>JARKIB010000609.1:0-54019 GCA_029378385.1 Mycena metata | reverse complement strand
CCTCGCGGTGGGTCTACCATTCGCGAGGACAAGACCGTCAAAGTCGCGGGACTCGCCGAACTCAGACCCAATTCGGCAGAGGAGGTCAAACAGATCGTGTTGCAAGGAAACTTGCGAAGAACACAAAGCCCGACGCTCGCAAACGCGACCAGTTCGCGGTCGCACGCCGTGCTCCAGGTCCATGTCACCCAGTCGCCTCGTACCGCCTCCCTCTCCGAACAGCGAACGATGGCCACGCTTTCTATAATAGATTTGGCCGGTAGCGAGCGCGCAGCGGCGACCACGACATGGGTCAACGCATGGTCGAAGGTGCTAATATCAACAAATCCCTCCTCGCCCTCGGAAACTGCATCAACGCCCTTTGCGAGAGTGGGGGCGCAGTCCGCCACGTTCCCTACCGAAACAGCAAGCTTACCCGTCTCCTCAAATTCTCGCTCGGTGGCAACTGCAAAACAGTCATGATTGTCTGCGTTGCACCCACCTCCAACCATTTCGACGACACCCACAATACACTAGTCTACGCCGATCGAGCAAAAAGATTAAGACGAGAGTCGTCACGCGAAACGTCGTCAATGTCGACAGACATGTCGGCCGATACGTCGAGGCGATCAACAGACTCAACACGGAGATTGAGGAGTTGAAGGCCAAACTTGCTGGGAAGAACAACGCGGAGGGCGAGATTGCGCGGAGGAAGAAGGCGGAGGCGCTGGCAGAAGTAGAGCGCGCCAAGAACGACGTCAAGGTCAAGGTCGAGCAGACCAAGGCGTCCATCGTCCGACGGTGCAGCCTGCACTGGGAAGATCTCCGTTGCGAAAGCAAAGTTTATCGCCATCCACGCCCGTTTGGCGGAACTCAATGGACGAGCCTCCTTGTCGTGCCGATTTAGAGGCAGAGAGGCACGCCTGCAGCCTTGGCTGGACCATAGGAGCAGGCTATCAGACCGGACCTCTGCCTTGACCCGCCCGGCTGAAAACGGTCATCCAACTCGAAATGCCATGTTCGACGCTATGATGCGGGCAGTGTCGGAACGGCGCTCTGACAAGTTGGATGATGTTAGCGCGGACAACGTCAAGCTCGACGCGCTCTATAGTAAGGCGGAGATGGAGAGGGTCAAGCAGAAGGGGGAGCGGGATGTGGATGAAGGACGCGGTGCAGGACATGGCCGAGGTGTTGGGTCGGTCTTGTTGGATGCTTGGGAGATGCACGCGTCTTGGTGGGGGACGCGGCGAATGTGCTGAGTGGGCCTGGAGGGCAGACGAGGCCAGCAAGGTTGCGGGGCTGCTGAGCACGATGAAAGGAGAGGAACGACGAGGCGTTCATGAAACTCGTCGTCACTCGACCGAGGCCGTACACCAACGACCGAGGAATCGCCGCTTTGGAAGACTTCAAGGGTTACTCGACAACGTACACTCGCCGGATTAGCTCGGGCCCCGCCGCTTTGCAGCAACCCCCCGCCAAGTCAACAGCGAGCACTAGACGCTCGTCTTCGTATGGGTCTAAAGCCGTCGATGGCCAACACCTCCATTTCCAACACCACCGCCGGGTCGCCGCGACGGACCTATCGCACTCCGCGCAAGTCATTGCGTTTCGAGTATGCAGCCCTACAGACGCGCCTCGGACAAGGACAAGAAGGGTGCTGGGAAGAACGTACAATGGAGGGACGAGGCCTGGCCAGGGCGATTTGGATGCGGTGTCCGTCATCCCCGCCGACATCTCATCTTCATCTTGGTCTGCATCTACTTCGTTTAACGACACACGCCCCGCACCGCTGAGAGGTGCGTCTCTTGGCGGGTCGGAGAGCGAATGGGAGGATGAGAACGAGAAGACGGATGATAGTGTTAGCATGAACTCCCTCTCAGCGTCACTCCCGGCGTCGACACGCGACAGCACCGCGTCGTCTTCGCGCTCGTACGGTTCCCTTGGTGTTGGAGGTGCTAAACGATCGCGTCCGAGCCGCTTGGATCCTAGTTTCCTCAAGGCGAAGAGAGCTTCGGCTCTGGGGAGCTTGGCGGAGGACGATGAGAGTGGAAGCAGCCCCGAGAAACCGCATTACCACCGCCCGTTGTCCGACGTCATGAACCAGCTGGACGGTGGGATGAGCAGGAGTAACTCTGGGAACCTCTCCAAGTCTCGGGAGCGGCAGCCGCCAGCGAGGACGGGGAATGGTGGTAACGCAGGGGCGGGGCGGAACGGGGGCGGGAGGAGAAGGTCTATGGTTGGGGGACGGAGGCGGTCAAGCCTGATTCCGCAGCTCTCGCCAGTCGTCAACGGGGATGCGCCCAAGATGAGGCGGGTGTTGCTGGCGAGTCCCGCGAAACGCGTCAAGCGTGTCTCGTTAACGAAGGTCGCCTCGTCGAAGAACGCGAAGACTTTGACTGGCTCTTCCACACTTATGGCGAACCTTTCCGCACTGGCTCCTCCCGGGTTCGATCCAAATGCCAGCGCCGACCTGAGCAAGGGCCCTAGACCGACATGGCGTTGAAGATTTTTTGTTTGCGGAGTGTACCTTGTATAACACTGTCCTTTTTACCGTCTATCGTCAATATCGCAACTTAAACGCTCATTCCACCCATGCATTATTCCATTACCTATCTCATATCGTATGCACAGTCTAGCAGATCTCTTTGTCGCCCGTCAAAATATACCCAGCTCCATATTTTATCACGCACAGAGCATTGGAAGCGCGCAGGGAACACATTGTATTCGGCCTATATTACACGTTTTATTTCGAAGAAGGACTAGACAAAAGAGTCGGCACGGTTCAGAACACCTGTGGGGGCGTCGATGACTTACTTTTAAATAATATACCTGCCACCCGACGACAGAGAACAAGACTATGGCCTGCACAACAGACCACCATTTCACGCGCGAGTTGGTGGACTCGGCGGTGTTCCTGTGCGTTTTCTCCCGTACGACGATATATTCCTGCTCGTCTTTAACCGACTGCAACCCGTTTGACAGGGTGCGGATTTCGCGTTCAATAGGCGCAATAACGTCCGCTGAGGCAAAACTCAGCGGAAAAGAGATGGAATGAAAAGATGTTAACATACCATCTTCGCCCACATAAATTATTCCGTGCACGTTGAAGCTGGAAATTGGTGTTGGAACACGTACGGAGAAACATGGGGTCAACCTACCTGACTATCTTGTCGGCGATGGCGCTCATTTGATTAGAGAAACAGTATTCGTGTCGTCCGTCCTTCTCCGCCGTTATAGAGATGGTACCGGTAGACTGTCGTATTTGTTTGCCCAGTAGGCGGTTCTCCGGGTCGGCAAGCTGGTATTCGTGTCAGTACTAGACCGAGACTCGACGACCCCACGGACCCAGAAATCAATGTCCAAATGGCCCCCGCCGCCGACCTGATATGTGACGGTCATCTAGAGGCGCGTAAGGTGGAGATTCAGAGCGGGTTGGTGGAAAGAAAGACCTTGTCATGCTGATGCAGGTCCTCGAAGAAACACTCCTTCTGGCCAGCGTCGACGTCGATGAGATGGGCAGAGAGGAGCGGGGGGAGCAGACACAAGAGGGAAAGGCAGACGGTGAATATTCTAGACATCTGCTGGAAAGAAGAAACGAGGAAACAAGACGTGTGGTGTACAGCCACCGGCTCAAGTTTCTCGGCTTCGACCTCCACACCACAACTCTCTTCTCAAATAACCTTGAACCATGGCCGAGCCCGAGAACCCTCTTGCCCCCAAGGTATGTCCCACATTCATTTGCGTTCTGTTCATCGTTCCCTCTGCTCGCCAGTTCCTATTTGTTTTCGCCATCTGACTCCTCTAATTTTTCATCTTTGCAGCAGGAAGAGGAGGTCGATCCTCAATTCGAGCCCGTCATCAAGCTCACCGAGCAGATTGACACGAAAACTCATGAAGAGGACGAGGATGTGCTCTTCAAGATGTGCGTGTGCCCCGACGCGATCTCCCCACTTTTGCGCCCCACTAACTGGCCTCCCGACCCGCAGGCGTGCCAAATTGTTCCGATTCGACGGTGATGCCGCCGAATGGAAGGAGCGCGGCACGGGGGACGTCCGTCTGCTTGCACACAAGGAGACGCAGAAAGTCAGGTTGGTGATGAGACGTGATAAGACTCTCAAAGTCTGCGCCAACCACGTCAGTAAGTACCAGTTCCCTTTGAATCCGTCGCTTTACTTTTTCTAACGCCTGTCCGTTAATTAGTCTCGTCTGACATGCGGCTGCAACCCAACATCGGTTCCGATCGGTCCTGGGTCTGGAAAGTCGCCGCAGACTACTCAGAGAGCCCCCCGACTGCCGAGACTCTCGCCATCCGGTTTGCTAACTCTGACAGTGAGTCGACGACGGATTGCTTTTTTCTTCTTTTGTTTTATTAATATAATTCCAGACGCGGCTCAATTCAAGACTGCATTCGAGGACGGGCAAAAGAAAAATGCAACTCTCTCTTCCGCTACTCCCGCCGATGCCGCTGCCCCTGCTCACACCGAAGGCAAGGCAGCCGACGCCAAGACCGTGGCACCCGCAGAGGAGGACGCTACCGCTCAGACAACGACTGATGCCGCCGAGGCAAAGGCAGAGGAGGCCGCAGAAGCCAAAGAAGGAGAGAGCCACGCCACGGGTGCCGAGGACACTACGCCCGCCGCTGACGCTGACGCTGGTGGCGAGTAAATTACTCCCCACGCATCCACTTTGACCGTCTTTTCTGCTTCACCCTCACGATAGTTTGGTAGAACACACACAGGGAACGAATGAATAACTTTTGTATGACTGTGCGATTTACATATGCTGGAATAATTTAGTACAATGTGGTACCTACGAGTCCAACCACAATCCCAAGGTCGAACCCGTACCCTGACCGACCCGGTAGAAAATCCGCCACTTCTACTCCTCTTGCGGCTCGTTCTTCTGTCGTTCTCGTTCCTCCTTGCTCTCTCTGTATTTACGCTCTGCCGCTGCCCATGTTTCCCAAAAAGCAACAATCGAATTATCGCTCTTTGCCCAGCACTGCACAGGCGATTCCCCGCGGATGGTAGCATCAGTGACAAGGGCATGGCGCATGTCCTGTTGGAGAGTATTGGAGAGAAGGGGGAAACCCGAGAAAACAACATACCGATCCACTGCAGATGGAATTAGTGTCTATTTTTCTTATGATTCTGCAGACTTACGGGAGGTCGTGCATTGCGTCCAACAAGACGTTCTCCTGAGGAACAGGGAAGATGAGCAAACAAGTCAAGTACATGGTTCGAACCAAACAAACCAGGATTGCCCTCAAGCCTCTGGCTCCGGTGCCTCTCGCGATGGCCTGAGAGCAAATCTCGTCAACTGCAGCACTGGTAAACTTGAGTTCAATTCCGGTATTGGCGAACTGGGCAGTATATTGCGAAACGAGAGAATGTTTGACTTCTGTCAATATCCGCCGCAGGTCGGACGCTGTGAGTGCCGAAAGCGTAGCTATGGAAGGAAGACGAGAGATAAACTCTGGAATGAAACTAGCAAGAAGGTACGTTCAGATCGGCGGATGGAAAGATAAACATGATGCATACCCATATTTGACAAGATCTTGAGGCGGTAAGTTCAAAGTTTCGAATAGAAGCGGAGATGAAACGTACCGGCGGGCTCCACGGCGCGGTCCAAGGCTTTAGCGGGAGTAAAGTAAGTCTTGGAGGAAAACCCGATAGACTTGAGGAAGGATCAGTATAAACAACAGTGGTTTCGTGTTGCTTACTCCACGAGACGCCTCTTGTCGCGCCCGAACAAGTTTTTCCAGGCCCACGAAAGCACCGCTCATGACGAAAAGGATGTTCGTCGTATCGACGTGCACAACGGCATCAGATTTGCCTATTTGCAGGGACATTTAGAGGGAAAACATATCACAACTAAACGACTTGCCTCCGCCATCGCCCTTTACCTGCACGGTGACTGTTGTGCCTTCCATCATACGCAGGAGGGACTGTTGGACGCCTTCTCCGCCAACATCGCGAGAGCCGTCTGTACCGGTCTTCCTCGCGAGCTTGTCGATTTCGTCCAAATAAACGATGCCCCAGCTATCAAATTAATTAGAACGCAAGTACGAGAACACTAATATGAGTGAGACCTTGCACGGACTGGGTCGCCGTTGGCGGCAGCGAGCTAATTGCCGTTGAGATCGACGTCCGAGCGGGGAATAGTGTTAAAACCTACCAGGCGCGATATACAAGCATCCACATCGTCGCCGACGTACCCCGCCTGTAAGAGGTTCATTGGGATAATTGAAAGATTGATTATCTGGTACCTGCGTAAAGGTTGTCGCATCGCTGACTGAAAAGGGTACGTCGATCGCGCGCGCCAGGGATCGCAGTAACAAAGTCTTGCCTAGAAAAACTATCGTTCCAAGAATCACATTGTATTGGTGGGATAAATACCAGTTCCCGTGGGACCACTTCTTGAGTATGAGTATAGAACAAAGACGCTCGTTCACCGGCAACTTACATTATCAACACGTTACTCTTGTCAAAGAGCTGAGCTGGTGGAGGAGGATGGGGACGTGCGAGTAGGGGTTTGCGTGTTGGCCGTATCTGAGCCGTGGACACCCCAGAGTGGACTGGTAATTCGTCAATCAAACAGAGGTCTGTACAGCGCAGCTACCCACAATCTTCCTCGGGGCCGTGCATAAACGCGTCACGCTGAGCATCCCTGAAAGCCGTATATATTTGCAGTCGTTGGTGGTGGTTATATACACTGGAACGTATAAGATTGGAAATTCTCGCGCATCCTATCTTTGCACGTACGCCACAGACAACGTCTTCTTCGCGCTTTCTTGTCCGACGACATATTGATTGAGATAATCGGTTAGCTTTCGTGGTGGCGTCACTCAAACCGTTGTTGCCTGGATATAACAAACGGTTTACCTGCCGCGGGGTGGCCATCGCGAACGGAGGTGTATTGAATCCTGGCGGTCGATTGAAGCGTTCTGGTCCGCTGGATGAGTAGCCATCGGGTCCTCCTTGCTGCTGGGCTTGCGTCCGGATGCACCGAGTGAGATATTGCGCAGATCGCAAGTGAGGGGGCAGGCGGGGAAATCGTCGCCCAAGAAAGGTCATTCGAAGTTGTCGTCGAGGCGGCCGTTCAGCTAAAGCTGCAAACGGACTTGAGATCCGGATCAAGAGAGCTGGCTTTGGAACGCAACACGCGCAAATTCCTCGGCACCGCCAGTTAAACCTCTACAGTCGCGTATGGGCAGACATTCTCGCTCCCCGTCACCTCGCCGAAGGTACGATGATCGTGACCGCGAACGAGCCCGTGATGGCGCCAGGGACTCATCCAGACGGGTAGACGACTCCGACGGTGACAGAAGGAGGAGGAATCGTAGCCGCAGCGTCGATAGAGGCGGAGACGATTCTTCGAGGCGGAAACGAGACAGAAGTCGCAGCAGGGATGGAGACCGGAAGGAAAAGAAGTGCGTTTAATTTGTTCTAACCTTGGCACCTCTCATTTCACTGTTCAAGGCGCAAACGGGACAAATCGGAGGAGCGGAAAGCACGAAAGGCGGAGAAGAAACGGGCTAAGGAGGAAGAAGAAGCTCGAGAGGTGGCTGAATTGAGCGTATACAGCGCTACCGACAACCCCTTCCACGACGTCAACCTCGGGCAACAATTCCGATGGCACAAAAAGAACGAAAAGGAACGGAAGCAGGGAATGTCGTTGGCAGATTCGCAGAGAAGGGATGCTCTGCGCCGCACGGAGGCAAAGGAAGAATTGGACCGGTTGAATAAGCGGCGTGCGGAGAGAGAGGTCGATCAGCGTCTCAGGGAAGAGGAGGAGCTGAGGATGTCCCGACTCCAAGAGTCTGCTCAGATGTCGGATTGGCTCTCAAAGGATGGCGACTTTCAGCTGGAGCAAGAGAGACGACGGGCGGCAATTCGCATCAAGGAGAAGCGGGCCAAAGCTATCGACTTCTTGGCCCTCAATCTCAAATATGTTAACCCGCCGGTGGAGAAGGAGGATGGTACGGAGGAGGACGACGATGCCGGATTGGAAATCGATCTTGACGAGCCTTATAACATATTCGATGTGAGTTTTGTTGGTGCTGATATCGCTTTGCGCTCATCCTCTCTCAGAACCTCACTTCCGACCAAGTCGAAGAGCTCCATGAAGACATCGACCGTTACTTGACCTTGGAACAGACTAATACCAACATTGACTTTTGGACGGTAAGCAACGTTTCTAGTCTGGAGGCTCACAGCTTCTGACCGTTCAATTCCTAGAATATGATGGTAATCTGCAAAGATCGCCTGGAAAGAATCAAAACCAGCCAGCGCATGGGAGTCGAAGCGGCGGCTGCTGTCGAGGCCGATATTTCCGCCTTGTTGGCCGGGAAAACCTACGAGCAGCTTGCTTCACTTCAACGACAGATCCAAGAGAAACTCACCAGTGGAGAACCGGTAGATACCGACTACTGGGAAGGTCTCTTGAAGAAATTGCTTGTGTGGAAATCGAAGGTGAGATTTCGACCTCACTTGATTCAGGATTTTCCGCTCATATTGGCAGGCTAAACTAAAAACTTTGCACGAAGTTGTTGTTCGCAATCGTCTGGAGCAACTTCGCAAGCGGCAGAGGGACGAAGCCCTCCAGGCTCAAGAGGAGTTGTTGGCCGGTGTCGCGAGATCTGCGGCCAAGCGGCCAGAACCTGCGGTTGAGATGGATGTTGTTGAACAAGAAGAAGTTGTTCCCGCAGAAGAGATGGAGGAATATCATCGCGATATGAGCCCGCCCCTCATCGACATCACAAGGCTGATGCCCGAGGAACGCGAGATTGACATTCTGACCGCAGAGGAGCACCTTCGGGCTCTGGTGAGTTTACAGTACAACTCCCTCGTCTCCTTTCTTACTCCCTTTGACAGCTTGCCCAACGCCGCGCAGTTGCCGCTTCACGCTTCGTTCCCAAGGCTGCTCAAGCCGTGGTTGAGGTTCCCGACGAGGAAGCTGCGAGTGGTGCCGACCTGGCTTCGGAAGCTCTCTATCGAGCGGAAGCCGAGAAAGATCTCGACGAGGAGGAAGAGCTATTCAATCTCGAAGAAAGCATCGCTAATCCGACGTCCTACAATTGGGAAGACAAGTACAGGCCTAGAAAGCCCCGGTACTTCAACCGTGTGCATACTGGCTACGAGTGGAACAAGTACAACCAAACCCATTATGAGTCAGTATTCTCATCCGCGTCGATTTTCTTCTTTTGACACACGTACAGTACGGACAACCCTCCCCCCAAGGTCGTGCAAGGATACAAGTTTAATATTTTCTATCCGGACCTTATCGACAAAACGAAGGCGCCCACTTACAAGATCGTCAAAGAAGAGGGGAACGACGAGACGGTGCTCCTTCATTTCAGTGCCGGTCCTCCGTACGAAGATATCGCCTTCCGAATCGTGAACCGCGAGTGGGAATTCTCGCATAAAAGGCGAGTCGTTTTTTCAACCTTACGATATCATTTGCGAACCCCGGTACAGAGGTTTCCGCAGCAGCTTCGACCGTGGCTGTCTATCTTTATGGTTTAACTTTAGGCGGAATGTGCGTTATGTTGCAGCCTTTCATTTGACCTCGACTGACTTTTTTTTAACTGGCAGTTCTATCGGAAGTAAAACCGTGCAGAATGTATGTTTTGTGTATGTAATAATGGATTTGTTCGCCGTGATTGGCGATTTCGCTTTCCTTTCGGGGCTGCACGCGTTAACCAGCTGGCCACGCTTGGGTCGAAGGCTCAAAGCGTCGAGTTTCCTTTTTTGCTCAGGCAGTGCATGTTACGATGTTACGATTGTGAACACTACCTGTGCTACATACATAGCTGACAGTACGGGGGCTATGTTGATGGCTCTTTCTTTGTCTGTGCCACTTGCCAAAGCGAAAGCGGCCAAAGCCGGCAGCCCTTTTAACCAGCTTGCTCTCTCCCATATTCCCTGTGGCGCATAAACCCTTGGTCTCCCCGAACCGTCTCGCCACCGCGCTCATCGAACCATGTTCTCTTCCCCACCGGCCGCGGCGCTGCCGCCTCCCGTGTTTGACGATACTGCGAGCACCATTCTTGGTCGGCGTGCGTACGGTGGCACCGACTTTGATCCCCGCGCCAACGAAGAGGTCGCTCTCCCGCTTACTCCAACTCGCGTAAAATACTTTGAGGCGACAATTGTTTCACCGTGCTGGGCAAGTCGTACACCAGTCGACTTGGACTCAAAGGCGGAATCTCCTCGTTGGTCCTCGTGGGCCACGAGTCAGTTCACCTTCGACTATCTCTTCATGCTCATAATGCCTTCGACGAGCCCCGAGCAGTAAATGATCTTTCTTTCATGCCAGTTGCCACCATCTCAAATAATCTCTTTCCAGGTTTAAACACCAGCACTACGACGAGTACATGGAGACTGTCTTCCAAATTTGTTGTATCATCGAAGCAATGCCGAACGGGTTATTCCAAAGTTTTTATCATTTGCGGAGACTGTTTCCCAACGGGTTGATCGCTCCGCACAACTCTGCAGCCAATGGTGCGATTACGACTGTGCTCAGGAGAGTTTTCGCTCTCGGAATTGCGATCGCAAACCTGGCGGTTTACGAGCAGCGAAACCTCAACCTCGACTGGTAAGACCCTTCACTCGAATCTCGTGTGGAATAATTATTAAATATACATAGGGACCTGTGTGGTGTCTTGGAATCCCATGTCGATGGGTTTGAAACGGCAGGCATGCAAGCCTTGAATTGGGATTGCTTCGACTTGGCGCAGAACCGAACCATTTACCTCGACTGGCTAGGTCACCTTGGCTATTTCGCCGAGTTTTACTACTCGCGCAACGGCCAAACATACCTTCGCAGTTCGGCCGACCTCATAGCATCCATACATGCTCAGGTGTTCTCACTTCCCCAGGAGAATCAGCGAAACCATGTCCATCCCATTCAACTCCCGTTCCTGGAAACGCTATCCACCATGCTTTGTTGGGATACGGGTCTGTCTCCGCTGCCAGCGCAAACCATTCAATTCAACTCGGGGGCGGCCCATGCACCACCCATGAGTCGTAGCGCGCTTTTGCGTCCCACTGCCGCCGACGTCCTTGCAGCTGTAGCAGAAGAGTGCACCGCTCGCCTGCTTTATCCGCTTTCCACGAAAGTGAAGCCCTCCCGTTGGGTGACTCCGTGTCGCAACTCGTCCATGTCAATATCATAGATCGCGTCGAGTCGCGTTACTTACACCGCGCGTCGTGCATGTTTAGTAGACGTTTTGAACGCGTTCAACGCGTTCAAAAAATGTTTTTTGTACAGTACACTCATAATATATCCGTGGCGTCGCTCAGCTTGTGGACGTTGAAACCAGAGGAAGGCGTACTGCGCTATAGAATGTGGTGGAACTCACGTGCTGAATTGACAAAGATTGCGGTGCCGTCTCTCTGTTAACTACTCTCATCTCATCCCAACTCATAACCCTACCCTCTGAATACTCACAATAATGGCCGACGTGAAGATGGATGTGGATGAGGCCACAATCGACGAGGGCCTGTACTCGCGTCAACTGTAAGAATCCCGGGCTCACGTCGCTTGCTGGTGCTGACTGGATGCTTAGATATGTTCTTGGCCATGAAGGTTGTCCAATGCCTAGTGGTTTCACCAGCCGTCTCATGAATCTATCTAGCGATGAAGAAGATGGCGACCTCCAACGTCCTTATTGTTGGAGCGCAAGGCCTCGGAGTCGAGATCGGTGCGTTCTCTTCTCCCGACACCAATCTACTCAGTGAATCACACCTTGAACAGCAAAGGACATCGTCTTGGCCGGCGTCAAGTCGGTCACCATCTTCGATCCAGAACCAGTGACCGTTCAAGACCTGAGCTCTCAAGTCCGTTTACACCCTTCTTTACGCGTATGTTCTGACTCGAAGCGTAGTTCTTTCTCCGGACGGACGACATCGGCAAATCTCGAGCTGCCGCTACAGTTCCCCGGCTGGCGGAATTAAACGCCTACGTCCCCGTACGGAATTTGGGAGGCGCGGCCGGGCAGGAGATCACTGTGGAATTGATACAGGGTTTCCAGGTACGCGCACAAATAGTTTAGAAACTGAATACTGACTCGTATGTAGGCGGTCGTTCTGTGCAACACGCCGTACAGCAAGCAGCTCGAAATTAATGCATGGACTCATGAGAATGGCGTCTTCTTCATTGCTGCTGAAACTCGTGGGCTATTCGGGTGCGCGACGCGCTCTCTACTTCTCTCCAGCTTACCGACCATCCTTACAGATCTGCTTTCAATGATTTCGGCCCGAAATTTACCTGCGTCGATCCGACCGGAGAGCAGCCGCTGACGGGCCTGATTGTTTCCGTGGAACAGGTGCGTTCATACCATTCTAGAGACTTGCGCAACTAAACTTGACATCAGGCCGCTGACGGCCTGGTGACTTGCTTGGACGAGACCCGTCATGGTCTCGAGGATGGCGACTATGTCACATTCACCGAGGTCCAAGGGATGACCGAATTGAACGGATGCGAACCCCGGAAAGTTTCGGTTAAAGGACCCTACACCTTTACCATTGGCGATACAACCAATTTTCAGAATTACAAGGCTGGGGGAATTTTCACGCAAGTGAAGATGCCTAAAATAATTGAATTCGTGCGTACTCAGTTACAACTACTGTCAGTTCATTCACTAGGCCTCAGAAATCCCTCTCGGAGTCGCTTAAATCGCCCGAACACTTCATTACGGATTACGCCAAGTTCGATCGGCCGGCAACCTTGCACGCTGGTTTCCAAGCGCTTTCAGAGTTCCACGCACAACACAAGCGCTTGCCGCGTCCCAGAAACGGCGAAGACGCCGCCGCCGTTGTCGCTTTGGCGAAGAAAATTGACTCTGAAATCGACGAAAAGGTTGTCACCGAGCTTGCGTATCAAGCAACCGGTGATGTGGCCCCAGTGGTCGCGGTTATCGGCGGTTTTGTAGCCCAAGAAGTGCTCAAGGCCTGCTCTGCCAAATTCCACCCAATGGTCCAACATATGTACTTTGATTCTTTAGAGTCCCTTCCCGCGACTTTACCCTCAGAGCAAGAGTGTCAACCTTCCGGCTCTCGCTACGATGCTCAGATCGCCGTCTTTGGCAAAACATTCCATGACAAAGTGGCTAACCACCGTCAATTCCTTGTTGGATCGGGTGCCATCGGTTGTGAGATGCTGAAGAACTGGAGTATGATGGGCTTGGGTTCTGGCCCACAAGGTCGCATCGAAGTGACGGACCTCGACACGATCGAGAAGAGTAACTTGAATCGGCAATTCTTATTCCGGTCGAAGGATCTGGGCAAATTCAAGGCCGAGGTTGCTGCTGTCGCGGTCGCAGAGATGAACCCGGACTTGAAGGGGAAGATTTCGGCTAGGCAGGATGCGGTGGGCCCGGCCACTGAAGGTTAGCATTGCTTTCGTGATTTTCTGTGTGAATATAGTGCTCATTAACCCAGATATATACACCGAGGAGTTCTTCCAAAGCATTGATGGTGTTACGAACGCGTTGGACAACGTCAAGGCTCGTGAGTACACGAGTCTATCGTTCACTTTTTGTTGAGCTGAATTATAATATCACCTTAGGCTTGTATATGGACCAGCGTTGTGTCTTTTACAGGAAGCCTCTCCTCGAATCCGGTACTTTGGGCACCAAGGGCAACGTTCAAGTTGTTGTTCCTCACCTGACGGAATCCTACGCTTCATCTCAAGACCCGCCTGAGAAGGAAACCCCATCATGCACGGTGAAGAGCTTCCCGAATGCCATTCACCACACGATCGAGGTTCGCTCGCTTTTCCTTGCGTTCTTTGCCGTCTGTGAAACCCATTGCAGTGGAGCCGAACAAATTTCGACGATTTCTTCGTCAAACCCGCTCAGGCTGTAAATGCCTATCTGTCCGAACCAAACTACCTCGAAACCACCCTGAGACATAGTGGCCAGGAAAAAGAACAAACCGAACAGATACTGTCTTACCTGGTCACGAATAAGCCGCTGACATTCGAGGAGTGTATTATCTGGGCGCGATTGCAGTTTGAGGACAGATACGTCAACGAGATCAAACAGCTTTTGTTCAGTTTACCCAAGGACGCCACCACGACCAGTGGCCAACCCTTCTGGAGCAGCCCCAAGCGCGCACCCGACCCATTGGTCTTCAACTCCAGCGATGTATGTGCAGGTTTTATATTTTCCCTCACGGTTAGTAACTCGTCATCAGCCTCTTCACCTGCAATATATCATCGCCGCGGCCAATCTGCATGCCTTCAACTACGGTCTTCGCGGGGAGACGGACCCGGCGATTTTCCGCAAAATTGCCGATTCTGTCATCGTCCCAGAGTTTGTCCCCAAGAGCGGAGTCAAGATCCAGATTACCGAAAACGAGCCTGTTCCCCAGGCCGGCGGTGCAGGCAAGTGTTCTTCCCCCCGATTTCGTGTCATATTAAACTTCTTCGTAGACGACATTCCCGACGTCTCCGACAAGCTCCCCGCCCCTTCGTCGTTGGCTGGATACCGTCTGAACCCCGTCGAGTTCGAGAAGGACGACGATACCAACCACCACATCGATTTCATCACCGCTGCGTCCAACCTCCGAGCGACAAACTACAGCATCCCCACTGCTGATCGTCACACCACGAAACAAATCGCTGGAAAGATCATCCCTGCCATTGCGACCACCACGGCCCTAGTGGCTGGTTTAGTTTGTCTTGAGCTTTACAAGGTAACATAGCTCCGAATTCTCGTGTACCCACCACTAACACAAGTACTTTTGCAGCTCATCGACGGCAAGGCCAAGCTCGAGGACTACAAGAACGGGTTCCTCAATCTTGCCCTCCCGTTCTTCGGCTTCTCGGAGCCCATCGCCGCCACGAAACTCAAGTACGGCACAACCGAATGGACCCTGTGGGATCGCTTCGAGTTCACCAACGACCCGACGCTGCAGGACATCGTGAACTGGTTCCAGACTAACCACAAGCTCGACATAACGATGGTCAGCCAGGGTGTGAGCATGCTGTGGAGCTCCTTCATCGGCAAGAAAAAGGTCAGTGGTTTATTGCGTCGGCTTCTCGGAATGAAGGGCTTACTCTCTTTCAGAGTGAAGAGAGGTTGCCGATGAAGTTTAGCAAGTTGGTCGAGACTGTCAGCAAGAAGGCCATTCCACCACACGTCAACCATCTTATCGTCGAGGTTATGGTGTCGGACGAGAGCGATGAAGATGTGGAGGTTCCCTTTATCGTTGTGAAGATCTGAGTCGAAGTCTAGCTATGTAGTCAAATAAATAGAATGAATGTATCACAACTTTTCTCTGCGCTTTCGAATCTCCGGCCGAGGTGTTTTTAAAACTCCGCAAACTCCGCCCTCGGCTTCCGATGCCGCGTCCACTTCGGAACTCTCGTTATTAATATTTTTTGATTCTGTACTTCTGAAGAAGCGCTTGCCAAAGAACACACAACCCTCTTGTACTGGTCTTCGGGCCCTCAGCGCGGTAGTCTTTGAACAAGTCCGCTGCCGGCGTCGAACGGAACAGGCCGCATTGAGCCGCTCAGTACTTGCAAATTCCCGTTATGGATCACTGTGGTGTTCCAGGAAAATACGCTCGATTCCGTCAACTTATTTCCCGCCTTCGAAGCTAAGCCTCGTCGCATCGGAGCAAGATGAGGGCTCAGATAAATCACGCCAAGTTTGGGGGATACAGAATGTAATCATCGCATTCATGACCCGACAGCAAAGGTACTGGCATAACTACTTACCTAAAAGGTAGCGGAGGGACGGAGGGAGGGAGAAATGACAGGGGGGCGGGCGGGTTTAGAGAACGGATGAGGGGGAGAGGGTACAGGTAGGTGGTAGGTAGGCGGTGGTGGTGGAACATGCGTACAGGCGTATACGTAGGAGTACGGCTCGAGCAAATCGAATCGAAACACGAAACAAAGTTACGGGGAAAATCGGAAAGAAAAGGTTTTTGTTTTTGGGTTTAAGAAAATTATGCGCGTTTTTTTGGTGGCTCCGCGGAGCCGTGTGGTAAAAAAACGCAGACACAGACAAAGAATGGGAAGCGGACAAGAGGCGGCGGGGCGGAAGGGTGGGATGATGTGTGTATAAATACCAGACACGAATGATGATGAGGAGGCAGATAGGACCGCACGACGTGTGCGCGGTGAAGCAGTGCTCGTTGTTGGAAAGTCCATGTGCAAATCAACAAAGGAGGCCAGTCAAATGCCGCAGCGAAGCAACGGCAAAAAGAAGGGCCTGGCGCCGAGTTAAAAACGAGGAAGGGATGATCGATGATGCATGTAAAAGGGCTTTCATCCCTAGGACAGGATGGATATGTCGTGGAGTTTGGGAGGCCCGGAACAGACGAGACAGATGAGAAGAGACAGGCGAGCGGATATTCACAGGTGAAGGGGTGGCAGCAATAGTACAGTGGGGCCGAGAACTGGGTGGGTGTTGGATGGAACCAGCAGGGGGCGGGAGCGCGCCACCGATGGCGTCGGCACGAGTATTATAGGTGGGTGGGGGTGACGAAGAGTCGGTCTATAGGGGAGCCGCAAGATGCTCCATGGGAGGGACACCGCTCACGTTCTGAGCCAGGCGGGCTGCATATTATGGCCAGGTTGGCCAGCGAATGCCGGTGCGGGATATCCGTAGTGCGCGGCCCAACGCGCGTCGATGACCTCATTGGAAGGCGCGAGCTCGTTGGCCATGTGGACATCATGGCACTGGTATTCGAACTGTGACTGCGAGCAGGAGCGCAAACGATTACGCGAGTGTGAATTATCTTGATCGTAAGAAAGTGATTGCGAGCGGGAATGAGACAATGCTAGAGAAGGAACAAATGGATAGGCGGTGTACGGTGGGTGGGAGACATGCAGCGGCGGCGCATCGAACACGTAGCCCATGATGGGCTGCGGTTTGACGGCCACGTACGTGCCACCAGGCGGCCAGTTCTGGTTCGGATATCCGAGCTCGTGGGCAGGGTGGTAGCTGGGCGCCATTTGGTACGGAATCATAGACGGGAGGAGAGGAGGCTGCACAGCAACATACTGGCCACTGGCCCGGTTTCTCTCGCGGAGGATCGGTTCGTCGGCAGCGGGGCTCCACCTCGCAGGGGGAGGCAGCGACTTGTCGACGACCTTGTAGTGGCTCTGCCAGTTCTGCGAATTGTCCACGGCAAGGCGGGGCGGATGGGCTTCGCGGGGATTGAAGCTGTGCGTAGATCCCGCGGCACTAATGCGACGCTTCGGGAGATACTCCTCGCGCAGCGGACCGTCCTCGTCAAGATCAATCTCGAGAACATCAACAGATCGAGCCTGTTCCTTCTCCATTCGCTCTCTCCTCCGCTCGTCTAACCCGATAAACACAGGTTGCGGGCTGGAGGAGCTAAAGTTGCATGCCGCCGGTGCCTGAATGATCTCATCCAGCGCCTTGCGAACAATCGCGTGCGGATTGGTGGACGGACGCGAGATCGGCTGCGGGTGCGACGGCGAGGACGAGAGCTGGTGGTATGACACGAGGTGCGACAGCCACTGCGACCAATCTGACGAGGGAACAGAGAGGTCGTAAGCGAAAATGTCCAACGCCAGGGACTCGAGCCTGTTCAGCGTCTGGATGGGAACATTCGAAATCGTATGCCTGATGAAAAAAAAATGAGTCAGTTTCATATTTAGCGTGTGGTAAATTAAAAAACATACCAGGTCTTGTTGGAGAATGTATGGTCGTCCAACCACTTGTTGGCGAGCATGCATCCAAGAACGATGAGCCGGAAAGGAACGCTAGCCTCATTGACGTCCTGATCGAG
Source organism: Mycena metata (assembly GCA_029378385.1). Taxonomy (NCBI): domain Eukaryota; kingdom Fungi; phylum Basidiomycota; class Agaricomycetes; order Agaricales; family Mycenaceae; genus Mycena; species Mycena metata. The sequence continues at coordinate 36,263 of JARKIB010000609.1, read as the reverse complement.
GCCATTGCCAAGCAACGCTGCGCGAAAGCGCAGCTCCTTGACGTAATCGACGCTGAGAGGAGCGGCATCATAATAGACGGGCAAACGGACGATGTACCAAATGGCCAAGAAGACGGCGGACGGCTGGAGCAGGGTCGAAAGGAGAAGCGAGTGGACCGCATTCGCTAGATAGCTCGGCGGGAAACTCGAACGCTGTTGGACCACAGAGCCGCTAAAATAGATGTTAGGCAGACATCGATAAGACGCAGACGGAGCGACATACGAAGGGCGGGAGAATGCCGACGGCAAGCTAAATCCAGTACAGCAAGCCTTCCAAATGTAGTTCGCAACCCAATCAGAGAGCGGCTCGGCGAGTTTCCGGTACCCAGAGGTGGCAGTAGGCGTGACAACCTCGGGCACTGGGGCCGCGACATCCTCTTTGAACCGATCCGAAGGGATGTACGGATGGAACTCGGCGTTGTCGTAAGACTGTGGGCCAGAACTGTAGTGCTCCTGCTGCGCGGCCTGGGACTTTGCGGACAGCGACTCGGCATAGGGCGGGTACGCGTCGGCGGCGACCGCGCGATCAACAAACTCACCGAACGGAGTGACTGGCCCCACGGGGCTGGAGCCGACGTCAGGACCGCTGTAGACGCCGGGGGACTGGTCCTCAAACACCGGGGTGAATGCGCCACGCTCGTAGAACTGGTCCTCGTAGTGTGCGAGATCCGAGGCGGGGGAAGAGGTGCTGATGTCAAGCTGGGACTGGTAATCAAGGTCCATGCCGAGGGAGCTGGTGCTCCACTGGCTGTCGTTGTCGCAGTGGACTCGGTCCAAAGCCGAGTAATCGGAGCTCATCTCGTCGTCTGCGTCGCCGTCGGAGGGCAGATCGGTGCGAAGGAGGGTATACAAGGGCGGAATACACGCTTCAGCGCGGGCTCCTTTAATAGCAGACGCGTTGGAGTGCGCGGCCGCCAACCCAGCGTAAAAATCCTGCTCTGCGCGCTGACCAGCTCTGCGCGAGTCCTCCTCCCAGATGCGACGCGGCTTTGTCCTGCGCCAGGTGGGAAGAGAGTTGATCCACTCCTCACGGGTGCCAAAGGAGGGCGGGGGCCCCGGCGGGGACACGGGGAGGTCGCACGTCAGACTCTGGAAGGGATTCGGGCCAGCGGAGTTCTTCTTGACGACTAGATGGGCGGACTGCTTTGAGATACGGGGAACGGGAACGGGCATCTGCTTTGGTATAGGAGAGCACGCCGAGGACGCCACGCAAGTACGTGGCTCGACTGCGGTGCTCTGGGAAAGCTCTTTTTCGGTGAAAAAAAGAGCTGGGCGCGAGGGTTGGTCGTAAGAAGTGTCGTGAAAGCGGAAGACGATAGCAGTGGACTTCGGAGAGTGGCAGGGATGGCAAACGCACAACAAAGGCGTGCCTTTTGGGTGCCCTGGACAAGGAGCAGGCAGAGGAGGGAGGCTCTGCGGGATACCGGGACAGAGCTGGAGCAGCTCTCGTCAGTCTACGCTGGTCGTCGGGCGGGGTAAGAGAGGGACGCCGCAGAGCAGGGGCGAACCTAGGGTGGGTGAGACAGGAAAAAAATCAGCCGCTTGGCCTTTATACGCCCGGGTTGCCGAGTTCCGATGATCGATGCCGAGCAACATCGATGTATTGGGCCTAGTTACTGCAACTACAAAGAGCCAATGAGACAGATTTGTGCTATGTAGTGCATGACGCCAACAGAGTGGCAATTGGGCGGACAAGGAGTGGGATCTGACCAGGAAAGGCCCACATTGTCCATCTCACACGTGTCATCCAACCACATCGAGAACGGTTGTCTTCCGGGTGCCCGCTCAGAGTCACTTGCATTGTCAAACTGCGATCCCCGTCAGCCAGCGCGATGATTATGCCGATAGACGCGTCCGCCGTGCCGCAAAACGGGATATTGGCGTGAGAATTCAACGGAATAGCGTTGTTTGCATTCAACATCAATCCCGTCCAAACCAAACACCCCTCGTCGCCAAATTCGAAATACATTCCAGACTGAAGCCAGAACGAGTCATAAAATTAGGAGGGTCGCGTCCACCGAACCCCATTTCCCAGCGTGAACGTGAACTGGGCTTGAATCGACTCGCCTCGACTCCGTCATGTCGTTTCCCCAGATGCCCTCGTTTCTCTCTCAGCCCCAAGACAATGCCAACCAGAATGCAGGCAATCCCACCGGCATTGACTCCATTTCTCTCGGTCAGCTCAAGCAGATGGTCGCAACCATGCCAAAGGACAAAGTGCGTCCATCCCGCCGCATATCCCGCGCCCCGACGTGACGTCTCGCGATAGCAATGGTGGTACGACTACAAATACGACGACGAGGACACCATGATGAATGAAATCGAGGAATTCTACTCCTATGTCGAGATGCCCCAGGTCGCCGAAAACCTCAAGGCCTGGGAGGGCTCGTTCGCGGGTGGTATGTCCCTCAGCGTATTCAGTTAATTGCATGTACATAACGCGCCCCAGAATGGACAAAGCAGCCGGCGGCGACGCGTAAAGCACACGTCGAGGTCCTCCTCGAAAGTTTAGAGCACCGAAATGCCGAAATCCGCTTCACTAACGCCCGCAGACTCTTCTACCTCCTCCAGGGTGTGCATTTACGCTGATCGCAATCTGGCGTACATTAAATCGTAACCAGGGACGTTTGCGGAAACCGACTCACCCGAACAGCAGCTGCACTGGATATTCGACAACTGCAAAACTGTGCGCGCTGCGAATGGTGTCAGTACCATTATAGAAGCGATGAAGATCGCAAGCTCAAAGCACGATCTTCTATGGTACTAGTCTTACTCGTGCCATGGCTTTCATCTTGACCCTATTTTTCCAGCGGCCTCTCGGATGCGGACGCCGACCATTTTCACATCTCGGCTACGGAAAAAGCAGATTTCATTGAAGAGGTCACGACAGAGATCTCCGTATACCTCGGGATGCTATACCATCTGGTCGAAATGTTTAAAAGCCACGATGACTTTGCCGATGAATTAAGTGAGTCGTGGGCGGTAATCATGTCCCAATTCCGCTAACGACGAGCGGTAGTGAGCTTTGACCCTCCGCTCCCTGTCTATCTATTCACGGTCGTGTCTGGCCTGCGGGACAAGAGCGCGCGAGGTTATCCGGTCAAGAAGGTAGTTATTAACTTCCCCAAATAGCTTGCCCGTTTTTATCCGTTTCGCAGCTCCTGCTGGTCTTATGGAAGACGCTGCTGTCATGCTGCGGTGGTATTCGCGATCACGCTCGTGTAAAAAAACTCGCCCGGGAACTGGCGGGACTCCAACCAGGCCCCGAGGGAGGTAAGGATATCCCTCATGTTGTTGATTCCCGCGAATAAAACAAACGCCCATCAGGCGAGGCGAACATCAAATCGACCCCCCTCGACATCGAAACGTTTCGCCAGGAAACCTCCGTCAAATACCCCACGTTCACACCCCCGGCGCAGCCGCCGTCCGCCCCACCGCTTTTCGAGATCGCCGCCCCCAAGCCGATCCCGATTACCACATCGCGCTTGGCCCAAGCCTACTCACCCATCCCCATCCGCCACCACTACCACCACGACGACTCGGACGCGAGCCTGCACCACGGCGGCCCGCATCCGTTTCACCCGCAACAACAGCCCGGCGGACAAAGGCCGAACCCCCAGCCCGCGACGCCCGCACCCACCCCGCCGCCGCCGTCCCCGAAACCGAAAAAGCAGCAATACCAGACGGACCAGTCGCGGCCGTTCCTGTTCCCGTTTTCGCGGAATCGGTTCGACAAGGATGCGCGGCTTGTACCGTTTGCGGTGGACGAGGCGGATCGGCTGTATAATAGACATATGTATGTGAGCTTGGCGCTGTCGCAGATGTGGCGGACGAGGGAGGACTGTATGACGGCGGAGAGCGGACTGGAGCATATGCCCGGGTCGGAGGGGCAGTTTGAGTCGTCGACGTTTATTTCCAAGGTGGTTGGTTGACTGAGCTGCGTTGCCCGAGTTTATTGATGTTGAATGTATGCTACAGGACCCCGAGGCGGCGGAGCCGTTGCCGGACATTGCCCTCCTGGACGCGAAGATCGCCGAGGCCACCAAGGCCATGCAGGAAGGGACGGAAGCCCAGAAGACCAGGGCCAGGGTGCGGAGGGAAGACCTCATGCGGCTCAAGCGGGTAGAGCAGATATATGTAAGCCTTTCGATTCCGTTGAACGAACGCGTCTTAATAATTCCCAGAGCGCTGTCCTGCCTGTGTTATCCGGATGGGTCCTGGTGCTGCTCAAGTTATTACTCGCGACTGTGTCCGCTAGCACGAACATGCAGCCGCCTCAATCATCGGCGTCGAATGTATTCCCGCCTGGCGTCGCATCCCGTGAATATCGTTCCCCTCGCGCCAAAATAAATCTCATAATTTCGAACAGCGCAGGAACCCCCGCCTCCACCGACGTCAGACGAAATCGACGTGACGCGACACCGCGAAATCACCTCGAAAGCTGTATCAGCGATTTTGCTCCTGGTTTTGAAGTGGTTCAAAGTCTCCCGTGAGCAAGTAAATGAAATCCATTCTCAGTTTGCTAATGTGATTCGAAGACATCATGAAGTTCCACCACCTCGGCCAACACCTGCTCGACACTAACTGCCTGCTGCTAATCCTCAAGATGTTCTCCCTGCAGGACCTCTCTTTGATCGTCATCTCCAAAGCCGACTCACCGGACAACAAGTATTATTTCCATCCATCCCTTCTTCGCGCTTGAGCTAATTGACTTTTTTCTCAGCTTCTTCCGGTACTGCATGCTTAACTTCCCGCCCAAGGACGCGCGCGCGAAGGAGCCCGCAAACATCCAGCAGCCGCGCCCGCCGCGGCACACCGTCGTCAAGACGCGCATCCTGCCCAACGGGGAGAAGCACGAGGAGGAGGTGGACATGGTCACCGAGTTTTCGTGGCGCAATTTCTTCTCCACGATCAATTTCGCAAAGATTATGCAGAAGCTGTCGAAGAATCGGTCGCACCGGATCTGGATGTTGATTCAGTATAAGAGTTCGGTGCGTTGTCCGTGTGGGTTTGATTTAGTGCGGTTGAGTTGAATTGGGTGTAGCCGGTGTTGAAGAGGGCGCTCAAAGTCCAGCACCCGATGTTCCAGCTCCATATTTTGAAGCTGATCAAGAGTCAAGTGCCGTTTTGTGGACGGAAATGGCGGCAGAGTGGGTTGTATTCTCTCGCGTTATCATTTGATTTGACATTCTCGCAGCAAATATGAAGGTTATTACTTCGATATATCTGAATTGCCGACCAGATCTGCGGGACGAGTGGCTTACGGGGACGGAGGTGGACGACGCTTCGGATGCACAGGTACGAACGAATTCAAATCTATTATTATTTTACGACAATTTGGTTGCAGGCGCAAGAACATGCGTTGCGGCATTTGGTCAAGTTTTGTGAGTACTAATATTCGTCGCCAATGCCCAGCTTATCCCTCGGCAGACAATAACAGACGATATGGACCGACGGCGACGATGAATCACGGGCAGATGCACCGACGGTCGGGGAGCATGTCGCACCACCTCGAAGGACTGTACCCCGGCCCCGAACTCGGACTCATTCGGCCCATGGGGACGCCCAACCTCGTCGATGCGGACGTGTTCCCCCCCTCGCGGTCCCAGGCGCCCGACACGTCGCTCTTCCTGCCGTACATCACGGAGGACTTTGCGTTCGAGGAGGAGTACGAGGAGTATCTGTCGGACCTCGGGTGGTCGGAGGAGCAGACCGACGGGCCGCTATTTGGGGGGACGTCGGCGTGGCATCGGCTGCCCTCGTTTGCGGGGGAGATTGGGGATGGGATTAGCGATAGTGAGAGCATTGCGTCGATTGGGGAGCTTGGGGACGATGCGAGGTTGGATCCGAGTCGCGATGATCCGGCGGTGGTTGATGAGAATTTGAACAATTGGGAGGTGCGTACGGTGGTTGTTTTTTGCAGTAGAGGGAGATTGAGGATGGTTGTAGCACATGAGCCCGAAGACGATGGCGGCGCTGCCCAAATCGCCGGCGGGTGGACGACGGTCGAGTCAGGGCGGGGGACTGCGGCCGGTGCTACCGTTTGGACTAGACGACGCGGTTGCGGTAGACTTGGACGAGGAGGAAGAGGAGGTCGAACTGGGGCCTATGCCTCGGGAGCAGACCGGCTTCACCTCTGGTGCTGGGGTGGACGAGGTCGAATACGCCTATGGGTGAGTACACGTTTGTTTCTGCTGCCGATTGGGCTGACGTTGTGCAGGGTATGAATGGGAGTCGCTGTACATACTTTAGGACGCCGTATAAATAAAATGCCTCATTTATGAGTTAGTGAATGTGTCGGCGGTGATGCGCCTGGAGATTAAGGGGACAAGGGCAAATGAGCACCCCGACTGAGCGCAGTTATTTCATGCATGGAATCGCAGCATATAGAGAGAAGAAAACTTGGCTTTTGGTGCGAGTTTGTTGAGAGTTAGTCTTGTTTGCGGACAATTTGGACTGGTGGTTGTTTAGTTAGCACTTCAACAGAAGACAAGCCACAACATTATTTCCTGGCTCTTCCCATGTCCTCCTCGACGCAGTTTCCTCGTCGACGCAGTTCCCGACGACGAACGGACGGGCGGGCACAACCGGCGTGAGAAGTGGTCACGGGCCGTGACAAGCGAACCAACTCTGTCTCCTCCCACCACATCCGCACAACGAAATGTCTGCTCCTCCCCAAGGCATGCCCCCGCCCATGCTCGCCGATGGTCAGGATATGGGTGCAAACTACTATCCCCCCGAGAACGACCTCACCGGCGGCCTCCCTATCAACCTTGACTCGCTCCGTGACGGTCCTCCCGGCAGCAAGCCGTTCTATCCATACTCGACTTTGATTCGGTGAGCGTTGTCCTTGTTTTATCGCCTTTTTTGTCTTTTGCTCATGAACGTTTAGCTACGCCATCAAGGGCTCCCCAAACCAGAAACTCCTCCTCGAGGATATCTATTATGCCATCGAGTCTCGCGTACGTTCTATTCGCCGTCGCATGAATCACTATCCTCATTTTCCTGCCTCTAGTTCCCGTATTTCAGGACTGCGCCCAACGGCTGGAAGGTGGGCGCCCCTTTGCCTTTGTCCCTTATCGCCCACACTGACTGACTGTCGTGCCACAGAACTCTGTCCGCCACAACCTCTCGCTGAACCCCTGCTTTGAGAAGGTGCCCCGTCCCCTCACCGATCGTGGAAAAGGGTCGTACTGGACCGTCAACGATAACGTCGACCCACGCACGGGCGTCCATCGCATCCGCAAGAAGAAGTCCAAGGGCGGCAAGGGTCGCTCGTCAGAGGACGATGACGTCGACTACCACCCTCCCGATGGCACTTTCGACGAGTCGCAGTACACGCAGCCGCAGCTCGACGAGTCTGGTGCCCCGCGCCCGCCTCCTCCCTTCCCGTATGTCACTTGATATCCTTATCGCCCTCCACGGCTTACTCTTTATCCTTCTAGCTTCAACCCCAACTTCCCCATGATGGACATGCGCTTCCCGATGCCGCCTCCAGGCCCGATGCCGATTTCGCCCGAAGAAAACATCGAGCTCGACGAGAACGGCAATGTCAACTGGCGGGTTGCGTGGCTCAAGGAGATTGGGCATCTGCAGCAGGTGACGGCGGAGCAGGAAAAGGCCAACGTCGATCCCGAGTGGTACCGCATGATGCTGTTCCGTGTGCGTGGCGCCCTCATGCCGCCCATCAACCCCGACGCCGTGATGCACGTCCCGCCGTACATGGCGCCACCGGGCGCACCTGCTGAGCAGCAGCCGCCCCAGCAGAGCTAGATGGATGGATGATTTGAGCCGTTATTATCGTGACTCGCTACTCTTCTCTTGAAACGTCCTTGGCTCCGTCGCGCTGTATTGTACCGTACTTTACATACTCTTTCGTGTTCCTGGTGTACAAAAGGACAATAAATTACGCCGCTTTTCTTGCGACCGCCTTCATATTTTTCCTCCCCAGCCACTCCACAACGACTCGGTTTATTCGGAGTGGGCTCGTCGGCCGAATCTGACCAATCGGCAATTGGCAGCTTTCCAGTGGGCTGACTGAGATGTAGAAACTATTACCATCCTCTCTCTCATCCACCATGTCTCCGGCCTTTCACACCGATTCCTCTCCCACCCCCGCCGCTGCACCGTCCAAGGGTCCCGCACTCGCCATCGGGTCACTGAGCACGGCCCAGGATGGACGATACCAATCCCTTGTCTCGGACTTGGAGTCCTCGAGAAAGGTCGATAAACAAATGCTCGACAGGCTAGTGGATGGAGGTGCGCGTCCGTGAATCCCGTCTGTTCTTTATTTACGATTGGTCCAGCGACGGTCCTCGACGCGGGGTTCTACTCGTCTGTACATGTAACTTTATCCGAGTCCGAGTACCAGGAGCTGCTGCCCAAGGCTGCCAGTCTCTTGTCGCAGCTCCGGGAGGGACTCCAACCTTTGGGAACGCTCCATCTGCATGACGCCGCCTCCACCACGTTCCCCTCCGAGCTAACACTCGCGGGGTTCACCACTCTCTCAACCGACGGCACCCTAATCGCCCAAAAGCCCCCAGCCGCCCAGATCGCGGCTCTCCCCCTCAAAAAAGCAGGCGCCGCCTCGCTGCCCCTGCTCAACCGCAAAAAGACGGACCCCGCGACGAAGAAGGCGCTGTGGGCCCTCAGCGCGCCGACGGCGCCGAGTATCGACGCGGAGGCGCTGCTGACGGCGGCGGACCGCAAGCGCCCCGTGCCGACGTGCGAGCCGGTGAACGCGGGGCAGCCGCGGCGCAAGAAGGCGTGCAAGGGCTGCTCGTGCGGGCTGGCCGAGCTGGAGGAGGAGGAGGCGCGGACGGGCAAGGTGGTGCTCCTCGATGGATCGCAGGAGGGCGGGGCGGTGGAGGTGTCGCAGGACGAGCGGGCACGGCTGGTCGCTGCGGCCAAGGCGGCGCCCAAGGCGACGAGCAGCTGTGGGAGCTGCTTCCTGGGAGACGCGTTCCGGTGTGCGAGCTGCCCGTATCTTGGTGTGTACTTTTTTTTCTCGCTTAGGTGGAAGCTAATGACCGGGAAATACAGGACTGCCGGCGTTCCAGCCTGGTGAGAAGGTGGAGATTGACTTTGGGATGGACGATATTTGAGTGGAGGCTGCTGCATTATATCTTTAGATTGTATTGTACTGCTGCACGAAAAAGTGAGCGGCTAATTAGCGACGCGTCGAAGCGACACGTGAACGCGATTTTTTCAGTCTCGTACCTCGATGGCCGCGATGGTCGCAGAAAGCAGCACCAGCGCCGCCTCCGCGCCGCGGCCACTATGCACGGTGTGCAACCACCGCTACGCCATATATACCTGCCCGCGCTGCACCACGCGCACCTGCTCCCTCCCGTGCTCGACGACGCACAAGGCGCGCGCGGCGTGCAGCGGCGAGCGCGATAAGGCTGCGTATGTGCCGATGAACCGATACGGGTGGGGCACGATGATGGATGACTATGCGTTTTTGGAGGACGTGGGGCGCAAGGTGGGCGAGTGGGGCGGTGAGATTGCGAGGGGCAAGTTTCAAGCGGGCGCAACAGCGCAGGGACGGGGACAAGGACGTGGGCGGGGACGCGGAAGGGGACGGGGCGGCGGCGGTGGGCACGGGCAGGGCGGACGGACGAAGCGCGATGTGCTCCGCATGCAGCTCGAGGCGCGCGATATCGAAATGGACATCCTCCCCGCAGGCATGGAGCGCCATAAAATAAACCAGTCTTCCTGGGACTCAAAGTCTGTATTCCTTTGCCCGAGTACCCACATACGATACTGAATTCGCCCAGAAACCAAACCGCACTATTAACTATCGAATTCAAGTTCCACCCCCCGCCCAACCCGCTCGCCCTCCCGTCCCAAGCCCCCGAACCACCGCGCACGCTCCTCACGCACCGCAACAACCTCGACGCCCCCAAGTCGCTGCTCCAAATCCTACAGCAGCACATCAACGAGCGCAAAGAGGGCGTCATCCCCGCTTGGGTGCGCGCTCTCGCGTGCCCCGACCCCGCCGACCCCGAGGCGTTCGCGCCCCCGCACTGCGTCATGGCTGCGACACTCGACCCGCTCATCGGCGCGCGAAAGTCGTCCAAGCATCGCGCGCAGGCCCCGTATTTCCGCCTCGACTGCGCGCAGCCGCTGAGTGCGCTGCTGCGGGGGAAACATTTTGTGGAGTTCCCGACGATTGAGGTGTGGGAGGAGTTTTGCGGGACGGTGGTGGACGGGGCGGGGGCGGTGATGCAGCAGGATGGGAATGGAGAGGAAGGGAGGGCGCCGAAGAGGCGGAAGTTGGATCGGAAGGCGGGGGGGAAGGCGATTGCGGGATTGTTGGGTGGGTATGGGAGTAGCAGTGAGGACGAGGATGAGGATGGAAAGAAAGGGAAGGCGCGCAATGGGCTCGAGATACTCGGTGGGTATTCGGGGAGCGATGACGAGGATGAGGCCGAGGATGGGGGCGCGCCGGCGGAAATCAGTATGAATGATTCGGACGACGACGGGGTCGAATTGGATCCAGCGCAGTTGGTGGAGCTGATGCGCGAGGCGCGCGGGGACGCGAGTTGGACGCCGCAGATGCACGCGCAAGAGGTGTCGGACGATGATTTGGTGGATTGGGGCGATTCCGAGACGGAGGACGTGTAGTGTTTCTCTCTTTCCTTTACTCGCACGCATACAACAACACGCATAGCTTCAAGTTAGAGATCCTGTCGTCGGAGGTCGAGCAATCCTTTCATGAGCAGCTGGACTTCTACGACTGCGTTCACGGAGATGCGGAGCGGTGTTTCCTGGGTATTGCGTGTCGGGGACGCGGTCTTGACCTCGACTTCCCAGAGGGTGTCTGCGTGCGCGGGGATGGGCTGCTGGGTTTTGGGGTCGACCTGCGGATGTTAATTCGCGTGCAGTTACCTTCAAATTAACACATACCTGTTCCTGCTGGAACATCTGCACGCCATTAGCACGCGTCTTCACAAGTAGGATTACTACTGCACACACCTGAATGACGAGCGGGCCCCTGCGAAACACGTACCCGCGCTTGTAGATCTGCGAACGGCGCACGTATCCTAGAGTCGCCGCGAAACTGAGCGCGTCGCCGATGACCTGGCACGTCGCCCACGGGCGGACCGTCGCCTCCGGGTGCGCGCGCACGCTCTCGGGCTTGAGGTACGAGTACAGCACCCAGCCCGCGTCCGGCTCGGTCAGTTCCTTCTTGGCGCGCAGGATGACGGGGTCGCTGCCACTATCGCGTTGTTGCTGCGCGTCAAAGGGCTCGAAGAGGATTTCGCGCGAGTGCATGGGGTGGGCGGATTCGGAGTGGAGGGTTATGCGGTTGAGGATTGCCTTGAGGTCGCGCGAGAAGAATTCGCCAAAGAGCGCGACTTCGTAGTAGTGAGAGGACATGTCGTCGTGTAGAGATAGTTTCGTAAACCAGAGTTTATACTGGGGAAGAAGACAATAAAGTCTGGGTTTTATGGAGGTTTGAGCCAAGTCTGAGCCTGAGTCGACGATCAGTGATGCTGAGTTTGAAAATGCGTGATTGGCGCAATGCCGAAGCGGGGTTCGCGCGCAACCTTGTCGCGTTGGACCTTGCCCACTTGCCTTTCCCCTCGTCACCAACACCTCGCACATACTGAATCGACACATAAATTAGATATGAAACTCAACGGATGAATAGACGCGTCCGACAACACTCAAGGAAGTACAGTAGTAGGATAATTATCCTGAGGCGCGACTGGGATTTAAGAGCGCGTTCATAGGATGGAATTAGGCTCCAAGTCGTCCACGAAGGACGCTGGCCGACGGTGCGCCGGGGATGGCCAGACCGAATATTTTCCAAGCCGGGCCACTTCAACACTTGCCGCAGCCCGGATCAATGATGGAATCACCAACTCTCGGACCCCGCGGGTTTGATTCAGAATAACAGATACACTTGAAGCTTGCTTTGGAGTGAACAACTTTGGAACAACTAGTGAACAAAAATCCGTAAACCGTCCCCTCCCGATACATCGTCTGCGGCCGTCGGTGAAGGAGAGCGCCCACCTCGAGCGTGAACGCTCCGGAAACGTGGGTAACTGAGAGCGGAAACGTCGAGGAAAGACACCAACTAAGGATATAACGAGCCCGTCCAGTGTAAGCATCAAATCTAGTTCATTCATTGCCTTCAATACTGACTCTTACCGCTACTGTTATACATACGGATGAGCGTTGAAGTCCTATGCTATACGCCTATTAAGCATCTCGTTTCAATCCGCATTCAAACGCATGCGGCGTGTAATTCGCGTATGCGCAGTCGACGGACGAGGCCAAAAGGAGACCGAAGGGGGTTGCAACTCGGGATGTTTTGAGGAAGATTCGCGGTCAAGGAAACCGGATGGATGTTGCTGGGAACTTGAAAAAAGGACGTTCTGGCCAATGGAAGAAATTCATTGGCCTGTTCATCTTTGATTAGATGGATATTTGTTGGACAAGTACTGTAATTGCAGAATTTGAGTGAGGGCGGTAGCGAGGGACTGGAGTGCATTGAGCAGGGGTCGACTAGCCGACGCGTTTGAAAAAGAAAAAAAAAGGGATGCGATGGAGCGGTGTGTGGTCGGGAACAGAAACTCGTGTTTGGCATATGCAATGCGGGTGTAAATTTGGATGATGGTTAATCTTGCACAACCATGCCCGCCTATAAGTCTGGTATGCAAAATCCTTTCTCTCCCACTACCATGCTCACCGTCCTGCGTATGCCAGATGCCGGCCCCTCCACTGCGCGCCCCCAGCTGGCCCGCCAGGAAACTGACCTCCTCGCCTCCTACTACGAGTCCCCCATTGCAGACATAGGCTACCGCTCTCCCCCACCCACAAAGCGTCCAGTACACCGCAAGTCCCTCTCCGGAAACTCCACCTCCTCCTCCGACTATTCCTCGTCCGGCTCCACCTCCGACCACTCCATCGAGGAGGTCAAGCCTGTCCCACCAAGCACTCGCCGCGAAAGTGTTCCTACCGAGGGCGGTGCAGACCGCCGCCGTCTCGCAATTGTCCAGATGGACCCCGTTCCCGAGTGGGATTCCCCAAAGTCCACCGTCAGGTCACGTCGCGGCCTCGAGACGCGTCTCGACGGCCTCGCTCTCGTCGCACCCCCCGACGCCGCACCAAAATCCTACCAGTTCACGCCCCCCACCTCTGCCCCACCTAATTCTTCGCGTTCCATGCCACATGGCCCGCCCCCCGAAGACAAAGGCCACAACCGATCGGCGTCAGAAGTCACCACTAGAGTACTCAAGTCCAAATCTTCTCGCGACGTGGGAATCGTAGGCACCGGCCCGCCTCCAACTTCCTCGCCTCTGATGGAATCCCCCCAAAAACGTCGTTTGCAAATTACCAGCGAGTCACTCCTCCCCGTCGTCTTCCAGGAGCCACACGCGTCCCGCGCCGGCACGCCTAATACTCTCGCCACTCCCCTTGAAGGTCCATCCCTCTCTCCCCTCACCCCTCTACAGGCACCAAAACGCCGGTCCACCGAACTCTCCGTTCATACCCCTGAAATAGGACAGGCAAAGGAGATTCATGTGCCTGTTGCGTCTCCTGTCGTTGTCGATCTAGGGCCGGACGCATCACTGCGTGTTGGGACCTCGAGCTTTGACCGCCGTAGTCCCGCACTACAGGTTGTCGAACCGCGCGACGCGTCTCCGACGTTCCCTCTGTCGTCGTATCTCCATTACCAACCTGGTGCGCGGTCAAATTTATTATTGAGTCGCCGGCGACTGATCATAAAATTTCAACAGGCGTACATGCTACCGCCGGTCCCCTACCTCCGCCCCCACGCGCGGTATTCAATATCAATCCCGCCACCCCGCCGCCGCCACGGCCACCGCGATTAAATTCGCCTCCACCTCGTCCGGTTCGGAGGGGTGAATTGGATGCGGTGAAACAAGCCCTGCAATTACCTGCATCTGTTTCCGCTGTCCTAGGCTCCAGCGGTTCCAGCACTCCGTCGTCGAGGTCCGTTTCACCCCTGCGACCACTTGACGTTGCCAGTCCCAGCTCAGGCAGCGAATCGGCCGACGAGTAAGTTGGCGTCGTCAACCTCGAATTTAGAATTCTAATTTTTGTCCCCCAGAACTCACCACCGCCGCGAAGGCGCCTTCTCCCCTTCCGTCCTCTCCTCAACACCCTCAACCAGCCCCTCGGACTACAGTCCCACTACGGCCCATCCGACACGAACAATAGACGGCTTAGTAAGCGACGGCAGCAAAAGCCCAGCGAGTGGCACTAGCAGCGCTGTGGCCTCCCCCATGATCATTCCCGCCCCGCCCCCGCGCATGGAGAGCCTCCCGGAGCACTCGGGGGATGACTGGACGCACATTAGTCGGGACTTGAACGCTTCGCCTTCGTCCGATGGACACATGTCACAAGACCGTGTTTCGTGGGAGTCGTACTCCCCCCCTTCACAGCATGGCTCCGACAACAGTCCAGGTCCTATCCCCCCGCCGAAGAGCTTGAAGGCGAGTCTGACGACAGGACTGAAGAAGCGCTTTTCGTCGTCCCTTCCGCGTACGCCGTCGCCGAGTAAGTCTCTCGTGCGGTCGTCGAGTACGAGTACACGGAGCAGCAGGCTGTCGTCCTCGCCGCCTATCATTCCGGTGGCGCTCCCGACGCCGCGTGTGTCGGCGTCGGTGCCGATCCAAATGCCTCCGCGGCGCCGGAAGATTATCGCACTGCATCCGTCAGCGCTGATCTCTTCGGACGTGGCATCGCGAAAGAGCGCGCAGGAGCGCTGCTTCCTGTATGCACAAAAGATCAACGAGCTGTATGTGCATGATTGCGGGTTGAGCGAGTGGGTCGTGGAGGCCAGGTTCAGAGGTGTGTCTCTTATCGTTCGCCTTGATGCGCTGCTGATCTTATTTTTCTTTCCAGGGTCGAGTGCCCCGGCCAAACGGAGTACATTGACGTTGACCTCGCAGCGCACCACGCCTGGTGCGCCCCAGCCCCGAAATGTCTCACATTCGTCTACGCAGTCCGAAGCGACGTTCCCCCGGCGGCCCGATGCCACGGTCGCTACTGATCTGAGCACAAAACCCAGCGACATTGTCCCTGTCGTTCCCTCCCTCCCGTACCCCGCTCTCTCCCCTCGCGCCATGAGCGTGGCCCTCCCACCCGCCTCCATGCGCATGATCCCGATGAGCCCCACCTCGTCCTCCAAGACAGGCAACTTCTTCGCCTCGCTCGGTCGCAAAGCGAGCATCAGCAAGCGCGAGCGGCCCCCGCCCACGTCGTCCTTCTCCCTCAACCCCCCGACAACGGGCACCCGATTGACGAAGAGTCCGCCTGCGAGCCTCGCGCCGCGCCCCGTCCTCATCGGCTCCTCGCCCTCCGTCCCCGGCGGCCCGCGCGCGCCGCCGAATCGCGCCCTGCGCACACAGAGCATCATGCCCTCCCCCTCGCCGTCGCCGTTCTCGTCCAACTCGTCCACATCGTCGGACCGCAGCGCGTCGATGTTGCCGCGGCGGCCGAGCGTGTTTACGCCGGGGTCGTCCTCGACGTCGTCGGCGGGTGGGATGGCGGCGCCGGACTTTGAGCGCCAGGTGGACAAGCTTGCGGATTTGCTCCCGCAGGCGGAGCGTGCTGTTCTGGCCGGGTATCTACGCCGCTCGGGGCAGGACATCCTCGCCATTGGGCAGTACCTCGAAGACGAAAAGAACGGGACTTTGCGGCGCGACTGATTGTTCCGTCTGTTTTTCTGTTTTGTTCATTGGGTTTTTTTCCCTTCGGTCTTCGCTTGGCTCTTGACAGGTTACGACTTGTTCCATGATCTCTCTTTTTTGCAATCTAGTCGTTCTTTTATTTTATTCTCTAGTCGCCATGCTATGTCCAGGCCTAATCCCTCTGTATAACTATTCCGCGGATCTATTTATTAACTACACGTCAAGGCTTCAAGCCAATGTACTACCCTTTTTGCATAGCATACCAATACAATTCCATTATTGTGATACAGTCAGTGTCTCTTTGACGTTAGCTTCTAGCGACGCCTGCGGGTCTGAATCCGCCCGGCATGCGTTGTTGTTGATTTGTTTGGGGCGCGAAAACTAAGCAAACGCAACTCAGCGGCGCGAGTATATGAAAAGTTTTTTAGAAAAAATCACCTCGGGGTGCCGGACGCGTTCGGGGCGTAGGCACCGTCGACCATCCATGATTCGCAGTGCGTCCACTCTGCGCTCCTCCCATCAGCATATTCTCGAGCTCGTGTGCACTTCCTGAGCGATCCGACGTGTTTCCGGACTGGTACGCGCGCTCGCGCTCGTTCTGTGCGGCGAACGGCTGGCGGTGGGATTGCGTGCGGCGCGCGGAGGGTTGAACGCGCTGTTGCTGTTGCTGCTGCTGCTGCTGCTGGTACTGTTGTTGCTGATGCTGAAGTTGATGCTGAGGGTGTTGTTGGATCCAGTTGTTATTGTGCGATGGAGGCGCGAAGGACCCGCCAGAGGTTCGGTTGACAAGGGGCGTGCGTTGAATCTGTTGGGCCTTAGTCCGATGATCAAATTAATGCGACCGATAAAATTTACCCCGCTCGCTTCCATACCACCTACCACAGCGCCCAGGTCGACGGGATTTGAGAACGCTCTGAGCTTGTTAGTATGCGGGTCTTCGCTGGACGAGACACCGGCAGCAGCTGCATTCGGGGCGAGGAGCGCTTTGCGTTTGATTTTATCATGTTGTGTCTGTGAGGGTTGAGTTTTGACTCTTCTTGACAAATTGACCAGCGCATGTACTTTGAGTTTTTGATATTCTTTATCGCGTTCCCGAGTTGCGTCTTGCAAATCGCGCACTTTCCGGCGTTCGAGTTCGAGGTCCCGTTCAAGTTCTGCAATTCCAGGTAAACTAAACGCTCGAATGATTCAAGGATATGAATTACCAGCATTCTTGTTGCTCAGCAAGTTGATTTCGCCGTTAGCTGTCACATATAAGAAAAAAGGGAGAAAGATTCTTGAGTGGTCTACCTTCCCTGACTACGTTCTCTAGTTGTTTCTGCAGCTGCGCATTCTTGTCGTTGACGTTACGGACTACGGCCTGTTGAAAGGAGCTGAGGATCTAGTAAGAAAACGCGTCTTCATCATTCGGAGACGCGTACTTTTCTTGGTGAGTTTGGTACTGCCAGAAGGAGATCGCGCTGGAATTCAAAGTAGGTATGATGGTAAATCTCCGGAGTTGATACGAACCGCGAGCATATTTCCAAAATGATTGAGGGAGTGAGGCCAGAAAGAACGGACTCGGGTCGACGTGAGTCTCGAAGAAGGAAGGAGGTGTGCGCATTCAACTCACAGTTTTGTAGTCATTTGAGGGATGCAGGGAGCATACAACAACGTCGTCGCTGAGTTTTACTGAGACAAAAGACCTGAAGAAATGGAAACAATCCTACGGTTCAGAAAGAGTTGTTTCGCAAGCTGAAATATACGGGATCAAGACTAAGAACTGGGTTAGCTGCAGAAATGTACCTGGGCAAAGCCGGGCAGCGTTGAACAACTCGTTGGCACAGTCGACTGTGCGTGGTATCAGCCAGAGGAAATGAGGCGGGGGAAAATGCAACGTGCCGCAAAATATGTGTGAGCCTGCGGCATCCGCCCTAAATGAGCGGAGAACGCGCTCTGGTTGACGAGCTGGACGTACAAGTGGTCTACGGAAGCGCGACAGAGTTGGCAAGACCGCGAAGTAGACTACGCTTAGCTCACCACTACGGCCTTGTCTGTAAGCGGCCTGCGGCACGTCAGTCGATTGCATTTCAAATCCGTGTCCATATTGAGGTTTGAGAAGGGGTAGACGAGTCGTATGGAGCCACAGTTGAAGTTAAAGCACGCGGAAGAGAAGGAACAACGAGGGAGGAAGGACCGGCGTGACTATTTGTGACAGGACGCGACTGAAATGGACGCGGCATAAATATGAGATGAGCAAAATAGATAAATTTGGTAAGCTACAGTGAGGTAGAGTCGTCTATAGAGAGAAAATACAAGTAAGAAAAGCCGCGCAAAATAGTTATCGGGAACGTTCGTGGGATCCCAATGAATGTACGGTATATTATGTCGAAATCATTCCAGGATCCTCCTCTCCGTCGGCGGAACTCCCAAAAATCTCGTCAAATATCTCTTTGCCATCCGTCGGAAGGGACGGCAGTCGGTGTGAAAAGAAGGACGAGTCGTCGCGGTGGGCCTTGATGCGCCGAATGCGCTCGTCGTTCCAAATCTGCTCCAACGCCACGGCCAGACTCCTCAGTCCAAACAGGAATCCGCGGTCCGCCTCCTCAGGGTAATGCGGGGGAAATCGAGCATAGATGAGGCCCGTCTCCGGATCCACGTCTGCGACATACCCTTGCGTCGGCGCCACCTCTTGCGGACGCTCGTTGAGCTCAGAATAAGGAAGCCAGTCCCGTCCCGAGGTCGTATGCGCAAAGTCAACGATGCGGACATTGATCTCGCCCCGTTTTCGCCGACTGCGCTTGGCTACAGGTCCCAAGAGCAGATCCTCGCTGTGCGTCCGCCGGAGCGGGGGTTGATTAGAAGTCCGGGCGTCAGTGTGCTTGTGTCGCTCCAAAGACTCGCCGCGTTTACTACGGGAAGATGGCTGCTCCAAAGTGCTTGACCGCAGCGTATCTTGCAGTTCTCGGTCGCCGTCGTAGATCAGTAGAAGACTACAGCCATAGAATCGGTAGCCCTTCAGACGGTTGACAATCCGCGCGAGACCGTACAGCTTTTGCAGCAGAACAGGGATCTGGTACGCCAAAAGCTGTTCGCCATCATGGAGGAAGGACGCTAGTACAGAAGGGAACGCCTCAGGGCGGACGTCGCGACCCATATACTTGTCTTGGACGACATACGACTGCGTGACATGATTCCAGACCTAAATAAAAATCGTAAACACAGCAAGAGACAACAACGCATGGACCCACCTGCATGCCACACACTCGCACCCCCAAGGATCTGCTCGTCGTCCGATCACACTTTTTTCGTTGACTCTTTTTCTTCGTGGGTGTAGCATCTAACCCATACTGCCGCGTCCCCATTTTCAAGTCCATCACACACGGATGCTTCAGCCGCCCAGTGAGGTCCTCCATGAGGATAAAGTGGTTCTGCCGCGTGACAGAAGGGTCCAGCTCCGACGAGTTCTGAAGGGAGTGCGAGTGCTGGGAATGCGAATGGGACACCAGCGGAGGCGGCGGAGGGGAGGCAGCTCCAAACGGAGGAGAGGCGCCAAAGTCCAGGGACCGCGATCGACTGCGCCGCCGACTAATGGACGGAGATAGGTCGACATTATGCCACGCCGGGGTCGTACGCTCGTCAAAATCCATGTCGAAAACATCGATCAACTCTTTACTTTGGTGTTCCTCCATCGCCAGCGCCTCGAGCTTGCCGGGGCTCGCCATCATGGACTCGCTCTGCACCCTGCGCATGGGAGGGACTGTCTCCGCCGCGCGGAGTCGATCGACTTGGCTAATCAACGGTCGAATTCTACCACTACGTGTTCTGCGTGGACGAAGGTTATTATTACCGTCATCCCCTTCTGCATCGGCGACGTCGCCGTCATCGTCGGTTCTGGAACCCGCTGCCAGCCTGCCTCCGGTGCGCCGTCGAAAGCGGCGTAGAACCGTGCTGAACACATGATCCTTGAGTTTGGTGTTGACGGTGGTTGATCCGGTTCCGCCAAACCAAGGAGAGTGGGTCGGGGGAGTGGATGAAAATGTGGCCAGCGTAGGGCGAGTGAAGCTGTCCTCCTCGTCCGAAGCGGACTTGACGAGGAACCGACGGGTGGCCGGTTTCTCAGCCAGTAGGGCCGGGAAGGCGCGCGCAGACTGGCTGGGAGAGTTGACTGGCGTCGGAGCTTCCATCTCGCTGGTCACGAATGGCGGGTACCGTGCCAAGGGACTGGGGCGGGGTCGAGGGGTGGCCATGGCGGGCGCACCGAGATCAGGGCTAGAAGCGGCCCCGCCATTCAGATGCGTCCGGCTGAAACGACTGGGGGGCGTGGTGGCATTCGACTGAGAAAGGGAGCGATTGCGGCCGCGGAGCATCCATTGCGGGATGATATGGCGATTGCGATCCAGGACAACTTCAGGCATTTCAGCTTCGTCCGTGTCTGTATCGCCACACTCGCCCTGCTCGGACTCGTGAATAGTGAGACACCCTGACCGGCACTGTGATGATTCGGTGGTTGCCTTGCGACAGGGGGGACGCGCTGGTCGCGGCTGTTCGTGAGTGGAGGTGGGTGAGGCGGGTGCCTTTGGAACGCGGCGGTAAGTGACGAGCATAACACCCAGATATCGCGGTATGTAGCCCAGAAGAGGAGGGGCCTCTCGTTCGACTGATTCGTAAAAGAGGTTCTCGCGAGACACAAGTGGCTAGAAAAAAGGGATCAGCCAGACCCCTGCCCTGTATAAAGTTGCGCACCTTGCACACAGCCTGCTTGGTGAACTTGTAGATGGCACTGTGTCCGCCGACCTGATTGCGAAAGGGACGAAGGGGAATGTGTGGCAAATTTTCCTGTGATGCGTCAAACTCGAGATTGAACAGTCCGCCGTTTTCGTCGATATCATCGGCGGCAAGCGGGCGTTCTAGGTCACTGAGTTGTGATGGAATTGAAGGCGAAATGGTCTCATGGGAAACTCCTCCAGCTGCGTCGGTATCATTGGTAGCTGAGGTCGTACCAGAAGCCGTTTCCCATGCCGATTCATCGTCGGTAGACCACGGTGAAAAGTCGGCAGACCCCAATGGCGAAACGGTTGCGGGATGTAAAGGCGGCTTGGGAATTGCAACATGAGTCGGGGCTTTTGTTTGTGTGCGGGGTGTGGTGAGGGATGGAGGAAGCTCGGAAGTGGGGGTTCGGTTGTATGAAGCTGATCTTGGCGGCGCTTCTTCATGGAACCGCAACGTCGGGACACGGCCCGAACGTGAACGAGATGGGGATGGCGATGGAGGATAGACGTGCGGGGTGGATAGCTTGAAGCAAAGTTCAAGCACACACTAACGTCAAGAGAAATATATAAAAGACGTACATCATCCATCTCAAACATGGAATCGTCGAGTGGCCGGTCACGCCTTCTCCCTCGCCCAGTTTCCTGTGGACTCGCGACATTGTCTCGCCATTGTGTCAAATCGTGTATCAACGTTTCGCGCGCAGGCGATTTGCCTTCCGGACGCGCTTCGACTTCATCCTGCACCACACTCTCCCGGGTCCTCACTCTCCGCAGAGCAGTCATGCTCTTCTCGCGCCTGACCGCGGCAGCCTCTCTGTCCGGCCACTCTGAGCGCTTGACGAACTCGAATTTAGCCTCGGCTACATCATCCGTGCGCTTGGATGAGCCCGCCCTCGCACTAGGTCCGGCACCACCTGTCTCGTCCTTGGTTTCCTTGAACAGCTGGAGGGTTGCTGCTACTTTGCGGCCAATGCCAGCCGCGGACGGCTGGGATGGGATGCGCTCGTGCGAACCATGGGACGACGATGACGTACTGGATGAAGAAGAATACGAGCGACCTGACAGGGGCCGGGTAGCATTGGCATCGCTCAGACGCTGGGCCAGCGCGGAGGAAGAGGAGGACGGGAGTGTGAGAGCGCGAGCAGCGTTCCGTCTCGCTTGAGAAGTGCGGGGAATCTGACGGGGGGAAGATGTGACATAGCCGTCTGAATCCGATGCGTTAGCTCTGCGATCTTTGCGATGCTTCCCGAGGGATTTTGGGCGCTGCCAGGCCGCGGCAAGGGACTTTTCGACGGGGTGGGATTCGTCGGGGAGGTGGGGAGAGGAGGACGCCGTTGCTGGGCCGGAGCTCGGGGGGGAGAGCGGGAAGCGATAAAGATGAGGTTTTTGGATGTTACTGTCGGCGGCGGAGGCCATGGACAGCGGATAGGGAAGCAGCTGCCGCCGACGGTAAAACGGGGGTACCCGACGCCGTTCCGAATGGAAATGAGACAACTTTTCTGGAGTTGTGGGTTAGAGTGGGGAAGGACGGGACAAGGGAGGGAAAGGACTTTATTGACTACTGGCTGCTGTGTGCGCTGGTCTGAGCGCTTGTGCCGCAACCAAGCGATATCAGGACCACGTGCGGTGAGCTGACATAAGGGGCGGCAAAGAAGTTTTGCAAACGTTCAATCTCGCCCGGTTTGTGGGCGCCCATGGATCCTGGCTTCGAGGTCTTCGACGCACGTTGTATCTGCTCATCCGGGTATATTTTGTGGGCGTGGGCAGAATCAAGAGACACGCCAGTAGCATAAGTCCGCAATTGATCGAGTATCATCCGCTTTTGTGAACCTTCTGGCTTTTCAACCCAACCATTCTCTTTTTGTCTTGCCCTCTCACGACTATCTGTCTTATCTATCGGCTTTTTCCTACCTTCGACACTTTTTTTCGACTTGATAACGCAAAGATAGCAGCAAGGTTATAAATTGCATCGACGAGCGGGACACTGCAAATCACATACGTCCACGCACGGTGGACGGTACAAGTTCGGCAGTTGGGATGGTGCTTTTTCCGGTCAGATACACCCACCGTGTCTCCGCCGTGCCCGACCTGCTAGATGGAAATATATTGCCGCAACGCGCAACACAAAAATTTACTACAGTTCATCGGTTGGTCAGACGGATACAGCGACGAACGTAGATGCAGCCACGTACGTTGTTCACTGGTGGAGCTGCCGAGCGCCCTTCGACCCATTTGTACTTGAGAGCACCACGTATCCGCTCATCCCGTCCCTCCGTGACCAGTTTCCCTTTAGTCCACGTTGGTCCAGCTGTACCAGTAAAAGAACACCACCGACCTTTCCAATACAACTGCCCCCACGCCTTTCCGTGGTCCCCATTGCACTTGAATTGCGCCCTCGTAACGCGCCAGAACGAATCCGAAATATGTTTCTCCGACCATCGTACTTGGTGCACCTCCTTCCCTGCAACGAGTGGCGTGCGCGAGATCACCTGGTACAAGTTCCCCGGGGTGTTTCTGAGCGCGGGCGGGGTCGCTGAGGGCAGCAGCCGCTGCAACGAGCGCGTTATGTTGGCCATCCGAGATCAAAAGTGAACAAACTCCGCGATCAATTTGTTTTCTTACGGCATGTCCCTGCTTCAACTGCGCCGCGTCGCTGCTCGGCGCGTCCTGTCGCGTGCCTCGTCCTCGCTCTCCAACCGAGCCGTCGAAACCGACTCGTGCGGCATCCCCCGTCGCCCGACGTGGTCTGTCAACGAACTGCTCTCATCCTATCCCGTTCCCTCGCTCGCTCCGCACACATTAAAACACCTCCACGACCTCTCTGCATTGGTCCCCCCAGAGGAAAACACCCCAGAGTACAAGAAACTCAAGACAGGACTGGAGGAGCTCATCCGGCTCGTCGAGGCCGTGAAAATGGTGGACACCGAGGGCGTCCCCGCGTTCGGGAGGGAGGATGCAGAGAGGCCGTCGGAAGCAGACACAGCCGATGCAACGGCGCACGAAGGCGGTCGTTCGTTGTTGAACCACTCAGCCCGCACTCACAACGGGTTTTATATCGTCGACGCGGACAAGCCGCAATGATGTACGCGATGCGTCTTACTTCAACGTTCATCGTTATTCATTTACAAAAGAGAAAATTAATATCGTCGCTCGGCATACAAATAAGTATTGGCGTTCGTTTGTTCATTTACATCTACGACAAGCAACTCAACAACTGCAACACGTAAAGACGAGAGAAATACACATACCAGCCAAGCCCAGAACGCCTCCAGCTTGTTTCGGGGCGGCGGGTCGTCGTAACTGGTCACTCACTTAGTTTCGGAAACAAATGTCAAGCGAAATGCTTACGAGTCGGCCTCAATCTCCGCAATATCAGTCACGAAGTCGAGGTCTTCGGGGCGCTTCCATGTGATTGGCTTGCCGATGCGCCAGTAGTAGAACCTGGAGCCGGCGTAGAGGATGGGGAAGAGTACAAGGGGGAGGTAGTCCGTCACGAAGGTGGCTACGACCCACTGGCCCTGGAAATCAAAAAAAGAAATGTTAACAGAACTCTGATTGTTTCTGAGTGCTCGCTCACGCTGAGGAAAACCGACCACCCGGCGAACTACAACGACCGGTCAGCGGAAACGGCGCAGCTTCATAAGTGTATGCAACTTACGAAACAGATCAAGAGACAGAAACACATGGCGTACCACGCCGCGAACGGCTGCAGGGGCGATGCGAATGGGAGGTGTTTCCGCTCGTACCCCTGCGCCTTCATCCCCGCGTAAAAGCGGAGGTACGTTACACAGATTCCTATGTACAAAATCAATCCTGCTTTCTTTCATAAGAACAGAGACGTACCAAACCAGGTCATTAAACCTTTTGTCAATATACTTATGTCAAATGCTCGAAAAAGAAGAAAGAGCAACCATACCTGCTACCGAGGTCATGTTCGCGAACCAACCAAAAACTTTACCAGATCCGCTCGTCACGCCCATGTACGCGAGGCACGAGCTAGGGAGGCCGCGTCAGTGCACAGTCTTTTTAAGGCAAGATTACTGACAAGGCAGAGCAGAATAAGATGGACGCAATGGGGAGCCCATTTCGGAGCGTTTTGAGGAAGATGCGGGGCGCGTTTCCGGCTGCTGCGAGGCCATCTAGGGACGAAGTCAGAATAGGTGATAAAGTTGAGGAAAGACTGAGCTGACAGAGTGCACGCGAGCTGGTGTATAAATCGCTCGAAGCCGCTATCCTTGACAGGTAAATCGGTTATGCCGGTAAGACCAGCGAGGTTGCGTACCAGACCAGGCCGAGGTCACTAAACAGGCGTTGATTATGGAAGGTAGGGCCTTGATCCCCGAGCGCTGGATCGCAATGACGAATCTATAGAGTAGGTATGAGGGCATGTGTCGAGAATTGAATGCCCAACTTACGGAGAACTGAAGGAAGCCAGTCAGATGAAGACGAAAGTATTGAAGCTCAGATGCGCACCTAGCCGCCGTGCCATCAGCGAGGTTCAAGCCTTTTTCGTCAGAAGGGACGAGCAGGCCGATAATAATTACACCTCCGATGTAGAACAGCAGGATTCTTGAGCAAGTTGAGCATCCATGTACGATAGACGACTGTAGAGCATGAAACGCACCGAATATAAACACGTTTGATGGCCTTGGGGAGATTGCGTCTGGGGTTTTTGGCTTCACCGGCGGCGATCTAACCAAATGATTAGTTATTGCTGGGGTGAAAGCGTGTGTAATCAATCCAAACGCACAGCGACGATTTCAGTCCCGCTGCAATCACGTTAGTATGTGTACGTTCGATATCAAGAAACGACGTGCATGTAGGAGAAAGCGGCCTGGGTCATAACTGCCCACCATCCTAAAAATCTACCTTTTGCACCGGGGATGTCTACATTCGCTTGTTAGCCAACGCCGGCCGCGGTACGCGGGACCTTACTATTATATTGCACGAAGGGCCCGGGGTGCTTCCAGTAACGGAACCCGATTCTACGTGAGCATAAAGTCAGCAAACAGGGGAGTTTTAAAGATGTTATACACTTACCGATCGTGATTTGGGCCGCCTGTGTCGATATGAGTCTACTGCGGTTGCGAATAAATGAAAGCTACCAACCTCCAAGATCTATCACAATTCCCAGAATAATCAGACCAATGATCTGAGCGACTTCACTAAATGCACTTCAAGACGAGAAAGTGATTACGAACGGTTATGACTTTGATCGAGCTACAGAACTCAGTGTGAGTGGGGCGAAATATCGTTTGGAGTCGGCACATACGCGAAAACAAATTCTGCCTCTCCATAAACCCCGGCACCCAACTGCAGATGTCATATTAATGGCGATGGCATGCTGAGGCTCAAGAACAAGTAATACCATATTGATCCCTACGACCACAACCTACAAAGAGTGAGACGCGCTCTAGAACCAGCGATTCGGCGCACCGAAATGATTGTTATCCATACCTATAGGGAAAGCGGGGGTTCAGCATATATTGCGGGAATCAAGCTGCGGAGGAACTGACCGCGTTATTGACCGTTCTATTCCCTTTTTTTAAAAGCCCATTAACAATGCTTTGCGAACTAGAATGAAGGACTAACAGTAGTTTATCAAGACCGCGGCGGCCGATAGCTCGGCAGCGAGCAGAACTGTCCAATTGTACCAGTAATTCCAACTAAGGTTGCATGAGGGATATTTTGGAAAGTGAGTAACACACCGCCAAAAAAGAAATTTCGGCCTGGCTGAATGGGTTCCCGAAACCTTGAGTTTCGGCAACGGTTTCGGCAGCCTGCCGATACCTGTCAGTTTTAGGCGCGGCCCGCCCCGGACCACCCGTGCCGCTCGGGCCGCAGCTGATTCTGCGGCTGAAATCCCTGCCGAAACTCAAGGTTTCGGCAACGTAGAGCGAAGGCGAAATTTCCCATTTGGCGGTGTGTAAGGAAATCTTTGGTTACCCCATGGTGAACGAGAACGCCGGGTCGACCTGGAAAGGAAGTCAAGTGGCCGAGGACGCGTTGGACGCATGGACGACATACAAAACGCTCAGCAAGCTTGATATGACCGCCTGGTAGGTAGGTAGGTAGCTAGCATTGCACGGCACGGTCCCACTCACCTGGAATGGGGAGATACGCGATCATTTCGCCGAGAGAGATCCTGGAATAAAGTCGATCACGTCGGGGAGGGATGGGACGGCGAGAACTCATACATTACCGAGTAGGTAATGCTTCCGACGGCAAGGTATCCTAAAAGGATGCCTAAAACGCGTGAATAAGCACAAGGTGATATTGCACTAAGCAGACAATTGAGCACCGACTGGCCCTCCGAACCGAAGAGAATTCGCTATACCGAAAAAGTTGAACAAAGCATGGCCGTTGTTTAAGCTGGCATGAACTTACCTGTGTTGAGGAACAAACCGGTGCCGATGACGCCTGAAAGGAGACTTGGACGCCGAACCGTCGAGACACTAGTTGTACTCACCGCCAATACTACAAGCGCGGCAATTCAGTGTTGTACACGAAATAATGTTGTTCTCCCGTACCTGATCATCGCAATGTGACCTTGAGAAACGTCAGAAGTGAACAGGCGTATTGCTCGTTCACTCACGATTTTTCAATTGACGAACAAGGTTGTGCTCCCTGCTCCCTTTGTACTGGGAACCCGTTTCAGCATCCAGACTCGCATCTTCAACTATGGCGTTGTCCGAGGGTAAGGGCTGAGATTCGGGTTTCTCCGGCATGGTTTTGGACTCTGACATGTAGAGGGAAGAGAGGACAGAGCTGTTTGCTTGGCTTAGGTCCTAAATAGAGAGTCGGAGTCTGATTGAGATCCCAAAAGCAGTTGACTTCATGTGCTCCTCCCGGCGCAAAGCTCAGGTAGAACTGATCGGTTATAACTTCAATTGTCGAGATTTCCGAAGCTTCCGGCTCAAATCCAACTTGCTCACGTCGCTTGGATTTGAATGGGTAAAGTACACAGCGAGGTTGCAGCGAGGTAAATTTTAGGAAAACTGGACAGATTGACACTTTCGTCATAGCGAGCCATGTCCGCCGGTCGAGCCATGTCCGCCGGTCAAGCCATGTACGCCGGTCGAGCCGAACCCGCCCGCCACGAAGCGTTTCATCGAGGTCCTTTGAGAACGGATTAGATGACGTCAATGAATTGGGTCAACTTTGGTAAGTACCTGGACTTCGAGGACGTCGGGCGTGTAGATTCGCTCGACGATGAGCTGGGGGACATGGTCGCCTTCCTCAACTGCAAGATGTTTAGCATCGGCTTGAAGCACCGGGCAGAAGACTGAAAGTCTTTCTCCGAATGGTTAAACAGCAGCGCGAACACGACCCGCGGTAGTCGGCGTCGATTACCCCGGCCCCGGTATCGATTATGAATTATCAGGCTAGGGACAGAACAGGACGAATTCATGGGGGCTCCCACTGTTTGACAGACATCGAAGTACAGGTGAGAAGCGGAAACCAACGAGTTGGGGTGCGTGTATGGCTGATTGGGAAACAACGAAGGTTTGAAATGAGGCTGCCAGACGCGGACTGGGGCGTGCGGGGATGGTTGTCTAACTATGGTCTGCGGCGCAGGGAGGTGATTTCCGGGAAAGTGGGTGCGAAGTATGGCAGCAGGACTAGGTACATTATTTTCGAGGGGCCGGGAGTGTTTGGATAAGATGCAGGCATATGCCGTGCGGAATGAGGAGCAGACAACGCGGCTATAGAAATATCGGCGGTGAACTGACGGGCACAGGAGGTGCGCAGGGTTGGCGCGTGTCGTTGAAGTCCAGGATCGATATTTTCTGGAAATTGTGGTGCGCGGGGAAGGAGCATTGGGCCGTGCCGGTAATAGTTATTGGCTGGGCGTGCAGTGGAGGACCCCGATTGTTCGGTGTCGTGGTTCGGGAAACTGAGGGGTTCCATAATAATAAAGTGGGCGGGGAATCATTTCTACGTCTCCTCTTCTTCGGCGGCATGCGACTCGAAGTGGTTTACCACGCGCTTGGTGTTCCGTAGCTACAGTGTTGGAGTAAGAGGGCGAGAGACGTCGGGAGATGGGGGAAGAGAGAGCAAAGGCCGTTGGCTTTGAAACCAAACAAGATTCCTTTGTCCGTCTCTGTCCCCTCCCTCGGACTGCCTGCTCGGCACGAAGACGAAGATTCCAGGAACTGACACACCTAACATGCTATTGGAACCTTCAATGCTGCTACTTGATACCCCGCTTTCGAGCAATATATCCAAGGTAACTCCCAATTCAAGCTTGATTCAAGCCCTGCAGTACAAACTCGGCCTATCTCACCCTGTTTCGCGTGGATCGAAGCATCTAGGATTGTCAGGACTCCCTCCTCTCGACGGTGGACGCTCCTAAACACTGCAACTCTCAAATCAATGGCGCGATGTGGACTGAGTTCGAGAATAAGAGGTTTCTGCATCCATAGGAGACTTTATATAGGTCACCTCGGTCGCCCAGTATAAAGTCTGGTTTACGAGACTACCTACGCTCCTGCGGAGGGAAAGGCACCCGACTGGCCAAAAGTGACCTCAACCGCTGGGTCCGGCACCACCTGTCTCGTCTTTGGTTTCCTTGAACAGCTCTCCGCCGCGTCGCTCCTCAGCGCGTCCTGTCGCGTGCCTCATCCTCGCTCTCCAACCGCGTCATCGAAGCCGACTCGTGCGGTATCCACCACCGCCCGACGTGGTCTGTCAACGAACTGCTCTCATCCCATCCCGTTCCCTCGCTCGCTCCGCACACATTAAAGCACCTCCACGACCTTCTGCGTTAGTCCCCCCAGAGGAAAACACCCCGGAGTACAAGAAACTCAAGACAGGACTGGAGGAGCTCATCCGGCTCGTCGAGGCCGTGAAAATGGTGGACACCGAGGGCGTCCCCGCGTTCGGAAGGGATGCAGGGAGGCCGTCGGAGGCAGACGCAGCCGATGCAACGGCGCACGAAGGCGGTTGTTCGTTGTTGAACCACTCAGCGCGCACTCACAACGGGTTTTATATCGTCGATGCGGACAAGCCGCAATAATGTACGCGACGCGTCTTACTTCAACGTTCATCGTTATTCATTTACAAAAGAGAAAATTAATGTCGTCGGTCGGGATACAAATAAGTATTGGCGTTCGATCGTTCGTTTACATCTACGACATGGAACTCAACAACTGCAACACGTGAAGACGAGAGAAATACACATACCAGCCAAGCCCAGAACGCCTCCAGCTTGTTTCGGGGCGGCGGGTCGTCGTAACTGGTCACTCACTTAGTTTCGGAAACAAATGTCAAGCGAAATGCTTACGAGTCGGCCTCAATCTCCGCAATATCAGTCACGAAGTCGAGGTCTTCGGGGCGCTTCCATGTGATTGGCTTGCCGATGCGCCAGTAGTAGAATCTGGAACCGGCGTAGAGAATGGGGAAGAGCACAAGGGGGAGGTAGTCCGTCACGAAGGTCGCTGGGACCCACAGGCCCTGGAAAAATCAAACAAGTGGTCAACAGAACTCCGGTTGTTTCTGATGCTCGCTCACGCTGAGGAAAACCGACCACCCGGCGAACTACAACGACCGGTCAGCGGAGGCGGCGCAGCTTCATAAGTGTGTGCAACTCACGAAACAGATCAAGAGACAGAAACACATGGCGTACCACGCCGCGAACGGCTGCAGCGGCGATGCGAATGGGAGGTGTTTCCGCTCGTACCCCTGTGCCTTCATCCCCGCGTAAAAGCGGAGGTACGTTACACAGATTCCTATGTACAAAATCAATCCTGCTTTCTTTCATAAGAACAGAGACATACCAAACCAGGTCATTAAGCCTTTTTGTCAACATATGTCAAATGCTCGAAAAAGAAAGAAAGAAAGCGCAACCATACCTGCTACGGAGGTCATGTTCGCGAACCAACCAAAAACTTTGCCAGATCCGCTCTTCACGCCCATGTACGCGAGACACGAGCTAGAGAGCCGGGTTAATCCACAATTTTTTAAAAGAAAAAATTACTCACAAGGCAGAGCAGAATAAGAGGGACGCGATGGGGAGTCCATTTCGGAGCGTTTTGAGGAAGATGCGGGGCGCGTTGCCGGCTGCTGCGAGGCCATCTAGGGATGAAGTCAGAATAGGTGATAAAGTTGAGGAAAGAGTGTGAGCTGACAGAGTGCACGCGAGCTGGTGTATAGATCGCTCGAGCCCGCTGCAAATGCCAGCTAAATCAAAAGAATATTAAGCAGATTCGTTGCATACCAGACCAAGCCGAGGTAAGTAAACAGGCGTTGATTATGGAAGGTAGGGCCTTAATCCCCGAGCGCTGGATCGCAATGACGAATCTATAGAGTGGGCATGAGGACATGCGTCGAGAAAATTGAATGCCAACTTACGGAGAACTGAAGGAAGCCAGTCAGATGAAGATGAAAGTATGGTTCAAGCTCAGATGCGCACCTAGCAGCCGTGCCATCACCGAGGTTCAGGCCCTTGTCGTTGGAAGGGACGAGCAGGCCGATAATAATTACGCCTCCGATGTAGAACAGCAGGATTCTTGAGTAAGTTGAGTAACAATGTACGATAGGCGACTGCAGAGGATAAAACGCACCGAACATAAACACGTTTAATGGCCTTGGGGAGATTGCGTCTGGGGTTTTTGGCTTCACCGGCAGCGATCTAACCAAAGCATTAATATTATTGTTGGGGTGAAAGCGCAATCAAGTCAAACGCACAGCGACGATTTCAGTCCCGCTACAATCACGTTAATATCCGTACGTTGGATAAGAAAGGACGTGCATGTATGAGAAAGCGGCCTGGGTCATAACTGCCCACCATCCCAAAAACCGGCCTTTTGCACCGGGGATGTCTACATTCGCTTGTTAGCCAACGCCGGCCGCGGTACGTGGGACCTTACTATTATATTGCACGAAAGGTCCGGGGTGCTTCCAGTAACGGAACCCGATTCTACGTTAGCATAAAGTCAGCAAACAGGGGAGATTGAAAGATGTTATGCGACTACCGATCGTGGTCTGGGCCGCCTGCATCGATATCAGTCTACTGTGGTTGCGAATAAATAAAAGCGACCAACCTCCAAGATCTATCACAATTCCCAGAATAATCAGACCAGTGATCTGAGCGACTTCACTAAGTGCACTTCAAGACGAGAAAGGGATTACGAACGGTTATGACTTTGATCGAGCTACAGAACTCAGTGTGAGTGGGGCGAAATATCGTTTGGAGTCTGTACATACGCGAAAACAAATTCTGCCTCTCCATAAACACCGGCACCCAACTGCAGATGACATGTTAATGGCGATGGCATGCTGACGCTCAAGAACAAGTATTACCATATTGATCCCTACGACCACAATCTAGAAAGAGTGAGACGCGCTCTAGAACCAGCGATTCGGCGCACCAAAATGATTGTTATCCAGGCCTAGGGAAAGCGGGAGTTCAGCATATATTGCGGGAATCAAGCTGCGGAGGAACTGACCGCGTTATTGACCGTTTTATTCCCTTTTTGTTTTTGAAGCTCATTAACAATGCTTCGCGAACTGGAGTGAAGTACTAACAGTAGTTTATCAAGACCGCGGCAGCCGATAGCTCGGCAGGGAGCACAACCGTCCAGTTGTACCAGTAATTCCAACTAAGGTTGCATGAGGGATATTTTGGGAAGTGAGTAAGGGAAATCTTTGGTTACCCCATGGTGAACGAGAACGCCGGGTCGACCTGAAAAGGAAGTTAAGTAGCCGAGGACGCGTTGGACGCGTGGGGCGACATACAAAACGCTCAGCAAGCTTGATATGCCCGCCTGGTAGGTAGGTAGGTCGGTCGGTCGGTAGGTACATTACTCAGCACGGTGCCACTCACCTGGAATGGGGAGATACGCGATCATTTCACCGAGAGAGATCCTGGAATAAAGTCAATCACGTCGGGAGGGATGAGACGGCAAGAACTCATACATTACCGAGTAGGTAATGCTTCCGACGGCAAGGTATCCTAAAAGGATGCCTAGAACGCGTGAATAAGCACAAAAGTGATATTGCACCAAGCAGACAAGTGAGTACCGACTGGCCCTCCAAACCGAAGAGAATTCGCTATACCGAAAAGTTGAACAAAGCATGGCCGTTGTTCAAGGTGGCACGAAGTTACCTGTACTAAGGAACAAACCGGTGCCGATGACGCCTGAAAGGAGACTTGGACGCCGAACCGTTGAGACACTAGTTGTACTCACCGCCAATACTACAAGCGCGGCAATTCAGTGTTGTACACGAAATAATGTTGTTCTCCCGTACCTGATCATCGCAATGTGACCTTGAGAAACGTCAGAAGTGAACAGGCGTATTGCTCGTTCACTCACGATTTTTCAATTGACGAACAAGTTTGTGCTCCCCGGTCCCTTTGTACTGGGAACCCGTTTCAGCATCCAGACTCGCATCCTCAACTACGGCTTTGTCCGAGGGTAAGGGCTGAGATTCGGGTTTCTCTGACATGGGTTTGGACTCCGACATGGTAGAGGGAAGAGAGGAAAGAGCTGTTTGCTTGGCTTAGGTCCTAAATAGAGCGTCGGAGCCTGATTGACATCGATACCCCACAAAGTAGTTGACTTCATGTGCTCCTCCCGGCGCAAAGCTGTAGAACTGATCGGTTATAACTTACGAGACTTCCGAAGCTTCCAAGTTCCGACTCAATTTCAACTTGCTCACGTCGCTTGGATTTGAATGGGTACACAGCGAGGTTGCAGCGAGGAAATTTTACATAAGAAAACTGGACAGATGGCTGCCACCTTCGTCATAAGCTCATAGCGAGCCATGTCCGCCGGTTGAGCCGAACCCGCCCGCACCACGAAGCGTCTCATCGAGGTCCTGAGAACAGATTAAATGACGTCAATGAATTGGGTTAACTTAGTACGCGCCTGCACCTCAAGGACGTCGGGCGTGTAGATTCGCTCGATAATAAGCTGGGGCGACACGGTCACCTTCCTCAACTGCAAGATGGTTAGCATCGGCTTGAAGCACAGGGCAGAAGACGGACCTTGAAAGTCTTTCTCCGAATGGTTAAACAGCAGCACGAACACGACACCGCGGTAGTCGGCGTCGATTACGCAGCCCCGGTATCGATCATGAATTTTGAGCTAAAGACAGGACGAATTCATGTGGGCTACCGCTGTTTTGACAGACTAGACACACCAAGGCCACTCCGCGGCGCGACGCGTCCCATATGTTCCGGCGGGGACCGCGATTGAGATCTGGGTGTCCACCAAGGCCTTTCCACGTGCAGGTATGATCTTTTTCTCCGCACTGAAGGCACCTGAGACGCGTAGATCGCGAAGAAACGCGCTGAAACGAACCTATACAAGTCATATCCAGCAGACAAAGGCGACCCTCTGGTGGGGAGTTTAGCTTTTTCCGAAAGCCGCTTGATGAGAAGGGATGCCACTGGAGCGAGAGTTTCGACGGGCGACATCTTTCTTTTCTTCAGCTGAGGCGAATCTGACATGGACGAGGACTGAAAGAACGTTATCCCATTTAAATGTCGAAGCCACTGATGGCAAACACAACCCTCACGCGTCAAGTCCGTGATTTACACTCTCACCATGCCTTTGGGTGAGGTCCCATCACATCGTATTTCACTCGCGTCCCTCAGAAACGCAAACAAACTCGGTGTCAGCGCCAACCAAGGCGGCGAAACGAAAGCGAGTGGACTCGGACGAGCAAATCAAAGCACCAAAGAAGCAGGTGTCGTTGGCTTTCCAAAAGCTGCCCGTAACGCTTCTCGCGTAGCCTCCGCTTCACTGCGGCATTCGATTCCAATGTTGACTTGGAATCGCGAGTACTGCGCTCAGAGACTTCTCTTCCCGCCACACCCAATACGCGCCGCCGTCCCTCACTTTCTCCACTGCCAGACGCCCCGGCGCTTCCCTGGCTTCAGAAGAATCTCCCCCACTCCCGTCGTTGTCCAGTATCTCGCACTCCCCCCTCTTGTCACTCCTCCGAGACCACGGCGGAAAAGCGATGCTGCCAAGGGAAAGCTATAGCATTTGCCAGTTCTCCGTTGTTGAGCTTTCGCAATGCGAATGCGCCTGTAAATCACTACACTCCTGGAAGTGCGCAGATGATGACGACCTCCTCCCTCTCTTCTGTCGTCGCGTCTCCAAATCTCCCCAGGTCCTCACCGGGAGACGGGCTTGACGACGTCGTCCCCTCCTCCCAGTCTCAGTATCTGCTTCCTTTCCAGCTTTCCCCACGACGCCCCAACGACTCTCCAGAGATCGATTTTGTTCCATCGTCTCAGTCTCAATACTGGCCACCTACGGCCCAGAGCCCGTCCAACGCGACGACGATGGCTTTGTGGTCCCTTCATCCCAGTCGTCATGGCTGCTTCCACTTCACCTGAATGCGACACCCAACGTACCCGCCTACGTGGTCGATGATGAAGTCCCTAGCTCTCAGAGCCAATTTGAGGTCGAGCTGAATCCCCGAAACGGATTTCCATTCCCAACCCGTCGCGCGAGGTACGCGTTTGTTTTTCAAATGTCATTTTCCGAGCAACTTACCTTGGACAGTGGCTCATCCCTCGTCCAATCTGCTCCACGCCGACCTTCATCGGATTTGGCCGTCGACGTTGCGGACATGTTCGAGGAGGGCTCAGTCGACCTGGCAAAGGTCAATCTCAAAGACCAGGATGATTCAGCAACCGAATCGGATGACGATATTCCGGTCATTCCGCCCCGCCCTTCTGCACCTCTTCCGCCGCCACCGGCGTCGCAGCATGATGGGTACTCTATTCCCCCGGGAGGTTTTTCTAGTTGCGTCGATGAGAGCATTCCCGACGAAGGAAGTTCAGCAGGGAGTCGTTACCGGAGGCGGTGAAAAACTTTTATAATATGCTCGACGGTGGGGATGGCAGCTACCCGGCATCATTTCCAGAGTCTCTGCGCGGCCATTGGATTTGTGGTACGCCGGATGGTACGCCGGAGGAATAGTGACAATTAATAGCTTGGAATAAACGTCAATAATTTGCGGCATTATTTCCAGAGTCTCTGCGCGGCCAATGGAACTGTGGTACGCCGGATAGTACGCTAGAAGATTAGCTTATCACGGGACCGTGTTTAATGAATTTGATCGGCGCTTTGATCGCGATCGACACTCATTTTGGTCTTGTGCTTATCGCTCCCTCACTCACTAAGGCCTCACTTGCTTTCTCGTCTCACAAATGCCCGGCCGTCTCGAACACAAAGTAAGACACGAGGTATCGTCCTAAACCCACGTTATTCACAGCAATCAGGTTGCTCTTATCACTGGTGCTGGATCGTGAGCGCGTCCCCTGCAAGCTAGATGTACGGTGCAGGTGACTGAACCGGCAGCATACAGCGGGATCGGATTGGAATCATCCTTCCTGTTCGCGCAAGAGGGTGCCAATGTGCTGCTCGTCGATATTAATCTGGACGGGGCCGAGAAAGGCGCTGCGCTGATTGCGAAGCGATTCCCCAACGTGAAGGCTCTGGCAACCAAGGCCGACGTCGGGAAGGAAGACGACATCAAGGCGGCGGTCGATCTCGCCGTGAAAGAGTTTGGGCGGTTAGATGTTATGGTGAGAACGCCAAGTATACGATTCGCCTCGTTGTTCTAACTAGCGCGTAGTTCAACAATGCTGGTGAGCCGGATCCGGATCCCGAGGTTGGTTTGAACGAGTACTCATAATCGGACGCGTTCGACAGGTATCATGCACCCCGCAGACGACAATGCCCTGAACACTGAAGAGCGTATCTGGGATCTCACTATGACTATTAACCTGAAAGGGGTCTGGTGGGGATGCAAGTACGCGATCATCGCAATGCGT
>JARKIB010000608.1:0-54157 GCA_029378385.1 Mycena metata | reverse complement strand
TCCCCATGAGATAGTAGAGTGAAATGCCGGATGGGTCTGACAGATACCCATTTCGTACGGTCTTGAGGAGATGTTGAACCATTTCCTTGGCCTCTTCAGAGAAAAAATGGCCCGCAGCTGTTTTTCGTCGAACATTGGATGTCCGCATAGGCATTGAAAAGGGTTTCCAACCGGCGTAAGAGGGTTTTGCGGTCCGGAATCAGACGTCGAAGTCGGCGGTTTAGACCACGCGAATAAGCTCGTTTAGCATACTCCCAGTCGATACCGTGCTTTGCGAGAACTGCTTGAACAGCAAGTACATCGGACTTGTCACGGATGAAGATGGCCTCGCTGAAATTATGCGAGAACACTTTGAAAGCCGAGTGCTTTTTGGACAAGAGGCGAAGAAGACGATCCATAAAATGGAAGGCATCACCAAGGACTTGACTGGGGAGTTTCTCAGACTCAACAGCAGCGCCGAGGAGGGTGTGTGTGCGTGTGTGTTGAAGACCGTCCATCATGATATCCAGCGCGGTGTCCTATGCGCCGTGAATAAGACTGGTTATAAAAAATCAAACCTACGTCGTTCACGGGGTTCTCAAATTCGCTCTCAATCCCCTTCATCATATCTGGATCAGGGTCCTGCTTCCCTGCATCAGTACTATCAAGGGCTCTAAAAATATAAATTTCACCAGTTCGACTTCCAAATGTCCGTCTTCCTCTTCGGGCTCTGAGTCCTCGTCGGAATCATGGCCACTGTCAGAGGCGGGTCCGTAGGTGAATATGTGATACGGAAATCGTTGTCGTCAACGCCCGGGGTGTATGGTGCAGGAGCGGCAACCCCGCGAGTCAGAGGATCGGCAGGAGTTGGAGATATTTCACCCCGGGTATGAAGTTGTGAAGTTGTTACCACGGCTCTCGTTCCATGCGTAGAGATCCATTCCATAGTTTGGCTGTGCAGGGAATGAATTGCACCGGGAACGAGAACCTACATCAGGTTCAATTCAGTACAGAGAATAATCAGAGTTGCGTACCTTGGTAATTTGAACCAGGGAGCGCGATGCGGAGACATTGATCCGTTTGGTGTGCCCAGCGTCGTCCATCACCGCATCAATATAACCCAGATGCTGCCAGATGATGCAGCCCTCCGCAACTGGTTTGCAACCTTGAATGATGGTCACAAGCTGGCCATCGGTTTTGGCTTGGTTATTCTGCAGGGGAATTCCAATAGAGCCGCGTTGAAAGAGAGAAAGGAAAATTTGCCACTGGCAATCAATTTCGTCGCAGAGGGTTTGGTGCTGAACTAGAGACAAATGGAAAATCAGGCACAGAGAATGCCCGAGTCAGCATGATCCCGGCGAGAGCGTGGAGGGAAGTAGAAGGATCGTCGACAGCTCCCTTGAGTTTTTGCCTAGATTAAGGATCGGTGAATTTTTGGCTTTCAGGATTGTCTGGAGTTCGGCGACGCAGAATACGTCAGCAATGTTTCGCAGTGCCTCTCGCACGGAGTATCCAACTTTGATGATGGATGGGTTGGTGAGAATTGCGCGGAGAGACGGCAGGAGTAGGCTAGGAGATATGAGAGCTGACACCTGCGAGAATAAAAATTAGTGTCGATTGCACCGGAGAAGGTGGGCCATACATCACATATATACATCTTGTCCTTCGTTCGAATCTGAATAACCTTCGGGTGCCGAGTGCGGGGCCTGCCGCGTCGGGGAGCGCCAAAAAGTCCATCGCGGACCGCTGCGCGGTCTGTGTTCAACTACTGCCCAAAACGGCATGATTGTCCTGGGAAAGGGGAACCGTAAGCTTTGGCCGATGCGTCGGGCATGTCCCATGAGGAATTAGATAGGGTCGACGGGCCGTCAAGACCTCCCTTTCCTTCCCCGCCCTCGTCCCCGTTCCTCTTCGCCCGGCTGCCCGCCACAGGCGTCCCGTAAACGTGCGCCGCTCGCGCGGATGAACAGTCGACGCGGTCGACGGAATTTGAAGTCAAGTCAAGCATCCCCTTTGTCCACCCCTCTTCTCGCGCCCCGCCCCGCCCCCTTCCCCCGTCCAGCCCCTCGCCTTGCTCCCGCCACACCCGGTCACGTCGCCCGTTCTCTCATTCGCCTCTTTCTTCCATCGCCCACGCCGCCCGTCATCCCGAATGTACCGTTGAAGAAAGGGAGAATGACGGGAACGAGGATGCGGATACTGACATGAATACTATACGGGTGCAGGGCGGTCCCCACCTAGTCTAGTGGTCCCGTATGTGGCGACGAGGAGGATAATCACGGGCGACTACGGGCGCGCGCCGTAAGTATACATCCTGCGCAGTCGTACGGCTGCCGGCGCTGGGGCGGGGTGCAGATACGGAAGCGCGTTGGTACCGATGCGGACGGATGTGGGCGTGGGCGTAGACGGTGGGAGAGGAAGTCGCGCGCGCATGACGGGGACGAGAGGGTAACGCTAACGCAGAAGTCCTTGAGCTGACAACTGCAGCGTGTGACGGCGAAGATTGAGGAATTCTAATGAAGAGGCAGTCAGGCCCGAGCAGACGCACGTCAAGCGCACCCCACCGCACGCACAACGAATCTGTATGCTACCGCTACCACCGGTGGTGCATACGAAGCTCGCAATCGACGTCCGGCGTTTCAACCTCCGTGGATCGTACTCAAGGTGCGATTCGTCAAGTCGGCGTGGAGCGGGAGGTGGGATTCGTAAAGGCAATGCAGGGATATTGGCGCGAAGCAAAGAGATGGGGATGGATGGAATGGGTGGGGCGGGACAACGGCCAGTGGCACCAGCCACCAGTAACGCGCGAAAGGAAGCGTGGTGCTTGGGATTTAAAACCCTCGGACGGCGCAGTCGAGCCTGACCGGTGCTTGCTGATGGGCCCAGATCGTACGCGGGGTCGAAACGAAGCGCGGCAACGCGGGTCGCCGAAGCAGTTGCTCTAGCTCGCCCCTCATGCGTGCGGACTCGATTGAAATATCGAAATCCTGGAAAATGGCGGGGTCCGGTGCAAGCAAGCGCAGGAATTTCGGCAGCGCGTCTCTGTTCAAGATGCGGATGGGTAGGCAGTGATTTCCGGATGGCTTTAGATTCCGGATGGCTTTCGGGAGGACTGCCGCTTGTGTTGATGGCAGGTGACAAAGATATTCGTGGAGAGTGGAGAGCACGCGGGAGAACGACGCGGATGCGGTGCGGTGGTCGTATGCCAATCATCGCTCAAAATTATGTTTGGCGTGAAAGAGGTACACGAAGGCGCGAGCGCCATAGGTACAGTGTGTCTGCGTGCTCACGAGCACACGCCTGCTCGAAAATCAGTAGGAACCACGCCTGGACGAGGAGGAAGCTCACCAGCGCACCAGTGACGCGAAACACACTAGAAAAGCGCACTAGCCTGTACCACAGTCGGTCAAACATGCGCAGCGCGTCAGAGACGACGGACGGATGGAGTACCTAGTTGTGCATGAAGTGGTCGCCACGAGAAAACGATGAATGAATCAGCTAGATTCTAGCCAGATTGAGCCAAGAGTCGAGCTAGGGAAGCATTGTCGGACGCCGTGGAGGCTAGGGAAGAGTCGGTGTAGCAAGGGATGCAGGGTTAGTTGTACTGAAACTCAAGGAGGCACAAGCCAGTCGACGCAAGAGGAAAGCCGCTGCCGCGCGCCAATCACATCACCAAAAGTGTCGATCGCATCAAAGGGCTTGGCGTGCTCGGCAATCACCGTCAAGGCTTGGACGCGACGCGCCAGCACCATCCAAGCGCCCTCCAGCCTCAGCGCGACTGGGTCAGCCCATCCAAGGCTTCCCTGGAGCTTCCAAGCCCCTTACAAGCCCACCCAAGCCTTGCCTCCTCCAGCCCAGGTGCCCATTGGCTCATTTTTGTCCTCTGCCGGCTTTTTTCATCGCTCGAATTCGACTCTCTGGGCCGAAAAGCTGTACTCTCTATCTGGACGATCTGGACGACGTTCTGAATGAGGATCCCCTCGATCTGCACCACCATCTTGCTCGTGCTTCTTCTATTTATTATGGCACTGTGTCCTCTCTGCGGAAATGACTTCGCTCCGGGACGCGGGCTCTCTATTCATGTTTCAAAATGTAAAGGCAGAGCTGCACTGCATTCTGCAGGTATACAGCATGCTGAATCGGAAGGTGTGCGTGCCGCGATTCCCCCAGAACCAGAAAATATCCCCGCTGTAAGTAAATACGATACATGCTGCTCCTGCGTTCCTAAATCCCTCATAGGCTCGACCTCCATCCCCGATTCTTGAAGCACCACCGAGTCCGTTGCCCCCAGGTCCTGGTGATCGCCCTCGCCGTCGCCCTCGCCTCCCAAAATGATTCAGAGATGAGCCTCCCGCTGCCCCGACGCCCGTTGATCCTCCTCCGCCAATTATACTCGAGGAACCACCAGCCATGGACGCCCCCGTCGACGCTGTCCCCCCGAAATGGTTTAAAACGGAACCCAACGACTACGGGCTGTACAAGGTGTTCCCGAATCGTCCGACACACGACCCCGAGGAGTCGATAACCTTGGCTGACCTCTGCCGTGCCCCCGACCTTCTTGTTCCCGAGAAAGATTCACCCATCCCCAACACGGCTCCCTGGTTCCCTTTCCTAAATCCTACCGTTGCGCGACTTATGAGCTGGTTTCATCTCGGATCTCCGCAAAAGTCTATCAGCGAGCTTGATAACCTTGTGGACGATGTTCTGCTCCACGGGGACTTTGACCTCGCGCATTTGCGGGATTTCAGTGCAGCTCGAGAGAATAGACGACTTGATGAAGGATCGGTGCCTGCGTCGGCTACAGCGCCAGATACAGCGGCAGATCCCGCAGCGGATACAGCATCTGACAGTTGGATACGAGCATCGGTCAAGATCAAGCTGCCGGCGCCGAAAGTGTGCGTGCCGGAGGCGGACGCACCGGAGTTTGAAGTCGAGGGACTCGTGTATCGGCCGCTGCTCAATGTTATGGTGGAGGTGTTCCAAGGCCCCGACTTCGAGCAGTACCATACAACTCCTTTTGAGTACCGTTGGGATCCTAATCATAACCCCGACGACCCCGACATTGACTTGGGTGCGCGCGACGTCCCTCTGAATAAAGACGGCTTACCGGAACTGCCTGATGGGCATCAAGTTATGTGCGGAGAAATTTACATGTCACCCAAAATGCTCAAAGCCCACAACGAGCTTCCCCAACCTCCGACTCCCAATCTTGAAACCATTATCGCCGCATATATGTTCTATTCCGATTCCACCCACCTCGCCAACTTTGGCACTGCAGCTCTTTGGCCGCTCTACACTTTCTTCGGTAACCAGTCAAAATATCAACGTGCCAAACCTACGGCAAACGCGGACCACCATCAAGCATACTTTCCATCAGTATATCTTTTTTATATTCTTCGGGAGTTGGTGTTTGACTCCCTTTCTCTTTCTAGCTTCCCGACAGCATCAAGGATTTTTACCGCGAAAAGTTTGGCATTGCACCGTCTGCCGACATGCTGGCTCATCTCAAGCGCGAGCTCATGCACGCCATCTGGGACTTACTGCTGTCGCCTGAATTTATTCACGCGTACATGCACGGGATTCTCGTCAAGTGCTTTGATGGAGTGGAGCGGTTGATTTTCCCGCGATTCTTGATTTACGGTGCCGACTATCCGGAAAAGTATCTTTCGTCACTGTTTGTTGGTCGTGTCTGGCTGATTAAATGCAGGGTTCTCCTCGCCACCATCAAGTACTTTGGCGGCTGCCCGTGCCCGCGGTGCTTAATCCAGAAGGACCAAATCTCTGCGATGGGTACAAAGGCCGATATGCGCCGCCGTGAGAATACCAGACAGGATACGTCGTGGTACCGAAACACCATTGATCGTGTTCGCGGATGGATTTTCGCGAAAGGTACTCTCATTGCGGGAGCTCGCATTAACGCCAACCTGAAGCCAAAATCTTGGGTGCCCACACGTGTAAGCTTTCCCTCATACGAGTGTAATATCTGAACTCATTAGTCTTTAGAACACTTTTTCAAAACTTGCGGAGTACGGCTTTAATTTTTTCGATATGTTCGTTCCGGATTTACTCCATGAGTTTGAGCTTGGTGGTTGGAAGTCCCTTTTTACTCACCTCATTCGGATTCTCTATGAATTCAGTCCGATATCTGTTGAGAAAGTGGACGAACGGTGAGTTGTCCTCGAATTTTAATTTTAATTTTCGAGACTCGAGGGCTGACGTACTCCAGGTTTCGAAAGATACCCACGTTTGGACGGAGCACCATCCGGCGCTTCCACGCGAATGTGTCACAAATGCGAAAACTGGCTGCGCGGGACTTTGAGGACATTTTACAGGTATGTCTTCGCTAAATCGCCTTTGTTCGATGAATAATATTCTGTTAACAGTGCTCCATCCCGGTTTTCGAGGGCCTCTTACCCGAACCGCACAATACCATTGTTTTGAGACTCATATACACCTTCGCAACATGGCACGCCTTAGCAAAACTTCGTCTCCACGGTCTTAGTTCAACAATCCAAACCTTTCGCGGTGTCACTGCCGATCTCGGCGCGAGAGCACGGTCCTTCGTCAGCACAACCTGTGAAGCCTACGTTGCATATGAACTCCCCCAGGAGGAAAATCGCCGTGCACGCAGACAAGCCCGCAAAGACTCAACCAAAGGCAAGAACACCACTTCCAAGACTCGAATCTCGGGCAAGAAACGTAAGGTTTGGAATATTTCCACCTATAAATGGCATTCCCTCGGGGACTATCCAGACAGTATTGTTTGGGTTGGGACCACCGATTCGTACTCGACACAAACAGTGAGTTTCTACTTGCCGATATCCTGCTCCTTGACATGAAAAAAATCCCAGAGTGAAATGATACACAAAAGGGCGAAGGCCTATTACCACAGGACCAACAAACGGGGCTTCGAGTTACAAATCGCTGCACATGAGCGTCGTCGACGCCTCCTGCTTGCGATTAACCGGTGCCTCAATCAGCAAGAAGCGGCGGCATCATCTACAAACGATGCTCCCACTCCACATGTCGAACCTCAGCCCCCCGCACCCGCTCCAAACCCGCCGTCTGTCAATGAACTCACCAGCATCACTCAGCCCGAGGACAACAATCTCCCTCCCACCCCACCTCACGACCATCACCACATCTCGGACTCGAAGTGAACATGGTTTCACATCGTCATGTTTCTCGCGAAATATCGAGCCGACCCCGTGTTAAAGGTAAGCACTTTAATTTATATTGTTATGATTATCGTCTCATGATGGGCACAGGACTTTTTGCCGGACTTGAAAGCGCACCTTCTCGGTCGCCTACTCGACATCCCGTACGACGGTGATGAAAATCAATTCTCACTTCAAGATCTCGCCGACGTGACAATTGTCCGAGAATGCATATACACGCACAAAATACTCCGAGTCAATTACACGACCTACGACGTCCAGCGGGATCAGGATACCCTGAATATTTCGACGCATCCTGACTTTATGGCCTTCGCACACGAGGAAGAGGACGACAATCCACACCCATACTGGTACGGCCGCATCATCGGTATTTTCCATGCCGATGTTCGTCACGTCGGGCCCCGATCCAAAACGGGCGGTCGCGCGCAACGAATGGAATTCCTGTGGGTTCGCTGGTTTGGTCGGGATTTAGACCATTTTGGAGGATGGGCCACGAAGCAGCTCTATCGTGTCGGGTTTGTTGATGCTGAGCAGGGTGGCTTTGGCTTCCTTGACCCCGCGCAGGTGCTTCGTGGTTCACACATCATTCCGGTGTTCCACTATGGACGCACGACCGAGCTGCTGGGTCCCTCCGTTGTGCGCCATTTCGACGGCGAGAACGACGAAGATTATCGTTATTATTATGTGATCTCGTGAGTTTCTTGATTTTGCTGTGCTTTAACGTGAGAATTAAATTCATACCAGTTTCGTTGACCGGGATATGTTCATGCGGTACTCTCCAGATGCCGTGGGACATCGTTCTACCCGACCCACGGGCTTCACTCCACCGGTCGATCCAGCGGTGGCCGAGGAAGAGCAGTGGGTTGATGTTGATGATGACGATGACAATCCAGCGGATCCGGAACTTGATGACGGAGGGCGTGGGTTGGATAGTGAGGGGGAGGAGGAGGAGGAGGGGCAAACATCGGATCTAGGGTCTGAGGACTCAGACGCAGAGGACGAGGATGCAGATAAAGAAGATTTTGATGAAAATGCGGTAGCGGGCGGTGCCGATGCCACAGATGAAGGCATTAATGATTTCTTGGGCTTGTCTGAGCTGTAATATTATTGTCTGAATTTTGAGTGTTAGACAGACACAATTTTACCTTGCTAATATCGCGCAATGATTGGTTGTTGACGCGAATTTAATCGTGGGAATCGATGGCACGTGATCGCGATTCGGCCTCAAAAGCCGAAGCACCCAAAGCGCGCCTCTTGTCCGCGACCACCATCATTGCCATGCCCGACGGTGCTCCCGCTCCCGCCACCGCTGCCGCCGCCGCCGCCCCTGCCCCTGCCCCGGCTTCTGCACCTGCACCTGTCAGCGCGGCGAAAAGGAAATACTCGGAAGTCCTGGGCACTTTTGCTACACAAGAAGACCGTGACGGGGCTAAGCGCGGTAAATTCTCGGCCTTGTAAGTGCACTTGGTCAAACTAGGGGACATTGTACTCACCTGTAGCTTCTGCAGCGACACGAAATCTTCAAAGGAACAACTGCAGTTCGC
Organism: Mycena metata; assembly: GCA_029378385.1. Classification (NCBI taxonomy): domain Eukaryota; kingdom Fungi; phylum Basidiomycota; class Agaricomycetes; order Agaricales; family Mycenaceae; genus Mycena; species Mycena metata. The sequence goes on along the minus strand of JARKIB010000608.1, from coordinate 45,456 downwards.
CGGCAAATACCTCGCTCGCGCGATCAACCCCTACCTCGACGTCGGCCTTGTTATGACCTACGGCGCCGCGCGCAACTGGAACCCACCCTCTGCGCCCGATCCCAGTAACAGCATCGCAGTCCCCCAGTGGTGCGTCAACCAAATAAATTCTCGCTCATCTCAACTCTGGTCTCATGTGCATTACACAGGGAGCTCGAGGTTCAAAAGACACATGCTGACGCCTTCAATGCAATGTTCGCTTCAGCCCCGGGATGCCTCGATGTTGTTAAGGAGTTCTATCAAGATTCGGACAAGACTCACTGGTCCAGTCTAGTTTCACTGGTGCGTCATAAAAATCTCTGGCTCTTTGGACTCGTACTAACTTAACTCAATATCTTAGATTCGTTCGAGCGCAAGGTCCGCGAGACAGCAAGATACGAACAAGCTGAAACAACACCCTCATTATGTTCTCCCCGACCCCAATTCCGACACCCTCTCGCCGCCCGTCTCCCGCGGCACGTCCAAGTCCGATCGCGGAATCACGTACCCTGTTCTGTGCAACTACATTATCTCCTGGACCCTTAGGAACGAGATCAACGAAACTGAGATCAGCAACTCCTCCTCTGACACTGACTCCTCTGACGACACAAACGCGCAAGGCCCAAAACTGACCACAAACGCGACCGAGTAAGTGCGGGCCTCTCTCACCCATATTGATTCATCCATTCGCCAGGGCGCTTCGTATGCTGTTACACCACGAGATTGATGTCGATGCGGAAGAGTTCCCTTCCTTCTGCTGGGCCGACGGTACATATGATGCGGACGACATAGCCAAGGGCCTTTTGCGCGGTCCCCTCGTACCTCGCGTGAGTTCTACAGTTATTATTTTCGATTTCACCAGCTCAATACTCTTAGATTCTACGCCATTTGTGGACCGCGCCCGCATCTGCGCTATCCCGGGCCACCAAAATCCCTACGCGGTGCAATGCGCGAGCGCACGGTACTTTCAAGATCGTGCCGGAAATGATTGCCTACGGTGTAGTCCAAGTGAGTTTTCGACGATCTTCATTTGTTTCTTTCTTTCATCTCCCGCATAGGGACGTACAATGCTCTCCACCGCCGATTGGGATGTCTTGGACGGTCACTTTAACTACGAAGACTTCTTCAACGCGATCATCGAGCTCTTCAAGGACCCGGAAGGCGGCACGTGGGCAGAGGAGACTCTTGCTTGGTATCAAGAGTGAGCTTGTATCTTGTTCCTATTCATACATCATTTAGGCAAGTCTTTGGTGCGCCCTCGCCGTCCATCACCGGCTCCGTTCGCCCCGTCAAGAACGCCACCGCCGCCATCAAGGCTCAGCGGGCGAAACGGGCTGCCGCGACTTCGACTGCTTCTACCTGACCTCAATGTGTGCGTATCTCACTCCCGTTAATGCGTCGTATGCTGACTACCCTCCCTAGTAATAATGCTATTATGCTCGTCGAAGGTATGCCTCCTCCCTCTTCACCGAACAATCAACTAACTTCGTTGAGTTACAGATCCGTCGACCCTAATCCGTCTGCGTACGCCGCTCATTCCTTTCTTGGATCTTCACTGACATCTTGTTCCTTTAGGTAGATTCATCATTGACTTGGCGCTCGTTTGACGACTTATAGTGAGCAGTGTTTGTGTTTGTGACTTTCTTCTGACTTCTCTTCTAGGCTGAGATTGCCTTCATGTTCCCACCTAATTGCCAGCGCCCTTTAAGTGCAAAAGTACGCCAATGGTTTATTCGTGACTTTTACTGACGGGCTCTTGCTAGTTTTTCTCTCTCTCTCAAAATTGAAGTAGGTCATCGGCTGTTGCGCTCTTAAGCCAGTACTTACTGCTCCATTCAGGCTGCTCTCTCGCTAATAGAAGTAAGTGATCATTGCTACTGATAGGCTTCGACTTAACAACCCCCGTAGTTGACTCATGAATGGAACCTCTGTATCGGTACGTCAAACTCGGTCTTCTCCGTGCTCTCGCAGTTAATGTATGCCTTCAGTCAACCTCTCGCAATTGTCCTCAAGCATTTGTACTCAAGTAAGTCTTCTTCCACGTCCGCTGCCCTTGCACACGCACTCACAACTCGACGCAGATCGTCATCACACACGTTGTATCGTTACTATCACTCCGCATTGTACTTCGACTCTTTCACAATAAATTTATTTTTGACTTTAAACTTCTGTGTGATATTGGGAATAAAAGGGAGGAAGTGGAAAGCGCCCCAAGCGCCAGCGCAGGGCTCCCAAGCCCCTCCAAGCTGCTGGTAAGTGCCCCAAGCCCTTGGCGCGCTGGAAGGGGCTTGAAACGACGATATTCGCTTGGCGATGACTTGGATGGCCTGTTCAAGGCTGGACTAGGCACAGATGGACTTGAGGTGATTGAAAGCTGCTTGTATGGGGCATTCAAGCACTCCGCGCTTTTGGTGATGCAAATGGTTCATCAATGATGAACGACGCGTCACGGTCGCTGGGCCGGTGCCTCTTGACTTTTGCGTTCACCTTGCGTTCACCGGCTCTCCTCAGCCTGCGGGCCAGTTAGTTGGCTTGATCCTCCGCTCAATTTGGCTCAAATCGAAACGTTCTATTTGGCTCACCGGCTCCTGGTAATATCCTCAGCGTTCTCTGTCTTGCTTGCGCTATTCTGGCGAAAATCTCTCCTTATTCCTTTTCCTGCAAGCACGCTCTTATCTGCTGAGTTTGAATATTTCTTCCGAGTCTCCGATTACTTCAAACGTCATCCACAACCTAAAATCCCCACCCCATCCCTCCAGATTCCTCGTTATTCCACACCCACACGGACCTGCTCCCTCCCTTTCGCTTAGACCGGTTACCGTCTGTGTATGGAGGTAAACCTGTCCTATCGACAGGTTTACCTTCATAGACAGGCTGGTTACGAGCCTACCTTTCGCTTTGCCTCAAGTCATATTACACCGAAGGTCGAACTAGTCTCTTGCAGCCAGACGCTTCAACGAGTGACGCTCGTACCTCGCTGGTTGAAATGACCCCGGTCCCGTGCTCACCAGTTCTCAGCCTGCGTGCCAGGTAGGTGGCATGGTCCTCAGCTCGCTGTGTTAAATCGAAGTGTTCCAATTGGCTGATCGGCTCCTGGAAATTTCCTCAGCGTTATCTCTGCTTGAGACTTGGGCTAGGGTGTAACGTGTTGTGGCGAATCTTTCCTGGGCAATTCGGGACGCGTGGTCGGCGAGTAAGTACTCTGGCGACTCGATGGTACCCCGGGCGCATTTCGAAATTCCGAGTCCGTAATTCCAGATCGGCGCCGAATCCGCAGTACAATCGACAATCATTCCCTGCTTCTACCAACCAACTCGGGTCATCCTTTCCTTCATACACACACAAATTCCACTCCCTTTCGTCCCAATCAAACGCCCACTCCCCAATTTTCTCACTCAAATCTCGGCCTGTGCTGATTGTCTTGATCTCAAGCACACGAAAAACCCCCAAAGCGGAAATAATCAAACGGAAATAAAGCAAAATGATCCTTGCAGTCTTGTGTGCAGTCGTTGGGAATCGAACCCACGAAGTTTAAATCAGCGTCAGCTTCCTCCATATCGTGAAGGACAAGCTTCTTGTTCTTAGGATCGTTCCGTTCTACTCGAATCACAACAGCATTATATTGTGGGTGTGGATGGCTGTCGTGCGACGCCCGTTTGTTGGCTTGGTTCTTAGGTCTCAGATCCACTCTGCCCTCCGGGTCCCCCTCGAGGATATCGGAGTATACTGAGCGTCGGGACGATGAATTTCATGGTACAGGCCTGACAATGGATAAAAACAGAAAGATGAGATCATACAGGGTAACAGAAAATAGAACCCGTGGTGGGCCGTTCAAATCTACGCCGCACCCACCTGCAAGGTCGGGTGGGGATGAGGGAAATCAAGCTGTTCCTCTAGATACAAGGGAAATTCAGCCAGCGTAAAATAGAGCAGGCTGATAACACAACATACCAATGTATTGACCCTCTGGCCATTCAAATCTTGGACTATGAATGCGGAGTCGGAGTCCACCTTCGACCAAACGGCCGAGCTTTTCTGCGTCCGGTCCGTACGGCAGTATGACTAGTGAGGATGCGAAACCGAGGTAAAAGGATAATAAGTATGGGACGCCCCCGGGCGTACGTACGCTCCGCCGAGTTTGTAGCATCTGTACAAGTGGAAGATATGCATATTGATGGGTTGCCGGTTCCCAAAAGGAAAGGGTGTGTAGGTGAGGGACGATGTCGAGAGACTGGAGGTGATTACACAATCTACGTGAACCGGCCTGCCAATAGTTGATACGAAGGTCCTCGAGAAAGGGTAGTACCTGCAGGCACTGCAAGAGGAAGACATCCTCCGTCAAAGCGTGAACACGGAGAGTGAGGTGTGTGAGGGAGCATGCTGAGCGTCCAATGAACGCGAGGAGGATGTCGATATCGTCACTGTCGTAAATCGAATAATTCAGACGCCGGAGATGGGGGAACGCGAGAAGAGCGAGGAAATCGGACCCCCCGGGACCGAGACTCAAGGACTGCAACGGGGGACGGGGACTCGGGACAGGCGCTGCCGGAAGGTCAAAATCGATGTACAAGAGGCCTAAATGCTGGAGATTGGGAAAACGCTGGAAAATCGCGTTGCAATCGTTCAGCGAAACTTCGGTCTGAAGTTCGAGGGATGTTAACGGCGCAGCACCAATGGGGACACGGGACGGCGCGAGTCCAGAGAACAGTCGGAAGTGGCGAAGCTGCGGGAGATTTTGGAACATCCCCAGCGTTTCTTCCATGTATCTTGAACTCCCCACGGTGAGTGCTAGCGTAGATAGGGCGGGAAATGGGCCCCCAATACGCTCTGCAAACAGGGCGATGGAGCGGGCGTTATCCAGCCAGTCCGGGAAGGCAAGCTCCATCCGTTCCCACTGCGGAGCGAACATGGCGATTGTGTCCAGGAAATCTACCGGCAAATTGAAGCGGCCATCCGCGCAGCGCAGCGTAAGAGAGAGCGGATAACCATTTGACCGCTGGCACCAGGCTCTGTGGAGAGCGCAGATGCCAGCATGTGAAGGCTCTCGGTGTGGCGCTCGGTGTGACGCTGGCGCCGATTGAAGCGTAAAATCAAAGGAACGCCAAAGTTGCCCTGTCCCCAGCGCTATCTCCCGCCAACGACGGCATATCTGCGCGAAGAGCAAAGGTGCTCTGTGGGGCGAGGGACGAACACGACCATCGGCCGGAAGACATTCGACGAAGATGCGAGAGATTATTTCGAACGGGACCATCGTAACGTCGTAAGAAAACGACGACACGATAGCCAGCAGCTTTCGACGGTCCGCGTCCAGGAATTCTGGGACTTCAGATTGGAATTCGGGGTCCAGTTGTGAGATTGTTTCGCAAATTTCGGCCAGATGGTCGCGCTGCGATTGTCGCCATGCCAGAGTGCCAGCCGCCCCGCTCATGGTGGGAGGAAGAAGAGGGGCTTCGATCACATCATCAATCCCAGTGTCGTAAACAACACCATCCCAGCGCACGGACCAGGAATAAAAGGCCGACAATATTGTACGTTTCGGAATTAGCGAGGAAGAAGTCTAAAAAACTCCTGTTAGTCCTTGGCAGGTCAGCGATTTTTTATCCGAATTAAACAACCTCAATGCATCGTCCGAAATTTCGCCGGTGGACTTTTACATTTTATGGGCTCAGAAAAGTAAGGTCAAAGAAAGGAGGGCGAGGTGCGGGCGATGCAGTCAGCAATAAGATCCAACCAAATGAAAGGGAGAGAAACTAAGTGTAAGGGCGAAGGTTGGCTCGGTAAAAAGAGATTCGATAGCGAGAACTGCATAGGTATCAAGTAATGGGAGGTCGGTGGGGAGATAAGTAAGTCATGTCGAATTCCAGTAATGCGTTCGTATGGCCGTAAACCCTACACTCCAAATTCACCGTCTTGCACGACATCCCAGTCCGCTGCCGCATCCGCATCCTCTCGCGCAGGATATATCCAACGCCTCGCTCTAGCGGCTACTTGAAATATCTATATCCACCCCGCCGCACCCGCACCCGCACCCGCACCATCCCTCCCCACTCCCTTTCCCCTGCACCCCGCCCCGTGTGTCGCCTGGACAGGTGAGTCGGGTAGGAGCACGAGCAGAACACCATCAGCCACGCAAAGGTTGCGCCGGGCGAGGGCGACGGGTGCGTAGGTACGGGCTGCGTCGAAATCGACGAGACCACGGGCGGGTGATGTCGACGGTCGGCAGGCGCGGAGGCGTGCAGTGCGCGCGCGAGGTCGACAGGTCCGTGGTGGCACAAACGGCGACGCGCACGAGGAGCATGGGTCGCACGTCCTCCACCTTCTCACCCCATCGCCTCGCGGGTCGAATCTGCGTGTACAGCAGGGCGTAGATGCGATACGGAAGCACGGTGGCCACGCGCGAGACGGGGTGCAGTGCGCGGGAGGTCGACGGGTATACGGGCGAGGTCGACTGCTGCGTGGACGAGATAGGCGATAACGGCAGTGGGGGGCGGGGCGCGCGCACATGCGACTCAAGAAGCACCACGACCACGCGCGAGACGTCGGTGGGTGGTGCACCCAGGAGAGCAGCGGTGAAGGACGGGCACGCGCGCGCGCGAGGTCGACGGACGAGTGAGGGGCGAGGAGGCGGAGATGGGTCAGAGACGGGGGGTGGGAGAGAGGCAAAGTGTGTGGGCAAAGTCAATCGGTCCAAAACGGCGGTGACGAGCAAGAGCACGAGGAGAAGCACGGGTACGAAGCGCACGAAAGCGCGACTCGAGACCGCGAACTGCGGGCCACGGGCACGTCCTATCGGATGGGCGACATCCGCCTGTATGGCGAGGTAGAGTACGAGCTCAAGTACGAGGAAGTGCACGCCCGCCACCCATCCCTCCCCGCCGCCTCCCCACCTCCCACCTCGCCTCCGAGTCTGTGCCGAGGGAACACGCTGCCGACTCGGTCAGCACGAGTAAGCGCCGTGGAAGAGGGTAATGTACGCAGACACGTCCCGCAATCCGGGACCGAGTGTACATGTACCGCGGCGCGGTACACGCAGGAGAACGGCGGTGGGCGAGGACGGGCATGCGCGGGCGGGCGAGGTCGACGGCGAGGCATGGGCATGGGCGTAGTGGGTGCGGCGGGGCCAAACGGAGGATGGTAACGGGCACGGACAGCGTCCTGCATCGCTCGCCTCGGGTTGGGATGTGGCCTTCTTGCGCACGGTGCTACCGCAGACGGTTAGGACGAGTAAACACCGTGGAAGGGGGACGTACGTACGCATGTACACATCGCATGTACACATCTCGCAATCGCGTCTCGAATCCGCAGGTATCGCGATGGACGGATGATACACCCAGGAGAACGGCGGTGGGCAGTGGGCAGTGGGTGTGGTGCATGCAAGCAAAGTCGACACGCGAATGCAGGGGGGGGTCGGCGGGAGTAGAAAGGCGTGATATGGGAAAACTCGTCAAGCACCACGACCATGGGGGGGCGTGCGGTGCGCGGCGGCGAGGGTTGAGCGCGAGACTTGAGCGACAACGGGCGGGGGGTGACAAGACGTGCGCGGGAGACGTGGGGTGCGCCGGAAGTGGGCGAGGTCGACGGGTGCGCAAAGAGCGGACGAGGGGGAGCAAAAGCAAGCGCACGAGACGCACGAGCACGCGCGTCCGCGTCCTCCGTGCCCGCCCTCAGGTATCGAGTTCCTGCCGATGGCGCCCATAGAGAGCGGATACTACCGACTCAATAAGCCCAAGGAAACGCGGTAGAAGAGAGGCAGACGCACATACACGCTACGCCGAAAGGTGGAGTACGGTGGGAGGATGGGCGGGCGCGTGGGCGGACGGATTGATACACGCAACCGGAGACGAAGCTGCACGGAGCTCTATTCACCAATCGTGGGTGGCTGGATACGACTGGCAGCCAGACCCAGACCCCAGACTCGATACACATGCGCCCCGAGGCAGTACCACCCACAGGTCGTCCCGTACATAACCGTCAACCAGGCGGAGCACGAGAGTACGAATGCGGGGAGGAGGGCAGCTGTACGGGGCGAATCTGTATATGTATGCTACCCCGGTGGTACTACAAGTCCGCAGGTGCCACCACGGTAGTGCACACGAAGCCCGACGAAATCCGCTTGCCGCCGACGTCCATCCTTTCCAGCTTCCGCTGATAAGACCATAGTAGATTCGTCAAGTCGGAGGCGGGTGGAACGTGTAGAGGAGGAGGCAAAAGCATCGGGTGCGAGGGATGGGGCGGTGAAGTACGGGTTGGTCGAATGAATTTGAGCTAGTGGCACCGGCGACCGGTAACGCGCGAAAGGATTCGTGGTGCTTGAATTCAAAGATCGGTCGGACGGCGCAGTCGAGCTTGAGGGTACTTGATTGGAATCCCCCGCATCTGGGCCGCGTCGTGCGCGGTTGAAACGATTGTGCAAGCGGTAGCCGCTCGCTCCTCATCCTGCCCCCGCATCCGCACCGAGTCGACAGAGACGACGAGGTCCGACATCCGAGTCGAGCGCAGCACGGCCAGGAAGGTGGGCAAAGCGGCTCTGTATCCGACGGTGAGGATGCAGGCGGCGGGCAGGATTTCACTGGCTTGTGTTCATGGGCCGGCGCGGGCAGCGGGAGCATGCGCAAGATATCGATGATGGCCAGATATCGATTATTGCGTTTGGCGTTTGGCCCCGCGACGCAAGAAGTAGTATACGAAGGCGGGGGTGAGCGCCTGGCGCCCATGGTAGCCATGGAGTCCATAATACACTAATCCACTACCAAAAACATCGAAAATCAGTACGGAGTAAAGGCGGGAAGCAGGAGACTCGCCAGTGCACCAGTGACAGCCGGTGACGATTAGGAAAGCGCACGAGCTCGTACCACAGCCAGTCAAACATGCGCAGCGCCCAGAGACGACGGACGGATGGAGTACCGTAGTGCATGAATTGGTCGCCACAAGAAAAGGATGAGTGAATCAGCTAGATTCTAGCCAGATTGAGCCAAGAGTCGAGCTGGGGAAGCATTGTCGGACGCGGTGAAAGTTAGGGAAGAGTCGGTGTAGCAAGAAATGTAGGGTTAGTTGTACTGGAACTCGAGGAGGCACAAGCCAAGTCGACGCAAAAGGAAAAAGCCGCTGCCGCGCGCCAATCAAATGGTTCATCAATGATGAACGGCGGCGCGTCACCGGGCCGGTGCCTCTTGACTCCCGCGTTCACCAGTTCTCAGCCTGCGTGCCAGTTAGATGGCTTGGTCCTCAGCTCGCTGCGTTGAATCGAAGTGTCCCAATCGGCATCAACGTTATCTGTATTGCTTGGGCTAGGGTCCTGGGTGTTCTGATGAATCTTTCCTGGCCAATTCTTTCGGGACGCGTGGTCGGTTTATCAAGGACTCGGGCCAGTATATCGTACGCTGCGCGCGTGTGAAATCTCTCCTTTATTCTCTTGCTACAAACCCGCGTTTCCTGCGGCCGAATATTTCCTCCGGCACTTCAAGTTAACTGCAAGCATCATCCACAACCTAAAATTCCCACCCCATGCATCCTGATTCCTCATTATTCCACACCCACGCAAACCTACTCCCTCCCTCTCGCTTTGCCTCAAGCCATACCTCAACGAACGTCGAACGATCACAATTCGAAAGCTCAAGTATTGAATATCAAGCGCTCAGACTTGCCACAAACATCCAGCCCAATCCAAGCTCATTTCCAAACCCACGTACACGCCACCAACTTCAAACCCCTTTCGGCGTCAGGAATACTCCCTTTTGACCCCAGGCGATCCTATCACAAGCACGCACTCTGGTTTGATATATAGATTTCATCTCAAAATTCCGAGTCCGTAATTCCAGATCGGCGCCGACTCCGCAGTACAATCGACAATGATTCCCTGCCTCTAGCTCGGGTCTTCCTTTCCTTCATACACACACGAATTCCACTCGACCGTTTTCAAATTCCACTCCTTTCCGCTCCACCCAACCACCGCGTCTCGAATTTTCTCACTCAAATCTCGGCCTGTACTCATTGCCTTAACCGCAAGCTCGCGAATTCGAACCAAACGCCCCCTAAAGCGGAAATAATTCAAAGGAAATAGAGCAAAATGATCCCTGGAGTTGTTGGGAATCGAACCCACGAAGTTTGAACCAGTGTCAGCTTCCTCCATATCTTGAAGGGACACATTGTGGTACGACGTCCGCTAGTTTGCTTGGTTCTCAGGTCTTAGGTCCGCTTTGACCTCCGGGTCCCCTCAGGGCTATCAACCCCAATGAAACTCTTTGGATCCTTCCAGCGGGAATTGAATGAAAGATCCCGCGAGATCCAGCGACCAGCGCAAAAAAGGCCGCCCACCTTCCTTCTCTCTACTCCCTTCTATTCCACCCCTCTGTAAAGGACAGGAGCCAAAAAGAACTCAAACAGGTTGCGACGTAAGGCGCACGCTGGGAGTCGAACCCATCCATTCACTGCTTACAAAGGTTTCCAAACACGAGAACACGAGAACACGCGGCAGTGGTGACCGTGCACGACGTTCGCCTTCTTGGTGTGCATGGACTTCACTCGGCATTCAATTCCAGCGGCTCTCAAGGTTCTGTAACGCAGCGCTGCTTTTCTGTTCTTCTTTGTAAAATAAGATAACTAATAACAAAGTCCCCAGGCGGCCCCTGCATCGTCTGCCCTCCTCTTTCCCACTTTCTTCATTCCTCCTCTCACCGAGCAGATTCGTATGCCCCACAAAAGAACCAAAGCCAAAAAATTACAGCTAGAGACACTGGCAGAATGCGCAGGCTGGGAGTCGAACCCATCTGACTGCTTACACAGTATTTCCAAACCATGCCAGGAGGCAGCGGTGCACCGTGGACGATGTCGGCTTACCGTAGGTAAACTGTCGTTCTCTATCTCAGCAATTCTAAGGTACATACGGCGAATCGACCGACCACCATAAACGGATCAAAAATGGATCCACAGGGTGTGCCTTCCTTTTTCCGAACTTCCCAATTCCCTCTCACGGAGAAGATGCCATCTACTGGGGTGCACGCCCTGGGCCAAAAGGAACAGAAAGACAAAAACATGGGTTCCAAGCCTACATGCGGCCGCTGGGAGTCGAACCCATAAACAAACCGCTTATAAGGTGATATGATTGACTCGAACGGAACGCAGCTGTGCACCCCGCATGACGTCCGCTTGCTTGGTATGTAGATACACCTCGCCTTCCTTCAATCCCAGCAGTTTGCAATTTCATGTGCGCCGTTCCTGTGCCTCTGTTGCTTTTGACTTCACTCAAATTCTAACCGAATCACCAATCTAATATCTAATCCGGTCAATTTCTTCCTCCTTTCTCCCTCCTTCATTATGTCTGTTAACGTGCAGATGTGTCGCCGGCACAAAACAACAGGGAAAGACCGAACAAAAAAGGTGTCGAAAAGTCGGGAATGCGGGCTGGGAATCGAACCCATCAACTGCTTGCATGCGCTTGCACGTTATCAGACTTTGTACACACAGGGCAGCGGTGCACCGTGCACGACGTCCGAGCCGCGGCGCATGACCATGGCAAGACAATATTTGGTGCGTCCACGAAAAATTTAATCCACCCCACCGAAGATCCAGCCGGGGACTGCCTGGAAGTCAAAGTGGAGACCCAGACGAATGGGTAATTGACGCGTCGCGGCACCTGACCGCATTTCGTGAGTCACGCTGATCGAGTCAGAATTTTTACCCGAATTCGATGCTCTTCCACCTTGTCCGAACCCATCTACCGTCACTTCGTCGTGCCACACGTTCACTCTCCATGGCGTCAACCGAATCTATCTCAGAGGAAATCAAAAACCAAACTGCCCTGTTCGCCGAGCTGCGTTCACAATATGCAGAAGCCTCAGTGATTGAAGAAGCAAAAAAGAAACTTGGAGAGCTCAAGAAGTCACTAGCGCTGTCTAAGGGCTCCGATAGCGCTTCAATATTAACTGGGGTTGAAAAACGGGAACTCATTTTGCTGAAAACCGCCAAGGTTAGTATATGAGTGTGCACCTATCGTCCGAACTTCAATTACTTAAAGTAGGCTCACAGGGTACCAAGGACTGGGGCCCAGCAGAGATGTTCTGCAGGGAAAGCATAGAACGCACAGTCAAAGAGTGTTTCACAACATACGGCGGCAGTTGTCTCGACACACCCGTCTTTGAGCGGAAAGACATTTTGGCTGGCAAATACGGGGAAGACGCGAAACTCATATTCGATCTTATGGATCAGGGCGGCGAACAGCTGGCGCTGCGGTACGACCACACCGTTCCGTTAGCGCGATACCTTGCTATGGCTGGCGCGAATAACACCCAGTCTAAGCTGTGGCAAGTCGGCAAAGTCTACCGTCGAGACAACCCCGTCGTCTCCAAGGGCCGTATGCGGGAATTCTCGCAGGCAGTGAGTTCCAGGGTACGGTCCCCGTCCCATCTTGACCTTAACGCCGTTTTAGGACTTTGACATATGCGGAACATGGGATGCAATGATTCCTGACGCCGAAATCGTCAGTCTGATGTGCACGGTTCTCGGCAAGCTGGATGTCGGCGAATTTACGATCAAGGTTGGTCGTTTTTTTTCCTCATTGTCGAATTCAGCGCTCACAAGTGCAGATAAATCACCGCAAAATTTTAGACGGTGTTTTTGAGGTGTGCGGCGTCCCGGCAGAGAAGATTCGACCGATATCATCGGCGGTCGATAAATTGGACAAGGTGATTTAGTGGCCATAACACGGTGCGCTCGCGCCCTAATCACGCCTGCAGCTCCCCTGGTTCGAAGTCAAGAAGGAAATGACCAATGAGAAAGGGCTTGACCCCGCTATCGCGGACAAAATCGGGGAATATGTTAAGCACAAGGGTATATCTACATTCTGTGTCGTCCTCGAGTTCACTGATCTTTTTCAGGCGGGCCAAGTCTTCTTGAACAGCTCTCGGCCGACGAGGTACTTATGGCCAACGTTAATGCGAAGCAGGGTATAACCGAGATGGGCCTGTTATTCACATACTTCCGCGTCTACGGCGTCATCGACAAGGTGAGCACGCATAAGTCAAGGCGAAGTATCATTGACTCTGGACGAAGCTCTCATTCGATTTTTCTCTTGCCCGCGGGCTGGATTACTACACCGGAATAATCTACGAGGCCGTCGTTGAGGCATCTGCCCCGCCGAGCTTCAAGGCTTCCACTACCGATGCCCCCGCACCGCCAAAGAAGAAGCCGAAGAAGCCGAAGGCTGATGACGACGACGACGAGATCGATGGGTCGCAGGTTGGTGTCGGGTCGATCGCCGCTGGTGGGCGGCACGACGGGTTAGTCGGGATGTTTACGGCGGCGGCGGGGAGGAAGGCTGCCGACCTGCCGTGCATCGGTATCAGCTTTGGACTGGATCGCATCTTCGCACTGATGTGGCCGAAGTGGGTTAAGAAGGGCGGGAGGTCCAAGGAGACGATGGTGTATGTGATGGTTGCCGGCGGTGGACTCCTAGAGGAGCGCATTGCGCTCGTGCGTGAGCTGCGAGAAGGGGGAATTAAGGCGAGTGGTCTGCGAGCTTTATGTCGTCATGTGAGCTGACTGAGCGCACATAGACTGACTTTCTGGCAAAGAAGAAGCCTAGAGATCTCGCTGTTCAGTTCGCTGCTGGGGAGCAGGACGAGGTGCCATTTGCGATCATTCTGGGCGCGGACGAAGTCAAGAGTGGGGTCGTCAAAGTTAAGGAGCAGAAATGGGAGATCGTCGGAGGGAAGAAGAAGAAGATTCAGGCGGCGCAAGGGGATAACGGGACGCCAGTGAAACGGGAGGGTTTGGTGGAGTGGATTAAGGCTACGTCGACATTTAGAGAGTTGACGCAGAAGTAGCGAGTAGGGTCGATGTACATATGATCATATTTCGTCGCGCTGTTGGATAATTGCTTCCCTTTGGCTTCCCTTGTGGATTTGGTTCTTGGAAGTTGGACGTGCTTTCTTCGCAGGCGTAATTTCCTTGATGCTGCCATTCATTATTGCGAAGATTATATCTCTGCGCCATCATGGTGGATTTCACTAATATTATCGAACTGTAAGTAAGTTGGCAATTTCCGCAGCATCGATGTTGTCGTATGTTTGCGTGGTGCCAAAACTGACGCGATCGTCCCGTGATTTCGCTTCCACGAGCCACCGTGCGAGGCTTCCCTGCACCGGTCCTTGTTTCACTCCTTGCTCCGCAACAGGATTGTCGAACACTTATTCTTTCCTCGCTTTGAAGCGTTATCGAGGGGAGCAACACGCAACCTTAACGCAAGCCCGTAAAAATAAAAATAAAAAGAACCAACGCCAAGCCCCAACGGGCCCAATGCTCGGACCAAACTGGGATTCAAACATCTAAAATATCAATCGCTTCCTTTCATTCCCTGCCGTATCATGAGACCTTGGCTTTTCCCGAGGTTCCGACAGCGAACACTGCTTTTATAAAAGGCGACCAGCACTTGTGGTCTCTCATCCACTATGGCCAACTTTTCCCGAAGGTTCATCGCAGCGACCACGCTTCTACTCTGGTCGGGGCTTGTCGCTGGTTTGACCTCGACGCTCCAGCAGGTTACAAACTTTGGAACAAACCCAACCAATGTGGGAATGTTCGTGTACAAACCGACCACAGTTAAGACAAACCCCGCCGTAATCCTCGCTATCCACTATTGCACCGGTACAGCGCAAGCGTACTTTACCGGCTCGCCCTACGCCCAGCTGGCGGACACCAATGGCTTCATTGTCATTTATCCGAGCTCACCCAACTCTGGAACATGCTGGGACGTCAGTTCAAAGGCTACTCTCACCCACAACGGCGGCGGCGACAGCAACGGAATCGCTAGCATGGTGAGCTACGCCATCGCTAACTACGGCGCAGACCCCACACGCATCTTCGTCACCGGATCGTCGTCGGGAGGTTCGTTTGTCATTCCTCGTGTCTTATTATTGGGGGGAATAATGCCACCGTATAACAGCGATGATGACCAACGTCCTCTGTGCGACCTACCCTGAACTCTTCCGCGCGGCAACCGTGTACTCCGGCGTTGCTGCCGGCTGCTTCGTCTCCAACTTCGGGGGCGTTGACGCGTGGAACTCCTCCTGCGCTGAGGGCCAGGTCTCTGCCACCTCCGCGCAGTGGGCGTCCGTCGTGCGCGCCATGTTCCCCGGATATACCGGCGGGTACCCACCCATCCAGGTGCGCTGCCCGCATTATACTTTCGCTATTTCTAATGCCCATCCAGGAATATCACGGAACCATCGACACCACGCTCCTCCCCGAGAACCTAGGGGAGGAGATCAAGGAGTGGGCGGGCATCTTCGGGTACAACGCCGCCGCGCCGACACAGGTCCTGCAGAACACCCCGCTCTCCGGCTACACCAAGTCGATCTATGGCCCCAATCTTCAGGGTATCTTGGCAACCAATGTCGGGCATACGGTGAGTTCCTTCTTGTTGGCATCCAGCCCCTTCCACTCAGCCTCGAAACTCCCGTCGTGAAGGTACCCATCCAGGGGAACGAGGATTTGAAGTGGTTTGGCATCATCGCAGGGGGAGCAGGCGGCGCCCCAACTAGTACCACGGCTAGTACCACGGCTAGTACCACGACTGTATCGAAAACCACGACCTCTTCGGTCCCAACTGGTCCTACTGGCTGGTGTGTACCGGTTAACTTCTTTTTCCTGTAAGTCAGCTGAAGGTTATTTAGCGTATCAGCCGAGTTCAGTCAATGTGGTGGTTCGGGCTGGACTGGTTGCGCACTGTGTGCAGCTGGGACAACATGCCAGGTGTTAAATCCCTGTGAGTGAATTCACAATGCTGCAGCAGTGGTCTTGTACTCACATTCATATTAGACTTCTCCCAGTGTTTGACTTGAGCCACTCGGGGATTCCTCCGAGATCATTCCCAACTGTATAAGTTCAAAATATTGAAGCATGGAATCTTGTTGTCGTTCTCGCCCGCTTAATCTTTCCTAACCCGCCCTGTCCACTCCTTCTCCAGGCGGGCCAGGTCGAGTTTGGATCGCGAACTGTCCGGAACGACTCCCATCACCGGAAACTGCTTAGTGTTTTTTGCCGTCTGCCTCTTTTATCCGCTACATTCCATCTTCCAATTTCTCAAGAGACTCTTTCTTCATAGCCTCCTCCGCGTGCACGGGAAAGAACGAGGATGACCTGATGTTGTGGTCTATTTGGTTACCCACCAGCCTGACGCGTCGGTCTCGTGACTCGTCCCGTCCTAACCCTCATGTTGAATTTTCTGGTGCTCTCTCAAGCCACAAAAACCAACATCCAGACTTCTGTGAAACTATACAGTGGCATATACTAACTGATCAACCAAGACACGACCGAGCGGATGTCTCTCTTCAAATTCTCCTTGCGTTCGTCGAGCTCCTCGCCTGTGGCGGGTTTGCAAAGGTTTACAAGGCTCTTTATACGACCCCTTCGCCCGAGGACCCACTGTTCTACGCGGTGAAGTGTAAGCGGAATGACGCACCCGGTTCCCGATTTGTGTCGACTCCGAAACAAATATAACATGCACTGCATTCCAGGACCTCCTAGACTCAGCCTGAGTTCAGGGGCCTACATGGACCTACACTGAGACCCACCTATGTACAATCTGTGTAGGTCAATGTAGGTCAGTCAAGGTCAGCTAAGGTGAATGTAGGTGAATGGAGGTCCACGTAGTGACCTATACTGAGACTAATTATCACCTCCAACAACAGTCCAGTACTAGTATCGACAACAAATGGTCCCGATTTTCAAGTCTCAAAATATATAACCGACACCAGATCAGTGAGATTTTTGCTGTTACCATTGAACTTGGGGCCATGTTTGAGTTGGGCAAATCACTGTAGTCCTTGCCTGAGGTCAATGAAGGTGGGCATAGGCGCCTACACCGACCTAAGTATACCCAGTTCAGGTGAGTTGTGTACACCTACACTGAGCTACATCCACCTTTACTGATCGCCGTCAAGGTGGACGTAGGTGACCTACGCTGACCTATTGTAGCCGACTACGCTGACCTACATACACCTAGATCCACCTTTATTGACTCAGCATAGGTCCCCCTGGAACGCAGTGAAGGAGTAAACCTTGGCATGCCTGCCTTTGCGCGAAGTCGGGAGCTTTCGGGTTTTAATCCAAACACGCGTCCACTCCCGAACACTTCGTCCGCCCCACTTCGCTGCAAATCCCTGCGCCTCAGCCGCGCGTTCCGAAGCCTCGACAGTTAATCGACCGTGTTTGACCACCATAATCAAATAACTTTGGATGGCGCGCACCCGATACTCTTGGAGGCTGTTATGCCCGGCGTCGAATTTGGTCTTCTTCGACTTAATCTGTTTCTGGATGTCGGCAAGAGCTTTCTCAAACTCCAACTGATGCGCGGCCTGCTTTCTCTTTCGCATTTCCCTGGCTGGAACATCCAATTTACGCCGTTTACGGGGAGGAACGGCCGGTAAGCGTCTGGATGTACCACTGGCCGAGGCTATATTACCCCCTTCGTCGTCTGCATCACTACCGCTATCCTCGTCGGACTCGGAGTGGTCGGAAGGATAATCGACCAACTCTGCTGGCGACAAAGAAGCGGGGGGTGCCGACAATTCTTGTTGAGGAGGTGGAGGGGGCTGCTGCACAGGCGGGGGAGGCTTCGGTGCAAACATATTGCGCATCATGACAATCTGGGGGTCGGTCCTGTGGCAGCAAAAAAAAAATCAGTTCCTGCATTAATTCAATCAAGGGTCTCCCTTACGATGCTTTGGCTTCTGTACGCTTCAATTCGCGCGTCCGAGCCTCGGCATTGTGGCGGTAATGGGTCCTTTCTGACAGACCATTATATCCGAGAGAACGGCTTGCCTCGGCCTTGCTCCAGTCCTTCTTGGACTTTGCGTGGTTAAGCTCCTCAAAGGGAGTGGGCTTCAATAGGACTTCGAACTCCTTCTTCAGTGCTTCAATGATTTCTTCGTCAAACTCCGACAAATCGGAGTCGGTGAAGTCGGAGTCATGTTCCAGCTCTGGGTCGTAATCATCATCCGAGAGCTCAACATTAACACCTCCTTCGTATTCACAATCAGAGTCCGAGTCGAGAATATAGAGCTCGGGAATTTCTTCGTCCAGGACAGGTAAAAGTGCCAGTGGAACATCGGGAATATCTGGAGCAAGCTCAAGAGGCTCTGGAGTTACTGGCCGTGTCGGATGGCGATTTGCACGAGCTCGAGCAGCTGCTTCCCGTTGACTTTTTTTCGGTGGCATGATGGCAGAAGAGGGGGAAAGGAAAAGGATGGAAAACTACTGATATTTACGCTATACGGACAATGGTACAGTCCGTACCACCACTTACCGATTTGGGTCGCCAGATGGGCCCAAAGGGGTACATAATGAAAAAAAATTCGGCCTCTGGCCGATTTGGCAGTAGTACAAAATATGCGGTGACTAAGCGGCGCGCACCATAAACCTCACCTGAGGATGCAATGTCAGTCACCGTAGGGATAAATGATTTATCTGTCCACGCTGAGGGAGAAAAATGCAGGTTTCCACGCTAAGACCCTGCCCGGAATCGAACCGGGCTCGTCCACGTACATAGCATGCTCGACCTTCAAACGTTGCGGATGCATGCCGTATGCGACAGGGTCTGAATTTTGGAAGGTGAAGGGCTGTTAGGTTTGCTATAAAGTTGCGGGAGTGCGGCAGCGCCGAACGAGCGCATCGAATGGACTCGATGATATTCCGTGGTGACAGAGAGATTCAGCGTGGAGCAACCGAAAAATCGGGCTCGTTGAGAAAAGAAAAGAACGGGTAGGAGCCATCCAGAGCCATCTTCACTGGAGTTGAAGAGTCGTGTAAGAAAACAACGGGGCGCGTCATCGTGCTTGAAGTGGCTTTGAATTGTCGACAAGCACTTCAAGTTCGAGCGTGAGAACAGCCAATTCGCGCAAGCTCTTTTCCAACGTCCATTGAAGGGTCAAATTCCCTAACTCTGTCCGGAGAACTCGATTTTGACGAGATTTAGATACGGCGCCGCACTGTGCACAGCTCAGAGAATCGGACCACTGCGAAGCCTTTGGACCCATATATGGACGGAGGAGGTCAAGAGTGACAGCCCAAGCCTTGGTGTGTTGCGCCGAGAAGGTAAGCTGACCCAGGCCGGTGAAGAGTTGGTGCTGGCAAGAGGAAAGCGGTGAAATCAGTTCTGATCCGTTAACACTGCCACAACCAGCTTCTTTCCTCCGACGATCATCTCGCCACCAAGCGCGCTTGGAGCCTTGGCCTGCCCTCGATTTCGCCAAGTCTAACTGGGAGTTCGCTATATGCAACTTAGCCACCAGTAAGCGAGGCAACCGCCCTGGTCAGAGTGGGACAAGAGTGGGATAAGCTGGACGGGACAGGACTGGGAGTTACAGCCATGGTGTGTCTTTTCATGTCACTGTTAGGGATAGGATCCTACCTAAGTGCTTTCTTTTTACGTTGGCCCCGCCTTCCAGGCAAGATATACGGATAAAGACCTCCGTTTCACCAACAAACCGCTGAACGATATCGAAAGGATCTTTGTCGTTTAGGGCATATATCTATCTTACCCCTCCCCACTGCTCAGAGTCCTCGTATGCCCTGCCCGTCTCCCCGCCGACGAACGCCTACCCGTCGTTTGCGCTCGTCCTTCGTCCCTGCGTCGTTCCTGAGTACACTTCGCCGCAGCCGCCGCGGCAAGGGTGGAAGAAGTACTACAGATGGCAGAGAATTTACGAAGAGAGAAGGGGCCTGTGTGAACCAACACCATCAGATGGGCAGATTAGTGTGGTTGACGATTCAGGTGCGTTCTCCTTTTCTTACCCAACACTCCTTTGAATAGTATATCGTCCGTGTCCTACCACCCTCTCCCTCACACTTACCTTTTCACCTCCCGTGGCACTCCTTGTGATGTTGTCCTTTTTTCCCTTCAGTCTTCCTTGACGCCACACCGTGTTACTGATTTATCGCAGTGCCAGGACCTCGCCCGCTCGCGCATTCACCGACGGGCGTTTCGAATGTCCCTGCGCGTAAGGTTCGTCTATATTCGTTCAATTTCTTGAACCAAGGCTCAGAGCGGCGCTGCGCTCCGCGGGAACCCCGCTTATAATGCGACCCGAGGAAAGCCTGGTCACGGGCCTTATTAATCTTCTGGCCTCGCTACTGGACCTTGCTCATGCTTCTGAGGCCGCTGAACGAATCGCGAAGACGCTACTCTCCTCCGCTCCCCACGGGCCATGAATTGGACTCCGGTTGTGGTTCGCGTGTATATAAAGGGCCAGATGCCCCACAGACAACCTAGCCGCCTTCCCTTCGCCGTGAATAACAGCACCATGGTTCACCCTCAAGAAGTCGATATTATCGTTGCAGGAGGTGGTTCAGCAGGTCGTTGTACCACCCTGGCCAATTTTCACTGTTTGACTTGTTGTAGGATGTGTCGTCGCTGGACGCCTTGCATACGCCGACCCGACCCTGAAGGTTATGCTCATCGAAGGTGGATCTGAACGTCGACTGGCTCGCTTGATCTCATCAACATCGCACAGGCGGCGCTAACAACAGGGACGACCCCTGGGTATGTGTTGTCCGTAAATACCCTGGGGCTTCGATCGAAGGTTCAACATATAGGTCTACAGGCAGGTGGTATCCTTCTTGGAATGCAGTCCAACCCATTCACCCGCACAGACCCGGTATCTACGTGAGGAACATGCAGAACGATGGAATGTAGGCAACCTATTTCATTTACAGCTCGCAACACTTTCTAATAGTTGACTTTAGCAACGACAAGGCGACGTTCTACACCGACACGGTGGCATCCTCCCATTTGCGTGGGAGGAGGAGCATTGTTCCGTGAGTCGAAGAGTGCCACGTTAAAGATCGTCACGAAGCTTAATCGTTGTCAGATGTGCCAACATTCTGGGTGAGGAACACATCCATCTTAGAATATTCTTCCGTCATTCAACTATTTGCGTGTGCAAGGTGGTGGAAGCAGGCGAATCTCTTTAAATTCTTCCAGCATTTCGTACCACGACCTAATATGATATCAGCGTTAACTTCCAAGTGACTCTCCCGTTGCTGTGGTCCGGAACTCGCTAACCTGTTCCCAATTGAAAAGATGTACACTCGCGTAAGTCCAATTTCCTAATGTCATTCCGAATACTTCCTAACACTCCGTCAGGCGTCGGCGTCTGACTGGGGTAGGTCATTCCTTTGCATGAAAAAGTAGCTTCAAATGTGAACACGACATTTAGATGGCTTCAAAACCGAAGGCTGGACTGCTAAAGGTGCACTGTGCTGCTCCGAACATAATTAATCTAATTGTGAGGCTCTTTGATCAGACCTCCTTCCCCTGATGAAGAGATTACGCGAATCTGACCTCCCGCTTGCATAACTCACAACCCCGAAAACAGCTGTCGAACTGCCAGGTCCGAGGATTTCTCCCTATAAGTAAACAATAACTATTTGAACTGCTTTCTTTCAGAAACCTAGCAATAGCGAAACCCACGAATATGATGGACCGATTGCCATCTCAAATGGTGGGACGATCACAGCGTTGGGTTGGTGCTTTCCGGATGCCGGGACCCTGCTTACCTTTAACCGCTTTTCTCAGCTCAGGACTCCCTGCGCGCCTCAGATGCCCTTGGAGTTCCATTCAGTGGTATGTATTAAGTTCCTTGTGCAGGCTCGAGACGCGCTCTAACTTCGTAACCGCGCAGACGACATTCAAGGTACCTCTGAAACCCCCGTAGACCGTGTTGGGGTTCATTCCTTTGTCAGATCTCAACACCTCGTATGCGTCCGAAATCTGGGCAAAATATATCAACAGGGATACTGGAAGGCGTAGCGACGCAGCTACTGCCTACCTCCATAGTGTGATGGATACGCAAACTAATCTTTTTCTGCGTACCAACGCTCGCGTCTCTCGTGTTGTCTTTGAAGGTGATAAGGCCGTCGGTGTCGCATATGTTCCTGCGCGCAACCGTGGCCATGCCGGTCAGATCGTGGAGACCATCGTCAAAGCACGCAAGTTTGTTGTCGTCAGCAGCGGGACACTCGGACGCCTCAGATTCTCGAGCGGTCTGGAGTAGGCAACGCTGAGCGGTTGCAGAAACTGAACATCAAGGTTCGGGTTCGTCCTGAATGCGGGGTCCGGGGCTCTCATATCGTCCTCCTAGGTGGTCAATGACCTTCCGGGAGTTGGCGAAGAATACCAAGAGTACGTGGTGTGAGTACCGAGAATCCCCTTTGCTCACCTTCTTCAGTCATTACACGACCATTTCGAGCGAGTGACATAGTCCTTCATTGACCTTTCTGCTCTTGAACCATAGAATAGTCTTCCGTGTTTCGAACGAGAGCGCAACTTCCGACGACTTCCTCCGTGGCGATAAGGAAGTGCAGAAGGAGGTGTTCCAGGAGTGGGCGCTCTCCCCCGAGGTACTTCATGCAGAGAAATACCATGCCTTTTGCTCACTGAGAATCCAGAAAGCGCGCCTTTCTTCGAATGCCATCGATGCTGGATTTAAGGTACTCTCCTTACGAATCGCCAACACCAATTCGTTTCAATAATATCATCCCGCAGATCCGACCAACAGAAGCAGAACTAAAGGAGATGGGACCAGAATTCAATGAGCTTTGGGACACTTACTTCAAGGAAAAGGTTTGTCGCCTCACAGTGTTATTTTCTCGTAGTAGCCATTGACACTGCTGTTCTAGGCTGACAAGCCGGTGATGTAAGTTCGCAGAGTTACCCTTTGTTTGTCACCAACCAATTCGTTTTCAGGTTTGGAGTTATTGTTTCCGGAGGTACGGCCATTATGGCTTGAATGAAGGCAGATTAACATATCTTTGTAGCCTACGCGGACCACACGCTTCTTCCTCCCGGGAAGTAAGGTATACGCCATCCATCCTCGACGAACGTCACGTGTACTTTCCTTTTTTGGAGGAACCAACAAAAACATTTTGATTTTGAAACAGCAGAGGTAGTTATGGACAATCCCCTCGAGCAAATCCTAGATATTTGTGTGAGGCAGCCGTAGAAAAATATTTGGACCCTTCCAGTCGTTATTGGAGGAGGAGATATGAAATTGAGTTGGCCATGTCTCGGCCTTGTCCGGTGCCATCAACTCCCATCAAATTTGATCTGAACGAACGGTGCGGACGAAATCTGTATCTCCTCCGCCAAAAAGGGTCGGTGAGCACCACGGAATTTTGTATAGCTACTTTACACAAATACACAGGATTTACTCGAGGGGATTTTGCATAAGTAGATCCGTTGTTTTAATATTAAATGGTTTCGTTGGCTGTTCCAAAAAAGGAAAATACACGTGACGTTCGTCGAGGATGGATGGCGTATACCTTATATGACGATGTATTTCCTCCTTTTCGTGTCGGGTTCAAGTTCCATTCACACTGGTTGGGAGATTCAAATTTTTCACCTCAATTTACGGTGAAAAATGTTGTTTGTTTTTCAGACATTTTTCACCGAAAAAAGAGGTGAAAAATTTAAAACTTTTTCACCACTATTTCAAGTGGAATTCAAGGTGAAAAACTTGAAACAAAACTCATAATGTTTTACACCAACTATTCACCCAAAATTTAGCGGGTTTTTCAGACATTTTTCACCGAAAAAAGAGGTGAAAAATTTAAAACTTTTTCACCACTATTTCAAGTGGAATTCAAGGTGAAAAACTTGAAACAAAACTCATAATGTTTTACACCAACTATTCACCTAAACTTCAGCGGGATTTTTACACATTTTTCACTGAGAAAAGAGGTGAAAAATTTAAACTTTTTTCACCACTATTTCAGGTGGAATTCAAGGTGAAAAACTTGAAACCTGGTTGGCTGAAAATGTCACTTGCTTTTCTCTTCTCCAGTTTTCCCTTAAGTGTGTCACATAGTTTGGGAGGTTGCAGCCGAAGAATTGGGGTAGAGCAGCACATGTATGTTGGTGGTCAGCGACTGTATGTTCCTTGTGACTACCTCTTCCAGTGGCTTTAGCTCTTCTGAATAGAAATGGTTTTAAACTGTTTCAAAAGTACAAGATATAAGGAGACAAACTTGTAGATATGATGGGAGTGTGCATGTTTTGGAACTAATTGAAGTTTGTTATTCGGTGAGCAAGCTTTCTGCTGGAGATCTGTGACAGGTCAAATACGTTGGTGAAAGTGTCCCTGGGTTTGTAGGTATGGCGGTCACTTCGCACATTTATTATTCCGGGGTTTTTTCCCACTTTTCCACCTTTTTTTCGGGTCTTTAACTTTCCATACTTTTTTTTTGGGTGTTTTCATTCTGCTATTCTTTTCTTCCTATGGACACAGATTAGTATTCATTCAATGTGCTGGAACATGACAACTTTATGAACAAGACCTAGGGAGGACAGTGGTTTTGAACACTGCCCTACATTAGGGTTAAACACTCTTGATGGCCGAAGGTGATTGCGGTCGGTTGCATAATAAATGTGCAATATGACCGCCATATGTAGGAACATAAGAACAACAATGGGATATTGGAAGAAAATTTGGTGGGCATGGTGGCAGAAAATCCGGTGCGGAATTGCCTCTTGCGCAGGCAAAACAATCTGAAGTGCCCAGTTTCGGTCATTTGGCTGGGAGATTTTCTATGGCAGGTCAGAGATCGCAAAGAGAGGCACTGCTGGGTCTGGGGGAGCATAACAATGGGAGAAAATTCGGTGCGGAATTGCCTCTTGTGCAGGCAAAACAAGGTAAAGTGCACAGTTTTGGTCATTTGGCTGGCAGATTTTCTACGGTAGGTCAGATATTGCAGACAGAGGCACTGCTGGGTCCATGGGCAGTGTAGCAATGCGGGTGGTATGTTGGCAAAAAGTTTGGTACGGAATTGGCAGGCAAAACAGTCTGAAGTGCCCAGTTTCAGGTATTTAGCTGGCGGATTTTCTGCTGCAGATCCGCAGCAGGTCATATGTCATGGGGGAAGGTATGTGCGAGTCTGCGGGACAGATGCCAATGCGGGTGGTATGTTGGCAGAAAATTCAGTGCGGAATTGCCTCTTGCCGAGGCAAAACAATCTGAAGTGCCCAGTTTTGGGCATTCAGGTGGCAGATTTTCTATGGTAGGTCATGTCTATACTGATTAGTAAAGAAAGTTGAAAATTGGGAAAAAGGGTGAAAAGGTGAAAAGAAAAGGTCAGAATAGTAAATATGCAGTGTGACCGCCATACTACTGCATATCTGCAGCAGAAAATTTGTAAGGACGATAACAAGTCCGGCCACTTTGGATTGTTTGGCCTGCATCTACGCCCCCCACGGACCCAGTGGGACCTCTGTCTGCAATAACTGACCTGCCGTTGAAAATCTGCCAGCCAAATAACCAAAACTGGGCACTTCAGATTGTTTTGCCTGCGGGAGAGGCATTTCGGCAGTTCCACACCGATTTTTTTGCCAACATTGCACATGCATTGCTACGCTCCCCAAGGACCCCTCAGTGTCTTTTATTGCGATATCTGAGCAGCGGTAGGAAATCCGCGGGCCAGACACCTGAAGAAGGGCACTTCAAATTATTTTACCCGCGTGAGGGGCAGTTCCACACCAAATTTTCTGCCAACATTGCACGTGTATTGCTACGCTCCCAAGGGACCCCCCAGTGTTGTTCATTGCGATATCTGACCAGCGGTAGAAAATCCGCGGGCCAGACACTCGAAAGTGGGCACTTCAGGTGGGTTTGCCCGTGCAAGCTGCAATTCTGCAGCGATTTTTCTGCCAAGATGGGACGTGCATTGCTATGCTCCTCAGAGACCTATCAGGGCCTCCCTTTGCGATATCTGACCCGCAGTAGAAAATCTGCGGTCCAAATGACCAAAACTGGGCACTTAGGCTTGTTTTCCCCGCATGAAGAGATCATTTTGCCCGTGCAAGCTGCACATTCTGCACCGATTTTTCTGGCAACATGGCACACGCTTTGCCACTCTCCCCAGGGACCCCTCAGTGTCCTTCATTGTGATATCTGACCGGCAGTAGAAAATCTGCGGGCCAGACACCCGAAAGTGGGCACTTCAGATTATTTTGCCCGCGTGAGGGGCAATTCCGCACTGAATTTTCTGCCAACATTGCATGTGCATTGCCGCGCTCCCCAGGGACCCCTCAGTGTCTTTCATTGCGATATCTGACCAGTAGTAGAAAATCCGCGGGCCAAATGACCAAAACTGGGCACTTTAGCTTGTTTTTCCTACATGAGGAGATTATTGTGCCCGCACAAGCTGCAATTCTGCACCGATTTTCCTACTAACACGGTACATGCCTTGCCACGCTCCCCAGAGACCCCTCAGTGTCTTTTATTGGGATATCTCACCGACGGTAGAAAATCCGCGGGCGAGACACCCGAAAGTGGGCAGTTCAGATTATTTTGCCTGCGTGAGGGGCAGTTCCGCACCGAATTTTCTGCCAACATTGCATGCGCATTGCCGTGCTCCCCAGGGACCCATCAGTGTCCTTCATTGCGATATCTGAGCGGCAGTAGAAAATCTGCGGGCCAGACACCCGAAAGTGGGCACTTCAGATTATTTTACCCGCGTGAGGGGCAGTTCCGCACCAAATTTTCTGCCAACATTGCACGTGTATTGCTACGCTCCCAAGGGACCCCCCAGTGTTGATCATTGCGATATCTGACCAGCGGTAGAAAATCCGC
Source organism: Mycena metata (assembly GCA_029378385.1). Classification (NCBI taxonomy): domain Eukaryota; kingdom Fungi; phylum Basidiomycota; class Agaricomycetes; order Agaricales; family Mycenaceae; genus Mycena; species Mycena metata. The sequence goes on along the minus strand of JARKIB010000608.1, from coordinate 18,817 downwards.
GGGCCAGACACTCGAAAGTGGGCACTTCAGGTGGGTTTGCCCGTGCAAGCTGCAATTCTGCAGCGATTTTTCTGCCAAGATGGGACGTGCATTGCTATGCTCCTCAGAGACCCATCAGGGCCTCCCTTTGGGATATCTGACCGGCGGTAGAAAATCCGCGGGCCAGACACCCGAAAGTGGGCACTTCAGATTATTTTGCCCGCGTGAGGGGCAGTTCCGCCCTGAATTTTCTGCCATTCCGCCCCGAACGTTCCGCCAACAGTGCACGGGCATTACCGCGCTCCCCAGGAACCCCTCGGTGTCCTTCATTGCAATATCTGACCGGCGGTAGAAAATCTGCGGGCCAGACACCCGAAAGTGGGCACTTCAGATTATTTTGCCCGTGTGAGGGGCAGTTCCGCACTGAATTTTCTGCCAACATTGCATGTGCATTGCCGCGCTCCCCAGGGAACCCTCGGTGTCCTTGATTGCGATATCTGCCCGGCGGTAGAAAAGCCGCGGGCCAAATGACCAAAACTGGGCACTTTAGCTGTTTTTCCTGCATGAGGAGATTATTGTGCCCGCGCAAGCTGCAATTCTGCACCGATTTTTCTGCCAACACGGTACATGCCTTGCCACGCTCCCCAGGGACCATTCAGTGTTCTTTATTGTGATATCTGGCCTGCAGTACAAAATCCGCCGGCCAACTGGTCAAAACTGGGCACTTTGGTTTGTTTTTCCTGCATGAGGAGATTATTGTGCCCGCGCAAGCTGCAATTCCGCACCGATTTTTCTGCCAACATCGCATGCGCATTGCCGCGCTTCCCAGGGACCCCCCAGTGTCTTTCATTGCGATATCTGACCGGCAGTAGAAAATCCGCAGGCCAAATGACCAAAACTGGGCACTTTGGCTTGTTTTTCCTGCATGAGGAGATTATTGTGCCCAGGAAAGCTGCAATTCTGCACCGATTTTTCTACCAACATGGCACACGCCTTGCCGCACTCCTCAGGGACCCCTGAGTGTCCTTCATTGCAATATCTGACCGGCAGTAGAAAATCCACGGGCCAGACACCCGAAAGTGGGCACTTCAGATTATTTTGCCCGCGTGAGGGGCAGTTCCGCCCCGAATTTTCTGCCAACATTGCACGGGTATTGCCGCGCTCCCCAGGAACCCCTCAGTGTCCTTCATTGCAATATCTGACCGGCGGTAGAAAATCCGCGGGCCAGACACCCGAAAGTGGGCACTTCAGATTATTTTGCCCGCGTAAGGGGCAGTTCCGCCCCGAATTTTCTGCCAACATTGCATGTGCATTGCCGCGCTCCCCAGGGACCTCTCAGTGTCTTTCATTGCGATATTAGACCAGTAAGATAGGCCGCGTCCATATCCATCCAAGTGACTGATGGTGGCTGTACCGTGTTACTTTTCCGTCACATTTTGAAAAACAATTAATATCAATTGAACCAGGGGAAAGTTAGGAATTCTATCTCGAGTGTCTGTTCTAAGTGTTCCAAAGAGTGTGCTCCCGAATTTCCAGAACAAAATCTTTCAAACTGAGGGAGGAGTTAATATTTTGCGTGTGATCTATACCCTCATCGGGCTCTTAAGTTGGACTTTTCAATTCTGGTGCGGAGAAAAAGGTGCTACAAGTGACTGTACAGCATTGAAAGCTTCCAGTAAAATTTGGGGTTCGTTGCATGAATGTAGGAAAGAAACTCAAGTAATTTGCGCTACCGCTGCACATCGCGATCACCTGATTAACAGTCTTCACTAGCGTTCACCATCGTCCATGCCGGGAAAACGAAAAGTATCGTCCAACCTGATCCGGGGGAACCCCAAAAAGACCAAGGCACAGAAAGAAAATGCAAGTGCATTCCTTAGGACACAAGTACGACAACTGACTGACTGCTTTTGAAGGTCACTTTACATATTGAGACGTACTACGAATCGGATGCCGAAGACGACGCCAACACCACTTTCACCAGCCTTCCGGTCCGCAGATCGACCTCCCGGCCAACCAAAGCGCACAAGGCACCGATAGTGAACCCATTACGTCCCCAACAAGCCAGAACCCAGCCTTTACGTGCAACTGACGCGGACGGTGACACTGTGTTGCCGGACCTTGAGCCTCTATCTGACGACGAAGACGATGCACCCCGTCGCGCGAAGCCAGCCCCCAGACCCGAAGACGATGAAGACGATGAGCTGGATGAGTTCTTCGCCTCGTACCCAGAGCTTCAGATGGACTTGGAGCAGCGCCGAAACCACCGAGACACGTCACTTCCGCAGGACAATCCGTTACATTCACCATCCGCTGCGCCCGACACCACATTCAATCCACACTTCTTCGCAAATCCCGCAACCCAGAATGCATGGCTTGATCCCTTCGCGAACCCATGGATCCCAGAACCCCCTGCTCATCCTGCATCCCCTGTCGTCAATAGCTGGCGCTTTAATTTTTCAGGAGACAACGAAGAAAACGATTACGATGGATATTCCAGCGAAGAACGTCCCCTGTTTGATGAGGAAGAGGACGACGAAGATGAAGATCCGTGGCAGTATAATTTCTCGGCGGACGAAGATCACTGTGACCGCGGCTCGCGCCTGGATGAGGACCGATACCAGTCAGATCCAGAGGAGGGACAAGAGGATGGTGAACGCGAGGCTAGAGAGTACGTCTTCAGTGCTCCGGAGATCGAGGAAGCGAAGGCCGCACTAAAGAAAATCAATGACATCCTCCGTCCACCCCGCAACACCGGCGCTGGTTACAAGAAATGTACCTTGGATCTCTACACACGCACCCGTCTCGAATGGATGGCCTCATTCCTCCATATATACACCAGCACCGACCGTTCGATTGCCGGTCGAGATCCCGAGGCTGCGCGATGGACTGCAGCATCCTTGGAGGCGGCACATGCAGCGCAGAGGGGGCCGTGGGTCGCGCGGAAACTCCGGGAGTGGACGCGTGCATTTATGAAGGATCCGAATGTTCTTCCCGTCAAGAATCCATACGGTAAATGGAACCACGAACGGTCCATCCTCGAGGACGCGGATGTTGCCAACGAGATAGCTTTGCATCTCCAAAGCCTTGGGAAATATGTCAAGGCACTTGATATTGTTCACTATCTCAATGATTCAGAGGTGCGGAAGCGCTTTGGGCTCAAAAAAGGCATTCACCTCGCGACCGCGCAACGTTGGATGAAGCGGATGGGTTATCGGTGGACGAAGAACCCGGCAGGCCAATTCGTAGACGGGCACGAGCGGCCAGACGTTGTCTATTACCGGCAGACCGAGTTCATTCCAGCCTTCACCGAGATCGAGTACCAGACCAGGAAATGGACGCTGGACAATCTAGAAGTCATTCGGGAGCTCCCAGCGAATCAGATAATCGTCATTTGGTTCCACGACGAGACCACCTTCTACGCCCACGACCGACGGCTAACGCGCTGGGTTCATAACTCAGAAAAACCGGTACCGCGAACAAAGGGCGAAGGGGTGTCCTTGATGGTCTCTGATTTCGTCTCCGCTGACTATGGATGGTTGCGCTCGAGAGACGGAAAGGAGTGGACGAGGGTGTTGTTCAAGGCGGGGAAGAACCGAGATGGTTACTTCACGAACGACGACATCGTGAAACAAACCAATCATGCGATGGATATCCTTTCGCGTGATTATGCTGACGAGAAGCACGTCTTTGTGTTCGACAATGCCACCACTCACCTCAAGCGCGCTGCCGATGCCCTTTCCGCACGCAAGATGCCTAAATTCACCCCAAAGGTCGGCAAAAACTGGCTTATCTCGGTCAACAAAACGGGCGCCGACGGCAAGCCTATCTACGATGCCGCTGGCAACTTTGTCAAAACCAACATCCGCATGCGAGACGGTACCTTTGCCGATGGTTCACCACACTCATTCTACTTCCCTGACGACCACGACCGCGCCGGAGTGTTCAAGGGCATGGCTGTCATACTGGAGGAACGTGGGCTACGCGCCGAATCTAAACTCAGGGCCCAGTGCGACAAGTTCAAATGCGCTCCTGGTGCAACCAACTGCTGCTGTCGCCGAACTCTCTACACACAACCTGATTTTGCCAAGGAGAAGTCGATTATTGAGAAGGTCTGTGAAGCTCGCGGGTTTCGGGCACTCTTCCTGCCGAAATTCCATTGCGAGTTGAATTTCCTCGAACAATGTTGGGGCGCCTCCAAACGTGAATATCGAATGAAGCCCAACTCCTCGAAGGAAGCCGATCTAGAACGAAATGTGGTGGACGCATTGGATTCTGTCAGTCTCAAGGTCATGAGACGGTTTGTGGCCCACTTCTCGCAACGGCTTCAATTGACCGTGATATCAGATACGCCAATCGGTCACTTCGTTTTTTGGACGCCTATCGGCATGGCTTGCATGGCAAGTGGTTAGCATATGTCATGAAGAAGTATAAGGGACACCGCGTATTACCCTACAACTTGTTTGAGGAGTTACGTGCCGCAGGCTACACGTCCGAGTCGGAATAGTTTTCTAGTTTTCTATTGTTCTGATATTGTTTTCAAGCTTGTTCATCCAATGTATGCTACTCAATTGTCTTCCATTTTCTCCTGCCCTTAGCTCCTCCTGGTCAGAAGTTCACCAGTGATTTTGACCGGTGACAGAGGTGAATTTTGAGGACCCCCTGTCAATTGCTCATCTGCGTCACAATTTCGTCGTGCTCGGCCAATCGTCTTTCATATCTGATTGTGTGGGAGTTTCTTCGTCCAGAACCAGCCAGAAGCGGTGAAACCTCCCATAAATGTCAACAAGCCTGATTCTTATTCATATCCGCTGCCGTGGTTCTTCCAAAATGCGGCACTGTGTTCCGGAAATCACGGAGGAGCATTGGAGAAGCTATTCTTGCTCACCAGAATTGAAAAGTCCAACTTAAGAGCCCGATGAGGGTATAGATCACACGCAAAATATTAACTCCTCCCTCAGTTTGAAAGATTTTGTTCTGGAAATTCGGGAGCACACTCTTTGGAACACTTAGAACAGACACTCGAGATAGAATTCCTAACTTTCCCCTGGTTCAATTGATATTAATTGTTTTTCAAAATGTGACGGAAAAGTAACACGGTACAGCCACCATCAGTCACTTGGATGGATATGGACGCGGCCTATCTTAGTAGAAAATCCGCGGGCCCGACACCCGAAAGTAGGCACTTCAGATTATCCTGCCCGCGTGAGGGGCAGTTCCACACTGAATTTTCTGCCAACATTGCATGCGCATTGCCGTGCTCCCCAGGGACCCTTCAGTGTCCTTCATTGCGATATCTGAGCGGCAGTAGAAAATCTGCGGGCCAGACACCCGAAAGTGGGCACTTCAGATGATTTTGCCCGCATGAGGGGCAGTTCCGCACCGAATTTTCTGCCAACATTGCACGGGCATTACCGCGCTCCTCAGGAACCCCTCAGTGTCCTTCATTGCGATATCTGAGCGGCAGTAGAAAATCTGCGGGCCAGACACCCGAAAGTGGGCACTTCAGATTGTTGTGCCCATGTGAGGGGCAGTTCCGGCCCGAATTTTCTGCCAACACTGCACGCGCATTGCCACGCTCCTCAGGGACTCCTCAGTGTCTTCCATTGCAATATCTGACCGGTGGTAGAAAATCCGTGGGCCAGACACCTGAAAGTGGGCACTTCAGATTATCGTGCCCGTGTGAGGGGCAGTTCCACACTGAGTTTTTTTCCAACATTGCATGCGTATTACCGCGCTCCCCAGGGACCCCTCGGTGTCCTTCATTGCAATATCTGACTGGCGGTAGGAAATCCACGGGCCAAATGACCAAAACTGGGCACTCTAGCTTGTTTTTCCTGCATGAGGGGATTATTGTGCCCGCACAAGCTGCAATTCTGCACCGATTTTTCTGCCAACATGGCACACGCCTTGCCATGCTCCCCAGGGGACCCTTATTGTCTTTTATTGCGATATCTGACCGGCGGTAGAATACCCGCGGGCCAGACACCCGAAAGTGGGCACTTCAGATTATTTTGCCCGCGTGAGGGGCAGTTCCGGCCCGAATTTTCTGCCAACACTGCACGCGCATTGCCACGCTCCTCAGGGACTCCTCAGTGTCTTTCATTGCAATATCTGACCGGTGGTAGAAAATCCGTGGGCCAGACACCTGAAAGTGGGCACTTCAGATTATCGTGCCCGTGTGAGGGGCAGTTCCACACTGAATTTTCTGCCAACATTGCATGCGCATTGCCGCAGTCCCCAGAGACCCCTCGGTGTCCTTCATCGCGATATCTGACCGGCGGTAGAAAATCCGTGGGCCAGACACTCGAAAGTGGGCACTTCAGGTCGGTTTACCCGTGCAAGCTGCAATTCTGCAGCGATTTTTCTGCCAAGATGGGACACACATTGCTATGCTCCTCAGAGACCCATCAGGGCCTCCCCTTGCGATATCTGACCCGCAGTAGAAAATCTGCGGTCCAAATGACCAAAACTGGGCACTTTGGCTTGTTTTCCCCGTATGAAGAGATCATTTTGCCCACGCAAGCTGCACATTCTGCACCGATTTTTCTGGCAACATGGCACATGCTTTGCCACTCTCCCCAGGGACCCTTCAGTGTCCTTCATTGCGATATCTGACCGGCGGTAGAAAATCCGCGGGCCAGACACTCGAAAGTGGGCACTTCAGGTGGGTTTGCCTGCGCAAGCTGCAATTCTGCACCAATTTTTCTGCCAACATGGCACGCGCATTGTCACGGCGGTTTTTCTGCCAAAATGGGACGCGCAGTGCTATGCTCCCCAGGGACCTATCACGGCCTCCCTTTGCGATATCTGACCCGCAGTGGAAAATCCGCGGGCCAGGCACACGAAAGTGGGCACTTCAGATTATTTTGCCCGCGTGAGGGGCACTACTTTACCGAATTTTCTGCCAATATGGCACACGCATCGCTACGATCCCCAGGGATCCCTCAGTGTCTTTCATTGCAATATCTGGCCAGCGGTAGAAAATCCGCGGGTCAGACACCCGAAAGTGGGCACGTCAGGTGGGTTTGCCCGCACAAGCTGCAATTCTGCACCGATCTTTCTGCCAACATGGCACCCATTGCTGTGCTGCCCAGGGACCCTTCAGTGTCCTTTATTGCGATACCTGACCAGCGGTAGAAAATCCACAGGTCAGACACCTGAAAGTGGGCACTTCACGTGGGTTTGCCCATGCAAGCTGCAATCCTGCAGCAATTTTTCTGCCAAGATGGGACGCGCATTGCTATGGTCCCTGGGGACCCATCAGGGCCTCCCCTTGCAATACCTGCCCTGCAGTAGAAAATCCGCGGTCCAAATGACCAAAACTGGGCACTTTGGCTTGTTTTCCCCGCATGAAGAGATCATTTTGCCTGCGCAAGCTGCACATTCTGCACCGATTTTTCTGGCAACATGGCACACACTTTGCCACTCTCCCCAGGGACCCTTCAGTGTCCTTCATTGCAATATCTGACCGGCGGTAGAAAATCTGCGGGCCAGACACTCGAAAGTGGGCACTTCAGGTGGGTTTGCCCGTGCAAGCTGTGATTCTGCAGCGATTTTTCTGCCAAAATGGCACACATCTTGCCACGCTCCCCAGAGACCCCTCAGTGTCTCTTATTGCAATATCTGACCAGCGGTAGAAAATCCGCGAGCCAAATGACCAAAACTGGGCACTTTAGCTTATTTTTCCTGCATGAGGAGATTAGTGTGCCCATGCAAGCTGCAATTCTGCACCCATTTTTCTGCCAACATGGCACAGACCTTGCCATGCCCCCCAAGGACCCCTCAGTGTTTTTCATTGCGATATCTAACCGGCAGTAGAAAATCCGCGGGCCAGACACCTGAAAGTGGGCACTTCAGATTATTTTGCCCGTGTGAGGGGCAGTTCTGCACTGAATTTCCTGCCAACATTGCACGCGCATTTCCACACTCCCCAGGGGACCCTCAGTGTCTTTCATTGCGATATCTGACCGGCGGTAGAAAATCAGCGGGCCAGACACCCGAAAATGGGCACTTCAGATTATTTTGCCTGCGTGAGGCGCAGTTCCGCACTGAATTTTCTGCCAACATTGCATGCGCATTGCCGCGCTCCGCAGGGACCCCTCAGTGTCCCTCATTGCGATGCCTGACCACCGGTAGAAAATCCGCGGGCCAACTGACCCAAACTGGGCACTTTAGCTTGTTTTTCTGGCATGAGGAGATTATTATGCCCGCGCAAGCTGCAATTCTGTACCGATTTTTCTGCCAACACGGTACATGCCTTGCCACACTCCCCAAGGACCCTTCAGTGTCCTTCATTGCGATATCTGAGCGGCAGTAGAAAATCCGTGGTTCAGACATCCGAAAGTGGGCACTTCAGATTATTTTGCCCGCGTGAGGGGCAGTTCCGCACCAATTGTTCTGCCAGCATGGCACACACCTTGCCACGCTCCCCAGGGACCCCTCAGTGTCCCTCATTGCAATGCCTGACCACCGGTAGACAATCCGCGGGCCAACTGACCCAAACTGGGCACTTTAGCTTGTTTTTCCTGCATGAAGAGATTATTGTGCCCGCACAAGCTGCAATTCTGCACCGATTTTTCTGCCAACATGGCACACACCTTGCCATGCCCCCCAAGGACCTCCCAGTGTTTTTCATTGCAATATCTAACCGGCGGTAGAAAATCCGCGGGCCAGACACCCGAAAGTGGGCACTTCAGATTATTTTGCCTGCGTAAGGGGCAGTTCCGCACTGAATTTTCTGCCAACATTGCATGCACATTGCCGCGCTCCCCAGGGACCCCTCAGTGTCTTTTATTGCGATATCTGACCAGCGGTAGAAAATCCGCGGGCCAAATGACCAAAACTGGGCACTTTAGCTTGTTTTTCCTGCAAGCTGCAATTCTGCACCGATTTCTCTGCCAACACGGTACATGCCTTGCCATGCTCCCCAGAGACCCCTCAGTGTCTTTCATTGGGATATCTCACCAACGGTAGAAAATCCGCGGGTCAGACACCCGAAAGTCGGCACTTCAGATGATTTTGCCCGCGTGAGGGGCAGTTCCGCACCGAATTTTCTGCCAACATTGCACGCGCATTGCCACGCTCCCCGGGGTCCCCTCAGTGTTTTCCATTGCGATATCTGACCGGCGGGAGAAAATCCGCCGGCCGGACACCCGAAAGTGGGCACTTTAGCTTGTTTTTCCTGCATGAGGAGATTATTGTGCCCGCACAAGCTGCAATTCTGCAGCGATTTTTCTGCCAACATGGCACACGCCTTGCCACGCTCCCCAGGGACCCTTTAGTGTCTTTCATTGCGATATCTGACCAGCAGTAGAAAATCCGCGGGCCAGACACTCGAAAGTGGGCACTTCAGGTGGGTTTGCCCGCGTAAGGGGCAGTTCCACACCGAATTTTCTGCCAAGGTGTCACACGCATTGCTATGCACCCCAGGGACCCTTCAGTGTCCCTCATTGCGATAATTGTCCGGTGGTAGAAAATCCGTGGGCCAGACTCCCGAAAGTGGGCACGTCAGATTATTTTGCCCACGTGAGGGGCAGTTCGGCATCGAATTTTTCCCCAACATTTCACGTGTATTGCTATGCTCCCCAGGGACCCATCAGTGTCTTTCATTGCGATATCTGACCAGCGCTGAAAAATCCACAAGCCAGACACCCGCAAGTGAGCACTTCAAATTATTTTGCCCGCGTGAGGGGCAGTTCCGCACCGAATTTTCTGCCAAGGTGTCACACGCATTGCTATGCTCCCCGGAAACCCTTCAGTGTCCCTCATTGCGATATTTGTCTCGTGGTAGAAAATCCGCGGGCCAGACACCCGAAAGTGGGCACTTCAGATTATTTTGCCTGCGCAAGGTGCAATTATGCACCCATTTTTCTACCAACATGGCACATACCTTGCCACGCTCCCCAGAGACCCCTCAGGGTTGCTCATTGCAATGTCTCCCCAGCGGTAGAAAATCTGCGGGCCAGACACCCGCAAGTGAGCACTTCACATTATTTTGCCCGTGTGAGGGGCAGTTCCGCACCAAATTTTCTGCCAAGGTGTCACACGCATTGCTATGCTCCCCAGAAACCCTTCAGTGTCCCTCATTGCGATATTTGTCTGGTGGTAGAAAATCCGCGGGCCAGACACCCGAAAGTGGGCACTTCAGACTATTTTGCCTGCGCAAGGTGCAATTATGCACCGATTTTTCTGCCAACATGGCACATACCTTGCCACGCTCCCCAGAGACCCCTCAGGGTCGCTCATTGCAATGTCTGACCAGCGGTAGAAAATCTGCGGGCCAGACACTCGAAAGTGGGCACGTCAGATTATTTTGCCCGCGTGAGGGGCAGTTCGGCATCGAATTTTCTCCCACCATTTCACGCGCATTGCTACGCTCCCCAGAGACCCCTCAGTTTCTTTCATTGCAATCTCTGATATCGCAAGGGGAGGCCCTGATGGATCCCTGGGGAGCATAGCAATGCGCGTCCTGTCTTGGCAGAAAAATTGTTGCAGAATTGCAGTTTGCACAGGCAAACCCCCTGCCCACTTTTGAGTGTCTGGCCCGCGGATGTTCTACTGCCGGTCAGATATCACAATGAAGGACACTGAAGAGTCCCTGGGGGGCGTAACGATGAGCGTGTCATGTTGGCAGAAAGTTTGGTGCAGAATTGCAGCTTGCGCAGGCAATATAATCTCCTCATGCGGGAAAAACAAGCTAAAGTGCCCAATTTTGGTCATTTGAACCGCGGATTTTCTACTCTGGGTCAGATATCGCAGAGGGAGACCCTGAAGGGTCCCTGGGGAGCATAGCAATGCGCGTCCCATCTTGGCAGCAAAATCGCTGCAGAATTGCACCTTGCACGGGCAAACCAATCTGAAGTGCCCACTTTCGGGTATCTGACAGGCGGATTTTCTACCCCTGGTCAGATATCGCAATGAAAAACACTGGGGGGTCCCTGGGGAGCATAGCAATGTGGGTGCCATGTTGGCAGAAAAATTGAGGCGGAACTGCTTCCCACGAGGGCAAAATAATCTCCTCATGCGGAGAAAACAAGTCAAAGTGCTCAGTTTTCGTAGTTTGGCCTGCGGATTTTCTACTGCAGGTCAGACATCGCAAAGGAAGGCCCTGATGGGCTTTTGGGGAGCATAGCAATGTGGGTGGCATGTTGGCAGAAAAATCGGTGCAGAACTGCAGCCTACGCGGGCAAACCCACCCAAAGTGCCCACTTTCAGGTGTCTGACCGCGGATTTTCTACCGCTGGTCAGATATCACAATGAAAGACACTGGGAGGTCCCTGGGGAGCGTTGCAATGGGGGTGCCATGTTGGCAGAGAAATTGAGGCTTGCACGGGCAAACCCACCTGAAGTGCCCATTTTTGGGTGTCTGACCCGTGGATTTTCTACCGCTGGTCAGATATCGCAATAAACAACACTGAAGGGTCCCTGGGGAGCATAGCAGAGCGTGTGCCATGTTTGCAGAAAAATCGGTGCAGAAGTGCAGCTTGCGCGGGCAACATAATCTCCTCATGCGGGAAAAAGAGGCTAAAGTGCCCAGTTTTGGTCATTTGGCCCGCGGATTTTCCACTGCGCGTCAGATATCGTAAAGGGAGGCCCAGACGGGTCCCTGGGGAGCATAGCAATGCGGGTCCCATCTTGGCAGAAAAATGGCTGCAGAATTGCACCTTGCGCGGGCAAACCAATCTGAAGTGCCCCTCAGGTGTCTGGCCCGCGGATTGTCTACTGCGGGTCAGATATTGCAAAGGTAGGCTCTGATGGCTCCTTAGGGAGCATAGCAATACGGGGCCCTCCCTTATGTGTCCTTCATTGCGATGTCTGACCGGCAGTAGAAAATCCGCGGGCCAAATGACCAAAACTAGGCACTTTAGCTTGTTTTTCCTGCATGAGGAGATAATTGTGCCCACGCAAGCAGCAATTCTGCACCGATTGTTCTGCCAACATGGCACATGCCTTGCCACGCTCCCCAGGGACCCTTCAGTGTCTTTGATTGCGATATCTGACCGGCGGTAGAAAGTCCGCGGGCCAAATGACCAAAACTGGGCACTTTAGCTTGTTTTGCCCGCGTGAGGGGCACGTCCGCACCAAATTTTCTGCCAACATTGGACGCGCATTACCACGCCTCCCAGGGACCCCTCAGTGTCCTTCATCGCAATATCTGACCAGCAGTAAAAAATCTGCGGGCCAAATGACCAAAACTGGGCACTTTACCTTGTTTTTCCTGCATGAGGAGATTATTTTGCCTGTGCAAGCTGCAATTCTGCACAGATTGTTCTGCCAACATGGCACACACCCTGCCACGCTCCCCAGGGACCCAGCAGTGATCTTCATTGCGATATCTGACCGGCGGTAGACGATCCGCGGGCCAGACACCCGAAAGTGGGCACTTCAGATTATTTTGCCTGCGTGAGGGGCAGTTCCACACTGAATTTTCTGCCAACATTGCACGTGCATTACTATGCTCCCCAGGGACCCCTCAGTGTCCTTTATTGCGATATCTGACCAGCGGTAGAAAATCCGCGGGCCAAATGACCAAAACTGGGCACTTTCGCGTGTTTTTCCTGCATGAAGAGATCATTTTGCCCGCGTGAGAGGCAGTTGCGCCTGGATTTCTCTGCTAACAGGGGACGCGCACCGCTACCCCTCCAAGGGACCCCTCAGTGCCTTTCATTGCAAAATCTGACCAGTGGTGGAAAATCCGCGGGCCAGACACCCGAAAGTGGGCACATCGGAATATCTTGCCCGCGTGAGGGGCAGTTCCACATCAAATTTTCTGCCAACAATGCACGTGCATTGCTACACTCCAGAGGGACCCCTCAGTGTTCTTTATTGCGATATCTGACCAGCGGTAGAGAATCCGCGGGCCAAATGAACAAAACTGGGCACTTTAGCTTGTTTTTCCTGCAAGCGGAGATTGTTTTGCCCGCGCAAGCTGCAATTCTGCACCGATTTTCCTGCCAACACAGCACACGCCTTGCCACGCTCCCCAGGAACCCCTCAGTGTCCTTCATTGCGATATCTGACCCGCGGTAGAAGATCCGTGGGCCAGACACTCGAAAGTGGGGACATCAGATTATTTTGCCCGCGTGAGGGGCAGTTCCGCATCGAATTTTCTGCCAACATTATATGCGCATTGCCACACTCCCGAGGGACCCCTCAGTGTTTTTGATTGCAATATCCGACCAGCGGTAGAAGATCCGCGGGCCAACTGACCAAAACTGGGCACTTTAGCTTGTTTTTCCTGCATGAGGAGAATATTTTGCCTGTGCAAGCTGCAATTCTGCACCGATTTTTCTGCCAACATGGCACACGCTTTGCCACGCTCCCCAGGGACCCCTCAGCATGCCTTATTGCAATATCTGACCCGCGGTAGAAAATCCGCGGGTCAGACACTCGAAAGTGGGCACTTTAGGTGGGTTTGCCCACGCAAGCTGCAATTCTCTAGCGATTTTTTTGCCAAGATGGGACGCGCATTGCTAGGCTCCCCAGGGACCCCTCAGTGTCTTTCATTTCGATATCTGACCAACGGTAGAAAATCGGCGGGCCAAATGACCAAAACTGGGCACTTTAGCTTGTTTTTCCTGCATGAGGAGATTATTTTGCCCGCGCAAGTTGCAATTCTGCACCGATTTGCCTGCCAACATGGTACGCACATTGCTACGCTCCCCAGGGACCCCTCGGTGTCTCTTATTGCAATATCTGACCAGCGGTAGAAAATCCGCAGGCCAGACACCCGAAAGTGGGCACTTCAGATTATTTTGCCCACGAGAGAAGCAGTTGCACCTCAATTTCTCTGCCAACGTGGCAGGCGCATTGCTACGCTCCCCAGGGACCCCACAGTGTCTTTCATTACAATATCTGACCAGCGGTAGAAAATCCACGGGTCAGACACCCAAAGGGCACTGCGGATTGGTTTGCCCGTGCAAGCTGCGATTCTGCAACGATTTTTCTGCCAAGATGGGATGCAGCTTGCTATCCACCCCAGGAACCCTTCAGTGTCTTTCTTTGCAATATCTGCCCGGCGGTGGAGAATCCGCGAGCCAGACGCGCGCAAGTGGGCACTTCAGGTGGGTTTGCCCGTGCAAGCTTTCTGCCAAGATGGGACCTGCAAATAATCTGAAGTGCCCACTTTCGGGTGTCTGGCCGCTGGTCAGATATCACAATGAAGGTCACTGAAGGGTCTCTGGGGAGCACAGTAACGTGCATGCCATGTTGGCAGAAAGTTCGGTGCAGAATTGTAGCTTGCGGGGGCAAACCTACCTGAAGTGCCCACTTTCAGGTGTCTGATCCGCGGATTTTCCACCGCTGGTCAGATATGGCAATGAACAACACTGAGGGGTCCCTGGGAAGCACAGCAATGTGTTTGCTATGTTGGCAGAGAAATCGGTGCAGAATTGCAGCTTGCGCGAGCAAACCCGCCTGAAGTGGCCACTTTTGAGTGTCTGGCCCGCGGATTTGATACCACTGGTCAGATATCGCGGTGGGCGACACTGAGGGGTCCCTGGGGAGCGTAGCAATGCATGTGTAATGTTGGCAGAAAAATTGGTGCAGAATTGCAGCTTGCGCGGGCCCACTTTCAAGTGTCTGGCCCGCGGATTTTCTACCGCCGGTCAGATATCGAAATGAAGGACACTGAGGGGTTCCTAGGAAGCGTGGCAAGGCGTGTGCTGTGTTGGCAGAAAAATCGGTGCAGAATTGCAGCTTGCGCGGGCCCACTTTCAAGTGTCTGGCCCGCGGATTTTCTACCGCCGGTCAGATATCGAAATGAAGGACACTGAGGGGTTCATAGGAAGCGTGGCAAGGCGTGTGCTGTGTTGGCAGAGAAATCGGTGCAGAATTGCAGCTTGCGCGGGCAAAATAATCTCCTCATGCAGGAAAAACAAGCTAAAGTGCCCAGTTTTGTTTATTTGGCCCGCGGATCTTCTACCGCTGGTCAAATGTTGCAATGAAAAACACTGAGGGGTCGCTAGGGAGCGTGGCAATGTGCCTGCCACGTTGGCAGAAAATTTGGTGCGGAACTGCCCCTCACGCGGGCAAAATAATCTGAAGTGCCCACTTTCGGGTGTCTGGCCCGCGGATTTTCCACCACTGGTCAGATATCGCAATGAAAAACACTGAGGGGTCCCTTGGAGGGGTGGCGATACGCATCCCATGTTAGCAGAGAAATTCAGGCGCAACTGCCTCTCACGTGGGCAAAATGATCTCTTCATGCAGGAAAAACACGCGAAAGTGCCCAGTTTTGGTCATTTGGCCCGCGGATTTTCTACCGCTGGTCAGATATCGCAATAAAGGACACTGAGGGGTCCCTGGGGAGCATAGTAATGCACGTGCAATGTTGGCAGAAAATTCAGTGTGGAACTGCCCCTCACGCAGGCAAAATAATCTGAAGTGCCACACTTTCGGGTGTCTGGCCCGCGGATCTTCTACCAAGTGCCCAGTTTTGTTCATTTGGTCCGTGGATTTTCTACTGCTGGTCAAATATTACAATAAAGGACACTGAGGGGTCCCTGGGGAGTATAGCAATGCACGTGCAATGTTGGCAGAAAATTTGGTGCGGAACTGCCACTGACTCGGGCAAAATAATCTGAACTGCCCACTTTCGGGTGTCTGGCCCGAGGATTCCTACCACCGGTCAGATATCGCAATGAAGGACACTGAAGGGTCCCTGGGGAGCGTGGCAAGGCATGTGCCATGTCAGCAGAAAAATCGGTGCAGAATTGCAGCTTGCACGGGCAAAATAATTTCCTCATGCAGGAAAAACAAGCTAAAGTGCCCAGTTTTGTTCATTTGGCCCGCGGATTTTCTACCGCTCGTCAATTATTACAATGAAACACCCTGAGGGGTCCCCGGGGAGCATAGCAATGCACGTGCAATGTTGGCAGAAAATTTGGTGTGGAACTGCCCCTCACGTGGGCAAAATAATCTGAAGTGCCCACTTTCGGGTGTCTGGCCCGCGGATTTTCTACCACCGGTCAGATATCGCAATGAAGGACACTGAAGGGTCCCTGGCGAGTGTGGCAAGATGTGTGCCATGTTGGCAGAAAACTCCGTGCAGAATTGCAGCTTGCGCGGGCAAAATCATCTTCTCATGCAGGAAAAACAAGCTAAAGTGCCCGATTTCCGTCATTTGGCCCGCGGATTTTCTACCGCTGGTCAGATATCGCAATAAAGGACACTGAGGGGTCCCTCTGGAGTGTAGCAATGCACGTGCAATGTTGGCAGAAAATTCGATGCGGAACTGCCCCTCACGCGGGCAAAATAATCTGATGTGCCCACTTTCGGGTGTCTGACTCGCGGATTTTCTACCGCTCGTCAGATATTGCAATGAAAAACACTGGGGGGTTCTTGGGGAGTGTAGCACTGCGCCTGCCGTGTTAGCAGGAAATTCGGTGCGGAACTGCCCCTCCCACGGGCAAAATAATCTGAAGTGCCCACTTGCGCGCGTCTGGCCCGCGGATTCTCTACCGCCAGACAGATATCGCAAAGAAAGACACTGAAGGGCCTCTGGGGTGAATAGCAATGTGCATCCCCTCTTGGCAGAAAATCGCTGCAGAATTGCAGCTTGCATGGGCAAGCCAATCCACAGTGCCCTTCGGGTGTCTGGCCCATGGATTTTCTACCGCTGGCCAGATATTGCAATGAAAGACACTGCGGGGTCCCTGGGGAGCGTAGCAATGCGCCTGCCACGTTGGCAGAGAAATTGAGGTGCAACTGCCTCTCTCGTGGGCAAAATAATCTGAAGTGCCCACTTTCGGGTGTCTGGCCTGCGGATTTTCTACCGCTGATCAGATATTGCAGTAGGAGACACTGAGGGGTCCCTGGGGAGCGTCGTAATGCGCGTGCCATATTTCCACCCAAATCGGTGCAGAAGTGCAGCCTGCGCGGGCAACATAAGCTCCTCATGCGGGAAAACAAGCTAAAGTGCCCAGTTTTGGTCATTTGACCCGCGAATTTTTTACCGCTGGTCAGATCGCAATAAAGCACACTGAGGGGTCCCTGAAGAGATCATTTTGCCCACATAAGAGGCAGTTGCGCCTCAATGTCTCCGCTCACATGCCACACACCTTGCCACGCTCCTCAGGGACCCTTTAGTGTCCTTCATTGCGATATCAGACCCGCGGTAGAAAATCCTCGGGCCAGACATCCGAAAGTGGGCACTTCAGAGTATTGTGCCCGCGTAAGGGGCAGTTCCACACCGAATTTTCTGCCAACAGTTCACGTGCATTTCTACGCTCCCCAGGGACCCCTCAGTGTCTTTCATTGCGATATCTGACCAGCGGTAGAAAATTCACGGGTCAGACACTCGAAAGTGGGCACTTCAGATTGGTTTGCCCGCCCAAGCTGCAGTTCTGCCTCAATTATTCTGCCAGCATAGCACCCACAGTGCTACACTCCCCAGGGACCCTTCAGTGTCCTTCATTGCGATATCTTCTGATGTGCCCACTTTCGGGAGTCTGGCCCGCGGATTGTCTACCGTCGGTCAGATATCGCAATGAAAGACAGTTAAGGGTCCCTGGGGAGCGTGGCAAGGCGTGTGCCATATTGGCAGAAAGATCGCTGCAGAATTGCAGCCTGCGCAGGTCAACCCACCTGAAGTGCCCACTTTCGAGTGTTTGCCCCGCAGATGTTCTACCGCTGGTCAGAAATTGCAATGAAAGAAACTGAGGGGTCCCTGGGGAGCGTAGCAATGTGCGTGCAATGTTGGCGGAAAATTCGGTGCGGAACTGCTCCTCACGTGGGCAAAATAATCTGAAGTGCCCACTTTCGGGTGTCTGGCCCGCGGATTTTCTACCGCCGGTCGGATATCGCAATGAAGGACACTGAAGGGTCCCTGGGGAGCACAGCAATGTGTGTGCCATGTTGGCAGAAAAATCGGTGCAGAATTGCAGCTTGCACGGGCACAATAATCTCCTCATGCAGGAAAAACAAGCTAAAGTGCCCAGTTTTGGTCATTTGGACCGCGGATTTTCTACCGCCGGTCAGATATCGCAATGAAGGACACCGAGGGGTTCCTGGGGAGCACGGCAATGCCCGTGCAATGTTGGCAGAAAATTGGGTGCGGAACTGCCCCTCACGCGGGCAAAATAATCTGAAGTGCCCACTTTCGGGTGTCTGGCCCGCGGATTTTCTACCGCCGGTCAGATATTGCAATGGAGGACACCGAGGGGTTCCTGGGGAGCGCGGTAATGCCCGTGCACTGTTGGCAGAACGTTCGGGGCGGAACTGCCCCTCACGCGGGCAAAATAATCTGAAGTGCCCACTTTTGGGTGTCTGGCCCGTGGATTTTCTACTGCCGGTCAGATATTGCAATGAAGGACACTGAGGGGTCCCTGAGGAGCGCGGCAAGGCGTGTGCCATGATGGGAGAAAAATCGGTGCAGAATTGCAGCTTGTGCGGGCACAATAATCTCCTCATGCAGGAAAAACAAGCTAATGTGCTCAATTTTGGTCATTTGGCCCGCGACTTTTTCTACCGCTGGGCAGATATCGCAATGAAGGACACTGAGGAGTCCCTGGGGAGCACGGAAATGCGCATGCAATGTTGGCAGAAAATTCAGTGCGGAACTGCCCCTCACGCGGGCAAGATAATCTGAAGTGCCTACTTTCGGGTGTCTGGCCCGCGGATTTTCTACCGCTGCTCAGATATTGCAATGAAGGACACTGAAGGGTCCCTGGGGAGCGTGGCAAGGCATGTAACGTGTTGGCAGAAAAATCGGTGCAGAATTGCAGCTTGCGCGGGCACAGTAATCTCCTCATGCAGGAAAAACAAGCTAGGGTGCCCAGTTTTGGTCATTTGGCCCGCGGATTCCCTACCGCCGGTCAGATATTGCAATGAAGGC
>JARKIB010000607.1:0-54270 GCA_029378385.1 Mycena metata | reverse complement strand
TCTGCGGTAGAGTTGGCATTTCCTGTCAATCAAGCCGAAGATCCGAGGACCGGAAAGGTCCGACGGCATAGCCAGGAACAGCACCTCAAAGGGAGCAGTAGCGGCAGCAAGGTCTTGCCGCCGGCTAAACCAAAATCGTGATGCCAAGAAGCTATTAATAGTCTTGACTCGAACAGACTCACATGGCTATTCACGAATGACTCGAATTGACTCGAATGACTCGAGGCTGATTCACCAGGAGTCACACACACCGAATTGGGACGACATGACGAGGCTGGAATATTATTTGGACACGCCAGAAGCGGACATATATTATTTATTTTAATTGTACCAACATCCATGCAGATTATTCTCCTTTTCAAGTCAAGATTCGTATGTAAATTAGTAGATTGTATTCAGTAGGAGTCCGTACCTTCACGGACTCAACATTTGGACCATTATGTACATTACTGTTTCGAGTTTCCATGTTTTGTAGTATTTGGTATGTAGGATTTAGTATATAAGTAGAGGTAGAGCTTAGGTGGAAGCCAGTGGACCGTACCCTTCTTGTTAGGAGCACAGCATAACGCGTGCCTCCGTCCGGGAAGTCTCACGGAATCCATTCGGTGTACATTTGAGTGTCTTTAGATACTTTGGTGTCTACCAATATATTGGGATTGGATTATATTTGTTGTGCAGCGTCAGCGTCAGCGTTTAGGGTCAGCGTCAGCGTCAGCGTTTAGGGTCAGCGTCAGCGTCAGCGTCAGCGTCAGCGTCAGCGTCAGCGTCAGCGTTTTAGTGTCTCAGCATCAGCGTCAGCGAATATTACAGCGGAACTTGTCAACCTTCGGTTACAGTTCAAACCCAGCGTCGAACCAAGTTTAGTTCACCACACAACCACCCGGTGTCCATCACCACAAACCTTTTTGAAAACCACAACTCTTCTAAGAACTATAAAGGTCGCATCAGCGCCCAATAGGTCCGAGAAACCAAACGGCCGACTTAAAGCTTTAAGTCGAAACCTAGTTTTCAGCTATTGCAACAGCCGTAATACTTCGGTTGGAACCCCACGAACGCATATACAAGCGGAGAGGTGATTAGGTGTTTGATTTGGAGTGTGTTTAGTGTGTGGTTTAGCCATACATCGAGACCCAGTATCCAGCTCATTTCCCCCTGGTCGGTCCCGATCCGCGGCGTATCAACGTGCATCATGCTTCTTTGCGCAAAGTCACGTTCTCGCGCAGCCTCAAGCCAGACTAGTCTATAGCAGCCGAGGTTTAGAGCGCTAGACCGGCGCTTAAGCGATTGGCGGTGTCTAGACGGGCAGATTTGAGTGGACACTCAAAATATCGTCTAGACGGCAAAAAATTTGATCGAGTTCCCGAAAAGGAAGTGATCGCACGTCTCGAAGCGGAAGCATTTATACGCCGTATACAAACGTGGATCTTGCCTAGTTTGGAAGTAACAAGTTGAACTGTGGGAAATATCAGTCAAAGTAACGACGTTGGGCAGGAATATTGACAAACTGTATGGGAATGCAAGAAAGACCTTATAAAAATTATTTGAACGTTGCCTGGAAGATGCCATTCCGGTAGCTGCTAAACTGGGAAGCAGGACGCTGACCACAACCGGGGACGGTTGAGATTTAGTAAAGAGGAGATGAAACGGCGTGTCATTGAATACGCTGCCATCTGGCTATTATTTGCGCTTTTTAGCAATAGTCTGTCTAGACGCTACTAAGTAATAATACAGCCGTCTAGACGGGTCAATATACCTACTAGAACTCTGTTCGGTGGTACAAAGGAGAGTCAGAGTGAGCTCCGGCTGCTGACTGTAGTATTAGTACAGTGCTAGGCGCGGTTACAAGCGTTACACTGTGCGAAGTACACATACCAAGGAGGTCTATACGGGGTCTAGTACCTCAGAATGTCAATTACCCTATCAAAGGAACCAACGACTGCACAGGAAAGCCATAGTCTTCACTAGCAGGGCAAGCTACATGATATAGGGTCTGTCTAGACGAGTCGACGCACTAAGTAACAGGCGTCTAGACGAGCATAGCACGACTCTATAGGCTGTCTAGACGGCAAAGTACCGCGTCTAGACGGTGCAAGGAGCTTAGAGACATAAGGAGGGGTCGCCCCAAAGTGCCCCTCTAGCCAGTCAGGTGACCAACGCGACGCGGTCAGCGTTGGGGCGCCACAAGCACAAACATGACGAAGGAATTCTTGTTGAGATGTAGCCATGGGCCGACGTGTATATGTCTAGTCCGTGCGCTATCGGGGTATCCGAGCGGATTGGTGAGCAGTCCGGCGTCGGGGGACAGAGTTTTGCAAATTACAAGGTTCGGGAGCTGTCTAGACGACCCGAACTGGCCATATACCCGAACTGGGCCCCCAAGATCGTCATCTATATGACTTTCTGGCAAGCCCAGAGCCAGCATAGACCCGGTTAGCCTTCCGAGGATGACCGCATGACCAGAACATCGGCCTGTTTTACTCATTTCTCTTTACCTCATCTCTTTCTCTCAGAATCGTATATAAAGCCTCATAAAATACCGCAACAGACCAGTGTATGCCCCGCTCATCGTTACGACGATTCGGGTGTGCTCAGGCCACTTAGCGGAGATTAAAGTACCATCTCTCTCTGTGTAACAGTAGTCTATAAAATCGCAGCGTTGCTTGTTGGATCCAGAACATTTGTGTGAACCTATAAGCAAAGCTTCGCGTTGGGAGGTCGTGAGCGGCGACTGCCTCCACGTATAAATCAGGACCGCACGCACATTAGAAGGCTTGAGAACTGCACTAAGCGTCGCGAAGTGGACTCTAGCAGGGCATCCGCATTGGGTGACCAGGAAACGCCTCGCTAAAACCGACCACGCCCGGCACAGCACTTTGGGAGAACCCTGGGACAACCACCGGTCGTTTAGCTGTGTTGGATAGTACTTTGAGGTCCTTAATAAACTCAAGTGTACGGAAAAGATCTTGGATTCAAAGGAGTCCGAGTCTGCCGCTAGTTCTCGAGAGGCTAGCTGTGCACCAGAGGCCGTCTAGACGAAGCAGCATAGCCCTTGAACGGGATTTTCAGTCCAAATCTACACCTCCTCGCCTAGGCACCTGTACTTCGGTGCGATTCCTAGTAACAATCCTTTATATATAAACCTGCACATCCTTCCCTGGAAGTCTTGTTTAGAAGCCAAGCAGCCAAGCCAACTAGCGTCTAGACGCTGCATTTTGAGACGTTTTGAACGCATAGAACAACTATACGTGCTCTAGACATCAGATCCGCAGTCGCATACTACGACTCAGGACCCGAACTCATCGAGGAAGACGCGCTACGTCCCCCGTGAGTCAGTTTAGATAGGATTGGGTTGGTGTGTGTGTGTTTTGTGTGTGGTGTGTTAGTTGTTCAGCTAGCCCGCATTCAGAGCTTAGTTTAGCCCATTCCGTAGTCAGCGCATCTTGCCCGTTTCACCGGTTCCCCCTTGGCGGAACGACGGAAAGAGCAGAACAAACAGGAGAGTCGTTGTGGGGCGGAAGAAAGAGACGGTACGGCTCGGTGGCAAACGAACAATGGAATTGTGAACTTACCACATGCGGAACGCGTCGCGTCACGTCCGGGGCGCATCAGTGACTCTGTCACTTCCACCGGGCCGTACTTCCACTTCCACTTATTCACTTCCACTTCCACCACTTCTATCTGTATATACTCTGGCGTGAATATGGCACGGCCTTTGTGTTTTCATCCGGGCTGAGAGAAAAAGATTGGCCCAACGGCTTCAGATTGTCCAAGAATGTTTGGGAAATCTTGGAATAAGCACAAATGCTGAGGACGAAAGTCACAAGACGCGATAAAACGGGCCGCACTCTTCCGGACCATCGGTGGATAACGGTGTTAATGCCATAACCGGTTCACGGGGATTAGGGCTCTGGGCCGCCCGTCAGGGGTGACGGGTTGACGGGCCGGCCGGACGGGACGGGACCCGTCCGTTAGCAGTCTAGCATCTAGTTCCAGACGGCCGGGTGCTTGACGGGGTAAACCCGTTGACGGGTGGCCCGTCTCCGCCCGTCGACGGTGGACGGGTTGCGCCGCCCATGTGACTTGATGTGTGTTTCTCATCACCGATCAACTCTCGGCACTGTACTACTGTATCAATTTTACCAAGTGTTCATAGGGTGTCACGCGTCACCTCAAGTGTTAATTTTTTCGACTTCATTTCTCGGCAATCACGCAAAATTTCTATATATGGACGGCCGGCAGATGCCGGGCCGCCATTTTTGGCGTTTTTCAGCCCGAAAATGCGGGTGGCACCATCATCGAGTGAAGCAACTAGCTCCCTGAGTACTGTCTTATTGATATGTTTGACTATGTGAAGTGGCCGAACCAATGGAGGCTTGGAATTACAGCCCTTTGCGGAACTTAGGGCGCGGACAGTTTTTTTTTTTTTCATGCTTTTCAACGAGAATCGTTATTTCGAGCTCAGTTCTTGTCCGTTTGCCTTATAAATATGCTCATTGTGTCCGCAATGAAAATGCGGAGGGCACCACGGTCTTCGTTTTCCCTGATGCGATCATAATTGCCTTATTGGGAAAATGTCGCTCTTTTTGTACAGAACTTGTCGCATCCTCTGTGCTGTGGTCAGATTGACCTATAAATTTGATATGACGTCTTTATGAGTATTACGAAGGGCTGGACGGACCGGTATTTCCTCATATTGTATCTATTTCTTGTATACAAGGTATTCAGATATCCCACATTATGAGAATGCAGAATACCGGTGAACTAAGACACACATTCAAAATCCCGGTTCATCCAGCCCTCAATGATACTCATAAAGACATCATATCAAATTTATAGGTCAATCTGACCACAGCACAGAGGATGCGACAAGTTCTGTACAAAAAGGGCGACATTTTCCCAATAAGGCAATTATGATCGCATCAGGGAAAACGAAGACCGTGGTGCCCTCCGCATTTTCATTGCGGACACAATGAGCATATTTATAAGGCAAACGGACAAGAATTGAGCTCGAAATAACGATTCTCGTTGAAAAGCATGAAAAAAAAAAAAAACTGTCCGCGCCCTAAGTTCCGCAAAGGGCTGTAATATTATCGAAATTGTATACCCGTTGCCGGCCGTTACGGGTGTGACGGCCGGGACCCGTCCGTCAGGACTTCGACATTCACCTGTTGACGGACGGGTAACCCCGTCCCGCTCCCACTGACGGCCGTCCCCGTCAGACGGGCGGCCCAGAGCCCTAACTAAGGGGCAAAATGAACAATACATGTTTTTCAGCAATATTGCAAAAAACCTCAGAACCCCTGGGAAAGATGCGGTATATAACGTGGACAAAGGGAAATATCGGTGTCGTGTTTGAGTAGGAAGATATGAATGAATTCATTCACACAAAATAGGGAGTTCACAACTTAAATTCGGGATTTGATGGTGAATGGTCTTCGGATTCTGAGACTACAATTGCAAGTACACTACGATTCTGCATACTCAAGCAAGTATCTACGGTATCAGGTAAACCCAGGCCCCAGTGTCAGGATGTGCCTTGGATGGCAGCGGCGTAGGTGGGGTCGGAAGGGTACTCGGGGTCTATGATTGGCTGTAGCATGCAGCAAGAGACACGAGAGGACCTGAGGATTCGGGGGGAACGAAAAAAACATCTTCATTTCAATTCCACCCGACCAGTAAGCTGGAAGGCCGCTACGATGAGCACATGGAGTCCGCGTTCCGCTTGGCGCACCGATTTATAGGGCAGCGGCGTCAGGTCTTGAGCTTGGGTGTAAGTTGTCAAGGGGCTTGACTTCGGAGTGTACATCGCCAAGTGGTGCGGACGCGGCGGTCTAGTCTCTCGTAGACAGACGCTACAACATTTGCTCGTACCTCGTAAGTTGTAGCGGCGGTCTGGGGCACATGTGAATTCATTGAGGCCGGGAGCCAACGAGAACGGCCCACGGGTCTTGAGGAAGAATCGGCGGGTGTTATTCAGCTAATGGAGGGTCCATTGGCCAACTTGCGCAAGGATGTGGAACACCTTACTGAAAGGTTGCAACCGGGAAAGGGCGGAATCGGAAAACTCAAAAAACGAGTTGCATGGGCATTGAGGAACAAAAAAGAGGACAAATGAAGACATCAAAAAGCTGGAACAATTCAAAAGCGTGATTAATTCTCGGTTGATACTGGACCTCTGGTATGTAGGGTGTTTTTTTTTTTGTGAGGTTTCTTCTGATTTTATGGCTCCCAGGGATCAAATGGATGGTAACGGCCAGAATATTTTCTTCATTCATATGCTTAACACTTCTCAGCTGCAAAAAGGGATGCAGTAACTGAATGGGTGTCCCCAATCAATTTCTTCATTCGACAACAGGACACTTCAAAAAGTCGACAGTCAGGAACTGGTGAATGGTTGCTTATTATAATGACCCCAAGTTTGTGCAGTGGAAATCAAGCATTGGAGGAGTTCTGTGGTGCTCTGGAATATGTATGTAACAACAGCATACTATCAGTCTCTCGGCTCAATGAATACAATGTCTAGCTGGCGCTGGGAAGATTGTGCTTGCGTGGGTCCCAATCGTACTTCCAGATCTCCACTGATCTTCATAATAATGATAGCTCTCTTGTAGTAGACTATTTGAGTGCCCTCCAAAGCAGGGAAATTGGAGTGGCATGCATCTATTTCAACCACAAGGAGACTCAGGTCCAAACCCTGGACAATCTGCTTGCAGGACTCTGGAGACAGCTCATTCCAAACCAACCTATTGGTTCTGCATACCAGTTATATCACGAAAATGCTCAGAAGAAGACAAGGCCTTCATACAAGGACATTCAGAAACTCTTCTCCTCTGCACTTCTCAGGTTCACGCAGGTTTACATCATTCTCGATGGGGTTTATGAATACCCAGAGAATCAGTGGGGTATCCTAGCCACAGAAAGCTTCATGTTGATGCTTTGCGCTCAGCAACCAATATACATGAAGTTCGGCAAGCTTTGCAACATCTACTAAAGGATCTGGACCACACATATGAGAATATTATCAACCAGATCAATACCCTGCCCCAAAATGAACAGGAGCTTGCACAATCTGCACTTATCTGGGTTGTCAATTCAAAAAGACCTTTGAGCAGTGTAGAGCTATGTGAAGCTCTTGCCATTGAGCCAGGAACAAAAAAATTGAACCAAGACAAAGTCACTGATATTAGTGTCATTCTTTCTGTCTGTGTGGGCGTGGTAATCCTGGAAGAACACAGTTCTTTGGTGTGACTTGTCCACTTTACTACCCAGAAATACCTGGATGAAATCCAGACCGAGGGGCTTCCAAACCCACATGTCAAAATCACACAGAGCTTGCTAACATATTTGCAATTTGAGCAATTCTTGGACAGGAAAGCCATTTCTTGGCTTCACCCGCCACCACTTGAATATTGCCAGTATTGTCTGGTACATGCTCAATTGTGTGAAAGGGAGTTGGGAGATGTCATCATAGAGCTTCTGAAAAAGACAAACCTGAAGACATGGCGGAACCAGGGGTATCCACTTCAGGCTACCCTGACCAGACCCCCTAAGGGTTATTTATTTTGCCAACTTAAATAACCCAAGAGGGGCGTATTCTGGCAGGATATCCCAGTATAGTGGGACATCCCACCATTTGAGTGGGGGGACAGTGGAAGCATGTCCCATGTGGGACATCCCAGCTCGCCGCAGGCGGGAGAAATTTTTTGGGTTTCCGACGTCCCATAAGCTATTTTTGGAGTAGGACCCCAGAACACCAGTTCATCAAAATATCAAAAGGGGTGTACCGGGGGCATCTGTAGACCGTTTTGGCTGTGAGTAGGCTCATTTGAAAGCCCTTCGCGAAGGTGTTCTGTGGGTGCAGCGAGGGCCCCATTGGGAGACCTTAAATTTTCACCGCATCAGGGCCGAAACCATTGAAATGGCTCTGCAGTGGGCATACGACCACCGTTCGACCTGGGAGTAGGCTTGTTGGTGACTGTAGACCCAGGGCCATTGGGGGTGAAATACCACACGGATCTAGGCACTTTTTTTTTCTTCAAATCTGCTCTACAGCAGGCATCAGACCACCATTCGGGCTGGGAGTAGGCTTGTCGATAACTGTAGACTTAGGGCTATCGGTGGGTGCAATACAGTTGGATTGCTCATAATGCATAAGCTCATAACGCATACCTGCCAAATTTTCTCATAACACATAGGATTCTGGATCCACCAACATGCACTTTGTCACTGTAGAAGGGTGGTCATAATGCATGTTGCCCATAATGCATATGGTTCACCTAAATTCAGCTCATT
Organism: Mycena metata; assembly: GCA_029378385.1. Classification (NCBI taxonomy): domain Eukaryota; kingdom Fungi; phylum Basidiomycota; class Agaricomycetes; order Agaricales; family Mycenaceae; genus Mycena; species Mycena metata. Next base: position 45,978 of record JARKIB010000607.1, on the reverse strand, counting down.
TTTGGCTGGGAACGGACATTATGCGTTATGAGCCATTCAACTGTAGCACATAGATCCATGCACTTTTGCTTTCCTTCGAATCTGCTCTGCAGCAGGCATACGGCCACCGTTTGGCCTGGTAGTAGGCTGGTCGGTGAGCATGGACCCATGGCTATCGGTGGGTGCAACGGATCTAGGCACTTTTGTTTTCTTTGAATCTGCTCTACAGCAGGCATCTGACCACCATTCGGCCTGGGAGTAGGCTTGTCGGTGACTGTAGACCTAGGGCTATCGGTGGGTGCAATAGCACATGGATCTGAGCACTTTCACTTTCCTTTGAATCTGCTCTGCAGCAGGCATACGGCCACTGTTTGGCCTGGTAGTAGGCTGGTCGGTGAGCATGGACCCATGGCTATCGGTGGGTGCAACGGATCTAGGCACTTTTGTTTTCTTTGAATCTGCTCTACAGCAGGCATCTGACCACCATTCGGCCTGGGAGTAGGCTTGTCGGTGACTGTAGACCTAGGGCTATCGGTGGGTGCAATAGCACATGGATCTGAGCACTTTCACTTTCCTTTGAATCTGCTCTGCAGCAGGCATACGGCCACTGTTTGGCCTGGTAGTAGGCTGGTCGGTGAGCATGGACCCATGGCTATTGGTGCGTGCAATATCACACAGATCTGAGTGCTTTATATATATATATATATATATATCACCACTGTGCTACAGTTCAGCCTGGTAATAGGCTGGTTGGTGAGCATGGACCCATGGCTATCGGTAGGTGCAATCGAGTCGCTTCGAATTGTTGACTTTTACGTGTACGGGTATGTGGCTTATCGACTGTACAGGTACGTGGTTTGTCAAATTGTGTCTGTGTTTACTGCTTGACTTTTACTTGTTCGCCCCTATACAGGTGTGACATGTCACATGGGACGTCCCACACCTCCATATATGTTTTCGAATGCATAAGGGACATCCCATACAGGCAAGGGATATCCCATACGGTTAAGGGATATCCTATACGGTTAAGGGACATCCCATACACATCATGGGACATGCTCGCACCTCCCACATGCCATGGGATGTCCCATTATCATCTATGGGATGTCCCTTTGATTATTATCAATGTGGGACATCCCATAGTTCCATTGGCATGGGATATCCCACCCTTTTTTTTCTTACTGTGGGATGTCCCACCATTATTTTCAACATGGGACGTCCCATAGATACATTATCATGGGACGTCCCACCCTGTTTATTTTTTTAACTGGTGGGACGTCCCACAGTTACCTTAACGTGGGACGTCCCATAGTCATTTTGGTATGGGACATCCCATGCTGTTTATTCTTCTATAATGGAACATCCCACTCTTTCTTAAATGTTGCAAAGATGCATTGTGTTAGAGTTGTTCAATACTTTACATTATAGCCTTAATTTGCAATATACATGCCTCTTTTGCAATTTAAAGCCTCACAAGTACCTTCACTGCACATGTTCCTTCTTTATTTCCGATTTTCGGACATCTTTCCAAATCCGGAAACTCAACGCCAGCGTCCCAAAAAAGGAAGCTCGGACTTGAGTGAAATTTTTTGAAGCAAATTGTTTTTTTCATCCTTTCTTCGTGAAACATCTATATAAAGTAGTACTAGTACATGAGAACCCTATGTCCCTCTTTTACTAAAGTTTCGTCGCTATTTCCCAATTTGGACACTCAACGCCAACGTCCCAAAAAGGAAGTTCGGACTTGCGCGCGACGACATCCAAAGGAAAAACACAGCCAAATGCGCAAATCGGTTGAGAGCGGCATAAATTCATAGGAGCATATAACATATAGCATAGTACATAGAATGAGGACCCAAGACTAGGACTAAGACGACTACGACTACGGACTACAACTAGCTCTACACGACAAGACCGTTCAAAGTGCCATTGATTCCTTTGCGCGTTCATACCGTCCTTCGTCCGCCTCAGTAGCTAAAATCGGTGTCGTGCCCTGGGGAAGTCGCACCCAGTTGGTGTCATCCTTCGGATTTTGCATAAAGGTGCAAAGATTGGCTTCACTCTGGTGTTCTACAACGGTGAGGTCCGTGGCATAGAATATGAGGCTACTCCACCACCGGCCTCCCTCGGGCTTTGTCTTGTATTCTTCTTTCGTCTTCTTCATTAGAAATCGCAGTTTATAAGGGTTCGCCGCGGTGCCAACCGACTGCTCACGCAAACGCTTGCTGCCTCGATCATCCGCTTCGGCAGCGTCAGGGTGCGCGCGTTTGGCCGCCTGGGGCACCTGTGGCGCAATCCGCTGTTGCAGGGCAAGGTTGTGCGCGGTGGCCTCCGGGCGCGACCGGGAGTGGGTTTCTGCGTTCTTCTCCTTCTCCCTACGACTGCGCGACTACTCGCATTGACGGTGGCGCGAACGAGAACGCGAGTCGCGCCGACGGTGGTCGCTGGAGTGATCGCAGTGGCGGGAGCGGGAGCGGTGGTCGTGGTAACGCGAACGGGAGCGCGAGTCGTCACGGCAACGCGAACGGGAACGGGATTCGTGAGGCGCTGCCGAACGAGAGCCTGATTCGCGAGGCGTTGGCGAACGAGAGCAGCCGCACTGTGGGGAGGCTGACCGGGATCTTGAGGAAACGCGAGCAGGAGGGGGGGCGGGGGCCTTGACTGGCTTGGCTGAACGCTTGCGCTTCTTCTCCTCCTTCTGTTCCGCCTTGGTGGCGTCCACTAGCGCTCGGTTGTATGCAGCGCTGTGTGATACGTGGAAGAGGACCTCCCCCTTATCATTGGTGACGAGGGGGACCTCCCCTTGATCCTCCAGGTCCAGCTCCAGGTCGGCTAAAAAGAAGAAGGTTAGTTAGTTCTTCCGCGGCAAGATACATGCGACGCACCACTGTCCCAGCAGATGATGCGAAGCACCGAATTCTGTGATGGGTGAGCCGTGCCGCCACCCGTCGCGCTCGCCTCGCTCTTCAATACTTCCATGAGCATAGGCATGAACTCCTTGTACGTCCGTGACGAGATGGCCTTCGGTTTGAAGTCGGCGCTGATGATGCAACCCTTTTCTTCCAGCGCGGTCGGATAGTTGATGAGATGGCACTGACTTTGCCAGGCAATGTCTAGAAACTTGCCGTTCCAAACCATTTTGACGGTTGTCGGGTCGCTCTTCTTGATTACTCCCCGCGGGTGGGCGAATGTATCTGGAAAACGGTCAGTTTTACAACGACCTAGCGATTAATTGCCACCCACATAGTTGCCCTATCAGAACTTTCCCCAATTGCCGGCGGAACACGTCACGTGCTGCCTCATCCGCCTGTGCTGCCGCCGGGACTGGGGCGACTGCTGGTTGCCCGTGTTTGCGTCATTCAATCTCGCTGCGCATATTGTTAGAGGATAATAACGATGTCAGCGGAAGGAACTTACCCAAATATATGCTCTTCGTCCTTAATGGTCTGGTTGATCGCGACTCCGCTGTGCTGAAATCAAGCCCCATCGCGTTGTCATTGTCCGTTTTTCAAGTAAGTGTGCTCGCTGCTCGCTGTGATACGCCTTCCAGGACAGACAAATCTATAGAAATCGAGGATGTGCAGGTGCAAGCATGTCAGTGTACCCCGCTGTCTGTCCGACTCGTCCAGGGCGGAGTGTTCGGCTGCGCCCCGATCGCGCCTTCCCTCGCGGTAGACATGCGCGTGCTGGAGTTCGCCCGCAATTTATTCCTTCACATCGTGCCGAACAATACAGCTTTTTGTGCGACACTGGAAGGTGTACTGGCGGCGATGGGGTTTCAGCTCGAACACCAGGCAAGTCGTTTCTTCTCGTGGCCGAATCCATATTGACAAAAGTGGCAGAACTCCTTGCGTCATTGATTTGGAAATACACTGTTGTGGTACACGCATGCGTGCGGGCGTTTGAAGGACAAATACACCCGCTTGGTCGAAACGGCTTGTACAGCCGTCCTGCCTCAGCCTGCACCCGCGCCCGCACCCGCACCCGAACCCGCACCCGCACCCGCACCCGCACCTGTACCCGCACCCCCCCCAATCCACAGCAGGCCCCAGCGCCCACCAACCCCAATCCCAAGTCTGCACCCGCACAGACTCCCGTGCCAGCTGATGAACCTCTGCCAAACCCTTCTTCCTCACCGTCGTGTGGCCGCCCAGGCGAAAGGACCACCAACAACCGGGCGTCGTCGCGCACACCAACGCCCACGCCTTGCCCACGGAAGCACAGGAGGGAACCGACGCCAGAACCCCGACCGGTGCCCTTCCCCGAGCCTCCGCCCAGAACTCGTCCCAGCGAATACCTATGGGAACGTTGCCCAGGGTGTTTTGGAGACCTCAAGCATCACCCAAACGAAGTGTAAGATTTTTTCCCCTTTGCCACCCACCAATATATTAACGAGCACCCTAGCGCAGACCCCATGGTCTGTATTGACGCGTGCTTCACGCAGAAGAAGAAGAAATCTCAGCGGGACCCACCGAAAGTCCACCACAACACCCACTTCGTGCCCGAGTCCATAGCGAGCCAAACGGAGGAATACGTTGACAGTGTGCGGCAGCAGCAGAAGAAGAAGACGAAACACCCCAAAACAACGGAGATGGTGGACGAGGAGGAAGACGAATACGAGCACGGGCTGCTCTTGCCTCGCTCCGTCATTGACGGGTGTGAGGCGTCCTTCAAGGCAGCTGATGAAAAACGAGAAAAAGCCAGCACCGACTTCTTCGAAGACACGGTGATGCGCTGGGTGCGAAGCCGCACGCGAAAATGAGACGCGTGCAGAGTGTGTGAGTGCAGACATGTGATCCTATGTGTGCCTCAGAACAGACCCAACTGGATCCGAACCAAAACACCACACAAAAACCAAACACATCCACAAAACAACAACACTACCTCAACAATCCATTCGTTGTTTGTTCGGGGATTCCAGCTGAAGTATTACAGCTGTTGCAACGTGACAGTAACCACACTATATATTGCATGAAGCAACAAGCAAAGGCTTTTGGGTAGATCGTTCAATGGTCCTTCGAGGCACTGCACAGAGTGGTTCGAAATGTGGACTTGGGATGCAATGAACCAATTATATATATATTAAGGATGTTTGTGCGGTGGCGTTACCACCACTTCATGGGTTTTGCAATCCGTCCAAGTACATATTGCATTCGTGGGGTTGTGATCCGTCCAAGAACATATCACATTCGCTGGGTGGAAACGAAACCTCGGAGGTAACGAATCCCGCTGACGCTGAATGGCTCCGAGCCATACAATGGCGCTATCCACTGCATTCATAACGCTGACGCTGTACGCTGTAACCCTATCGCTGACGGTGACCCTAAAATGCTGACACTGACGCTGACCCTAAACGCTGACGCTGCACTGCCCACAAAATCCCATAAAGATTCAATTGCATATATTGTTCTATCACAAAGAGATAGACTGGGTCCGAGTCTGTAGCGGCAATGGTCCAAAGAAGGCCTTATGCACTCTCGAATCAGTTGTTCAAGCAAAAGCTTTAAACATCAAAATCAAGACGAAGTCCAACTAACACCCAGTCCACCATCTGACTTTCAAAGGAATGAAAGGTTCTATTGAATCTTGAGCTACTATTGAACATGTAGCTGAGACCCCACAGATAGATAAGAGTCTTAGAGTGCTCAAACGACCTTGAAGTCGAACTAGATCACACAAGAAATCCAACCCAACCCAACATACATTAACTCCTCTTTGAGTCTGACTACAGACTAACACTTGTCAACCGTCCAGAACTGCCATTGAGCGGCCTGCCTGGAAGGCGGGCAAGGGCCAGTGCCTAACTACAAGATATGTTGCCCTACTTATACTAAATCCTAGGTACCAAAGCGATACAAACAAATACGAGGTAGGTATGATGACATTTAATTATTGACCGATGTTTGAGATATCATCTGTAACTAATTGAGGTGAGAACATGTGCTAAAGTCCGAAGTGTTTGGAACCGAATCTGGTAGTTTAGATATAAAGCTGCATGTCCATGTGACCATTCTGGGTTGACTCATTCTGAGTCATTCTGAGTCAGAGTAAGTCAAGGACTCATTCTGAGTCATTCTGAGTCAGAGTAAGTCAAGGACTCATTCTGAGTCAGAGCAAGTCAAGGACTCATTCTGAGTCAGAACGAGTCAAGTCCGTTTTGGGGTTCTGACTCCTTAGTCCGATTTCGGAGCTACATGCATCCGAAGAAATCCGAAGATTCATTGCTACCATGTGATAGTGTTCACTATTGGCACAGAGGTCCTCTTGACCTGATTCGACTTGTAACCGACATCCCCTTGGATTGCTCATGGCCTAGATGGATAGTATTTGGTATGTCTTTGATTAGAGGGAGCACCCTGCCTCTCCGAGTCCGGTGGACTTGTAAGAAGCAAGTTTGAGTAAAAGCTTTAAGTATCCAAGTTGGCCTTTGGGCATGCAAATGCCTTCTAGCGATCTCAAGATACACTCTGCTAGTACTACATGCTACTATCTCCTAGTTGGCTGCTCAGACCTCGCACCAACCCCTTGTTGAGTGATGTAAGTTATAAAGCCTATTTCAACGTGGCTAGTGGCATGGAATCAGCAAAAATCGCAAATTCCGCGCGTGACCAAATCACCAGCTTATCAACGGCGGTGATGGCGCTCCTTTGCCGCCACGACCGTGTCCTCTGGGTCGTCAACATGCACTCTGCCGGCGAGAAGCAGTTTAATGTTGTCGCGCTGATGGAGACATTGTTTCAGCATCTCCCTCATAATATTTGTGTAGGGCTGCTTTACGATGTAGCGTGCACGTTTGAGCGCAGCTGCAGGAAGTGGGGATTCCTTTCCCGCTGTGATACGGACTGCGGTTCTGTGAACTGCCTGACCCGGGGTGGGTATAGTCAAGTAGTGTTTTACAGAATTTAATTCGTCCTCTAGGGGGAAATTGCTCTTTCGCGGAGCTGCGTAGTTTCAAGGTACGCTAATGCGCGATATATAATTTGTGGTGCGTGTGTGTACAGTTCTCTCCGTTTGGATTGAACGCTTTGCCAGGTTCCTCGAAGATTTAGTTCTTCGTTGGGGGCTGGCCTTCCGAAGGTACCGCGGATGGATAGTTTTCTACACTTGCTCGAAGGGTACGCTCCGCAATGCGAATGCTGTTCCGTTCCGGAGTACTCGGGTTATCTGTTATGCTTTATCCACCCGTCTCGAACGTATCGGACGGCAGGTCTCTTCAGTACGGTGCAACACTATACGGATGGCTATAGCGATTCCCTTCGTAGCCTAGTTTCTCCGTTGGTGAACGCCTTGAAACGGAATCACTTCCGTTTCGAAGACTCGGGGGTGAAGTGTGCGAATTGAATGGGGGAAATGGTATGATCGCGTAGGATAGGCCTTCCGTGTACGATGGGGTGGGTTCCTCGCAAGGATATGCGCTCGAACTCCGAAAAGGAACGGTTGCACGAAGCCAAGTTAGGCGACTGGCCGTTTGGTGGTGTGCCGCGTTAATCTACTTCCGCGCGCTTTCAACTCCGGATTGACTATATTTCCCCCGTATCGATTTATCGAAACGGAGGTGAGACGGACGGGGTTTCTTGACAAGCCCTGGCCTTCTAGGTGACCTTGGTTTGTCCTACTATTGGGCGGCACGACCCGTAGCGGAGTGTATTTTAATTTAGTTCCCCACCCTGGTGTACTTCAGGGGGAGTAGCTTTTAGGTAAATGCAGTGGGAGGTAATAAGATGGTCATTCCGTATCTTACAGCTGGCTTTTATACTGTACTCTGTCCGATACTCGCGCGCGTATTTATCCCTTTAATTGGAAACGGACGTTCCACCTTTTCAGTTCTGACTCGCCTCTGTGATCGCCCACGCGTTCCCGATTCCGAAGGGGTTAGAAATTGACTCGGAGCAGCCTCGTGTCGCATCCGTTTCCCGTTTCAGCCACCCCGTTTCCCAAGAACCGCCTCAGTTCTCCGTTTAGTCGCCCCGTTTCCCACAGCGCAACCACTTCGTCTCCGTTTGGTTTCCCATAGCCTTCCCTAGTACCGGCCAGGTGGCGGAACGGCAACGCATGCGAGACAAATAAGAGAGCCTGTAACGTTTCCTCGCAAGGTCTCCGTTCGATTCGGGGTCTGGCCTTGATACACCATCAAGAAACCTTTGCCTCCGTTTCGTTTTTTGAGTGAATGCGCGTCGAGTTTTTGAGTGAACGCATTGAACGGCCAGATAGCTCTACAATATTTTCCTGCTTGCTTGTGGGTTTCCTATTGATTCGGAGTCTGATGTTCGGCCAGGTGGCGGAATGGTAACGTGCGCGAGACGAATACGTTATGGGGTCTGGCCTTGCTGACGCAGAGGATCCTTTTTGCTTGTGGTCTCGGTGAGTACTCGCGGTCAGATAGTGTAACGGTAACACGCTTGGACTCGATACATTGGGATGGAGCGATTCTCCAAGAGAACCCTGTTCGATTCGGGGTCTGGCCCTGGTGGTGGTGTATCCGATGCTTTTTATTGATACGGAGTCGCTGTCGTGAGTATGATTTTCCTCCCGTTTGGCCGCGTTCAGAGCGCATCACAAAGTGACAGCTCACACCGCTTCTTGGACCGCCTCGCGTTCGCCGTCTCTGTGTTCCACGCCTTTGGACACGAGTGGGCCTGCCAGCTACTGTATCATCCGCGCAAACACGTCGGTTTTGGGTTCACCAACAGCGAGGGCTGCGAACATTAACAACTTTTTTAGTACCACAACCGGCTTTACACGCTCGACGCGCAAATCGAGCATGCTGACGAGGCGATTCTCCTGCGCCTAGGAGGGTGGGTGTTGCGTCGCCACAAACACAGCCGGGGCAAACGTGTGGAAGCGACAAAGGCTTTAGCGGAGTGCGGCTATCCTATTGCCACACTGCGCGCACAGTGGCTGCTGCAAGTTACTGCACAGACGAAGCCGCTACCGAATAAGTCCGTTATACTGCTCGCTTCTTCTTCCTACTAACACCATATCCAGAACGATCGAAGAACAGCGGCCAGCAAGCCGTCAATAACATAATACTCCTGCGTGGCTCGCTCAAGACATGCCAGCAACAACTCGCTGAGGCGCGCGCGGCTTTCGTGGACGCCGCGGAGGCGGGCCGTCCCGAGGCTGAGGCACTTCAGATGGATGTGGAGGCCGCTGAGGCTGCACTGGAGGAGACCAAGGAGAAGCTGCACCACAAAGAGGGTGAATTGGGGGTGACTGAGAGGCAGCACCTCAAGAAACTACTGAACAGCCAGTACATGCGCCTCGTCATGAATGCGCGCGCCCTCAAGCTTAGGCTCGTTCAACGCCTGCAGCACAGGAAGTTTGAGATGGATCCAGTGGAGCGGGATTGCAGACGCCTCCTGAATGGTGCGTGACGGTCCTTTTCCTGCGCAGAAACCCAGTGACTGACTCGATTTCAGATGCAAAATTACATGCGCACACTGAGGCGGCAGTGAAACGCTGCGAGCCCAATATCTCCAGAACGTGCTCGGAGTACAACAAACTTTGTACGCAACTGCAGAAACTTATCAACGAGGGCCAGGTGCCAAGGAATGCGATAGCCCCGCTCCCAATCCCAGTGAAGGGTCTCTGGAAACTCGACGTCGACGACGTTATCTTCCAGAATGTCGGCTTAGACGAGCGGGAGGCCGGCGAGGCCGCTGACGAACCACCACTTTGGCTGTCAGACGAGCGTGTTCGCACTGGCATTAAAGCCATGCTCGAGCACGACCGATGTGAAGAAGAAGACGCTCGCCTGCGCAGGGATCGTCGTGCGCTGCAGGTCTGGTTTGCCGAGGAGTGGGAGGTGATTAATCGGGCACTTCAGGATGCCAGTGCGTTGATTTCAGCCTAACTAAACCGCACGCTAACACTTTCGTAGACTCGTCGGAGGATAAATACCACCTGAAGCTGCAACGCAACAAGCTCGTCCGACTTTGTGCCACCTGGCGCAAAGATTTTCCCGACCTAGGGCTCGATATCTCGACGCTGCCGGCTTGGGGACCTTCCGCCACGCAGCTTGCTAGGTGTCGGGTCGATGCACATCAGGCTGCCCGAGTCGACGATCAACATTATGGGACAGGAGGGGCAGATGAGGACGACGACGGAGATGAAGCGGAAGCTGAGGGCGGCGGGGAGGAGGAAGATTTCGGGACACTAGAGGCTCCAGAGAGAGCAGACGTGTATCGCAACGAAGACCAGCTTTATTTCCTTGTATTCTGTACAATTATCTAAATTTTTTACCCACTATTTCCTCTCCTCAAGCTTCAAGTCATTGCCACCGTTTGGGGGTCACCGAGTACGTCCCAAAACAGTCTCATTGAGCAGGCACTGATGACCGGCGCAGACCTTGGAAAAGGAAACAGCAAGAACAATGCGCGTGAGCGCCATCTTCACGCGGTATGTTCCATGGCGGCCTTGCTTTGAACGGACACTGATGACCAGCGGTGCAGGCCCCCAAAAGGAAACACGAAGGACACTGTGCGTGGCCACCAACCTCCAAGAAGCAACTTGTGCAGAACAATGTTGGGCGTGGCCGATGGTGGAACGGTATATAAGCCTCGCAAGGTACGCCTGAACCATTACCTTTTTTGCCTTGCCACTGAACCCCCTCTATGCCTGTTCAACGCCTCCGTACTGTTCCCGCTCATCGCCGCCGAGGGTCATCAACCCTGCCACCCTCGTCACCCCCGCCCTCGTCTTCCCCTCGCAGGTCGCCTAGTCCGCCTCCACGCGCATCGTCCCCCGACTTCCCGGCCTATGTTATGCCGGGACCGGAGGCGGAGAAAGCCCTTCGCAAGGAACAGGAGCCCAGGCGCAAACAACTCAACCGCGAGATTGTGCGCCTGCAGAAAAAACTAGGTAAACCTTTGTCTTTGCCCATGCATTGGTGTTCACAGTCGCCTTCAGCCAGCGCTCCCGACAACGCCATATTGCAGGCAAAGCTCCAACAATCCCGTGAGTTTTCTCTTCCTTATATTCTCCCTTCCACTCATCTATCGCGCTAGTTATGGACTACAAGGACGACTTCGGCACCTTCATCGCAGACAAAGACTTTGGGGAGCTCGCCGCCGAACGCACTCGCCTGTGGAAGGCTAGAAAGATTGCTGGTGCGTCCGCCTTTGCCATTCACGTCTTCTGGGTCTTGATTCTTTGCTTTAGCTGAGACCGGCCTACTCACCAGCGACTACCACCTTAACCCGGCGTATTGTGCCTACCACAACGGCCGCGAGGCCTTGCTCAAGAAATACGATGTCGACATCGAGCCCAAGGATCGGTACAGCGAGACCATCGACCTAGGGTTCGAGGCGACCTTCTTCTTCCTTAGCCTCGCGCAGCAGGGGGGTGGGGATCTGGACACCATGAAGCAGCTCGCACTCGAGTCATTCACTGTCGACTTGTGCAACCCTTACCCGCAGGACGACAAACGGCGGGCTGGTTTGGAGGCGACGTGTGCGTGTTCCTTTTCCACAACGCCACTTCCAACTAACTGCATTATAGACCGCGAGCATCTCCGCTATTTCGCTCACGAGGGGTACACCGTGGACTCCCCTTCGGGCACGGAAACCAAGACCACCTTTCAGTGGACTTGCCATCCGGAATCCGACGAGAATGACTTGGAGGACGTTATCCTCAATTACACGCGCGGTACGTGTCTTCATTTAAATGTCTTGTCGTTGCCTGATTTCAATTTCAGGGCGGTCCTTCAAGCTCGCGCTCGAGGAGTTTGGAACCGCCGCTTCCAAGGAGGCCGGCATCCTGCCTGCGGCGCTCTTCTACGGTTCTCCTACTCCCGCCGCCGTGTAGATTTACTTAATTAACGTATTTGCCTGTACTTCTCAATTGCTACTCAATGAATTGTTATTGTATTCAACTGTCGTGTCTTTTCAATTATTACTTGTGGAATTTTGGTCTGGGGACTTGCAGTTAAGGGCCTTCAGCGTACGTCGAACAAATTAAATTGATTATCCAAACCAATTAATTGAGCCGGCAGGTTGCGCATGTGCGGAAGCACCAAAGCGCATTGTTCTCTTAAAGGAGGAAGCCGTACGCATTAGGGAAGAGGTGGCAATGGCATTTGGATATATAAAGGTGCGTCGTTGTGCTCTGTATCCAACAACCACCTAACAAATTCTCCCGCCATGCATTCTGCCATCAATGACATCCTCCGCGAGCTCCCGTTCTACGGCGTCGACCTTCCGCTGCCCTGCCCCATCCCTGCATATTGGATGCACCACCCCGACCACTTGGATTTTATGCGCCACCCCGACCAGTTCGGCAATGGATATGCGAGTGACAGGCGTTTCATTGGCAAAGCCACTGAATCGTGGGGGTGTTCGGTCGTCCACGAGTTACCATTCTATGGCGTCGACCTCCCCCTATTCGCGTATGAGCTTCATCGCACAGGTATATTTATCTTCCAACTGTTGCCCCTCAATTGACCGACACATTTGCTTAATCTCCAGGCCCAGGTGAACATGACATTGGTTCGTTTATCCTTCACACGCTGCCCCCAGTCTGACTGACTCAATTGCTCTCTAGACTTGTCAATCGAAGGAACATTCCAGGTCCGACGCAAGAACTGCTGGGTCCTCTATGATGTGTACGTTCTTAAATTTATGCCAGAGACTATTTTACTCATTGCTTCCTTAGTGCTTGCGGCTTCGTTTTCATTGAGTAGTTTAGACATCGGTTTCTGTTCAAATATGAATTTTCTTTACTGCGTTGCAATACAAGTTCTTGTCAAAACTTCCTTTTTTTTGACAGGTTGGCGTTGAGTTCTGGAAAGAGGACGAACTTCCAATCGCGAGGTGTCCTACATACGTTTTAATAAGAAATGAAAAAAAAAAAAAGTTGCTTGAAAAAATTTCGCCCAAGTCCGAACTTCCTTTTTGGGATGTTGGCGTTGAGTGTCCAAATTGGGAAACAGTGACGAAGCTTTAGAGTAGTTAAAAAAATGAACAAGGTGGGATGTCCCATAATAATGTATGTATGGGACGTCCCATGTTGAAAATAATGGTGGGACATCCCAAAGTAAGAAAAAAAAGGGTGGGATGTCCCATGCCAATGGAACTATGGGATGTCCCACATGCAAAAGCGGTGGGACATCCCATGGTGGTCTTGTGGGATGTCCCACATTGATAATAATCAAAGGGACATCCCTTAAATGCACAATGGGACATCCCATGGCATGTGGGAGGTGCGAGCATGTCCCACGATGTGTGTGTGACATCCCTTGCTTGTGTGGGATATCCCTTACCTGTATGGGATATCCCTTGCCAGTATGGGATGTCCCTTATGCATTCAAATATATATATGGATGTGTGGGACGTCCCATGTGACAGGTCACACCTGTATAAGAGCCCGAACAAGTAAAAGTTAAGCGGTAAACACAGACACAAGTTGATAAGCCACGTACCTCTACAGTCGATAAGCCACATACCCGTACACGTAAAAGTCAATAATTCAATTACACCTACCAATAGCCATGGGTCCACACTCACTGACCAGCCTACCACCAGGCCGAACAGTAGCACAGTGGTGATATATATAAAAAGTGCTTAGATCTGTGTGGTATTGCACCCCTGGGTCTACAGTCACCGACAAGCCTACTCCCAGGCTGAACGGTGGTCAGATGCCTACTGCAGAGCAGATTCGAAGAAAATGAAAGTGCTCGGATCCATGTGCTATTGCACCCACCAATAGCCCTGGGTCTACAGTCACCGACAAGCCTACTCCCAGGCCGAATGGTGGTCAGATGCCTGCTGCAGAGCAGATTCAAAGAAAACAAAAGTGCCCAGATCCGCACCCACCAATAGCTATGGGTCCATGCTCACCGATCAGCCTACTACTAGGCCTAATGGTGGCCGTATGCCTGCTGTAGAGCAGATTCAAAGGAAAGCGAAAGTACATAGATCTATGTGCTATTGCACCCACCAATAGGCCTGGGTCTATGGTTACTGATAAGCCAACTCCCAGGCTGACAGCCTACTACCAGGGCAAACGGTAGCACAGTTGCGATGAAAATGAAAGTGCTCGTATCCATGTGCTATTGCACCCACCAATAGCCCTGGGTCTACAGTCACCGACAAGCCTACTTCCAGGCCGAACGGTGACCGTATGCCTGCTGCAGAGCCATTTCAATGGTTTCGGGCCCGGATACGGTGAAAATTTAAGGTCTCCCAATAGCACCCCCACTGCACCCACAGAACGCCCTCGCGAAGGGCTTTCAAATGAACCTACTCACAGCCAAAACGGTCTACAGATGCCCCCGGTACACCCCTTTTGATATTTTGATGAACTGGTGTTCTGGGGTCCTACTCCAAAAATAGTTTATGGGACGTCGGAAACCCAAAAAATTTCTCCCGCCTGCGGCGAGCTGGGATGTCCCACATGGGACATGCTTCCACTGTCCCCCCACTCAAATGGTGGGATGTCCCACTATACTGGGATATCCTGCCAGAATACGCCCCTCTTGGGTTATTTAAGTTGGCAAAATAAATAACCCTTAGGGGGTCTGGTCAGGGTAGCCTGAAGTGGGGTATTGATGGTATTCTCCTCCATGGAACTTTGATTATTGGCCTGACTCTCCCTCATCTTTATGGATTGCAGCCTCAGTAAATATGGCGAAGATAGCAAGGTACTTCTTGGAATATGTTGAAGAATATACCACGGTTGAGGTCCTAACTGTTGCAGCATATTATGGCTACTGGGATATATGCCAGCTCCTCCTTAACAAAGGTGCCGATGTGAATGCACAGGGAGGGGATATGGAAATGCTCTCCAAGCAGTGGCCTACAAAGGCCATCCTGAGATTGTCCAGGTCCTTCTTGACAAAGGTGCCGATGTTAATATACAGCCATTTTTTATAGTTATACCTGAGATATAGGGAGCATGTGAATGGCTAAGTTACCTGTATTTCAGCATTAACATTAAAATTCTTTTTTTCCGCAGCAAAGATGAGAGTCAAAATTTTCACCTGTCCAGCCCACAAAAGCGAAATTAGCCACAATTCAAGGGGACTAATTCAGGCTGAGAAGCCTGGATGGATTCAGCATCCCTCGACTATGTGATTTAATTGTGCTCTGTTCAAAACTTCCACAGTTTCTCCACTGGTTGCGAGATTTTGTGTTGACCCGGCACAGCGCATTCAAGCATGACGTGTTGAAGTGATTCTGGCATTCATGTACATTGTCCGAGTATTCCTAGATTTTCAACGTGGCCCCAGAAGTCGCCGACATAGAATATAAATATATTGTGCATACACTTCCACAGAGATTAAAGGTTTGCGCCAATCGGGGGATGCCCTTGTTTTTTTCTTCTTTTTCGGTGGTACAATATCAGTAGCTTTGAAGTGGCTGTAATATTTTTGCAGGAAAAAAATTCCACATGGTCAATTCTGTTTCTCTTCACGGCGGATTCATCCTGTTCAGGCTTTGCTTCCCGAGAACTCTCATATTTCGCCGGGACCGAAATATTTTGCTCTGATTCAATATTTTGTCTGGCCTCAAGTTTTATAGAAAGAAATATGCCCGGGCACCAGTTTTGCCGGAAACCATCGTCAAAATTTCAGCGCTTTCACTTGACCTTGAGGTGTGTTCCATTACACTTAACGTATCACTGTCCATAGTCTAACTAACTGTCGTGAAGTCCCTTACTCTCTCCAAGCCATTCAAACTCTGTCGTAAAAAATAAAAATCGCACATAAGGCTCTATAAGGGATCTTTATGACTATAAGGCGCCTACAAGAGGTTTTGGTCTTATAATGCCCTTACAAGGACCTTATAAGACAGTTATAAGACAGTTAATACCTGTGACAAAAGCCTATAAGACTCTTAAAATGGGTGAGAAGCGTAGGGTCTTATAAGGATCTTTATATTTTTCCGACATATTCGCCTCACCGTGATATGTAGTCCCTTACATGTGCACTATATTACTGACTACTCGGTATATCCATTTTTTATATCTCCCTATTGACTTGCCACCCTTCATATATCCTCATTACAATTCATCTTCTACGCGCCTCCACTAGGTTGGATTTGATGTGCCATAATATCTGGCCCAAATTTGAACGCTGGTTCATCAAATTGGTTCGAGCTCAATGGCATCCTTCAATAGGGGAGTTCACGGTAGGGCATATTTTCTCGTTTGAGAATATATATATTCAAGTGATGGGACCATTATTTCTCCAAAATAAAGATATTCCACCAACGAGATTTAATCTCGTTGGTGGAATAAACATTTTTTTGTGGAATATATAGCTGCTTGCATAAGCTTCACAACACTTACTGCCATGACTGAGAGGCTTGCCCTGAGGGTGAGGTCATCAAGCAGCTCAAAGAGCCTTGTGGCTCACATGAGAAGGTTACAGCTGTTCTGTCCAGAGCTCAACCACTGGATTGACAATCCTCTGCAGTAACACTACCTCCTCCTCCTGGCAACAGGTTTTTGGGAGCACTGTTGAGAGAAGGATTCAGACAGTGACTGTGGTAGCTGATATAGGTGGCTGCTTAGTAAGAAGATGGTTCAGATAATGTGTTACCTGTGTGAGGGTGTATGCCTGCCATGGAATTAATATATATATATATAATATTCAGAAAGTTCAAACGGGGTGATCACGGCTTTATTCCACAAACGACGATTTTATTCGTCCCATCACTGCAATATATATATTCACAAACGGGATAATACGCCCTACCGTGAACTCCCCTAATGTCTGTCCGACTTTGACAGGCCAATCTTTACATCTAGCTTCCGATCTCTCGGCTTGCTTGCCCCGGCGGCGGCTTTGTACGTTGTGGAAAGGCAGATTCTGACTCCGTTGCCCTAGGTGCGCCCCCGTGTTGTTATCACAGTTGTTTGAACCCTAATAATTCAACAGTTTATCAAGGTTGACTTGAATAACGGCACGGTGCGTTCGTCAGTTCATCAACTCAAGTACTGATAATCTTCTACAGTTCTACTAGTATGCCCTTGTTCCCGTTGTAGCCAACCTATGCAGGTTTAAATCCAGGTGTGTCTGCCTTCACTTTTGCTAGAAATTCTTTGAATTGACCTTCGGTCAGGACTTTTGTTTAACTACACTTCTTGGTTGAGCGTCGTTCAAGGCGTATTATTGTGCCCTCAGAAAGCCACACCTATACCAGTCCGGATCCAGGTATGACCGTGTTCAATTTTGTTAGGAATTCTCAAACTGACCTTGGTCAAAGGCCAATGCTTCCTCAACCTCGTTCAACCATTCAATACCTCAAAAAAGCGTCAAACTCCTAGTGCAGTCCCCTGGATGCGAAAGCTATCTTAGTTCGAACCCAGGTATGCCCGGCATATTTTATCGGTGATTTTTGAAACTTACCTTGGACCTTTGTTCAAAGGTCATTGTGTTCGGTATTCATTTACTGAGCGTGGTTGGATAACCTCGCAATATGTTCGAATCAACTCAACGTCGGTCACTCACACTCAATTAGTCGGCCCTTTGGCTTGGTTCATACGTACGGTTCCGATACTCGCTCATTTATTGACCATCTGCGGTAGGAGATACATTAGTTGAACTCAACTCATTAATTGGCTTCCACATACCTTGCACCAACGTAAGTTCATTTCGTCCTCCATTCTGACACGTTGCCGACCCTTCTTCGATGGATCCATAGGTACTCGACCGCAATTGAGCTTAGGACCCAAACCATCCGCGTTGTATTGATCATTCATCCAACCAACCCAAGTCACATACTCAAGCACAATATTAATTCTTTGAACAGTGTTCGACTTCGGGCACCCGAACCTTATGTTTCCCATCGTACCGGACTCGAGGTATGTTCATTTCATCGCGATGGTGTTCTGTGGCCTGGCTAATCATTACCTGTCTCATAACTGACCCCCTGTTCAATCTCAACCTCAACCAAGTCTTGCATGGATCCGAATTCAGGTGAGTTTTCATTTCGTCTTTGTTGTATTCGCGACCGTCTGTTGAGTCATTCCAACCTCGTCTCAGCTCTTCAACCACGGTTTCTCAAATTCCATCACAACTAATGCAAGCCTCCCATTGCTGGTATTCTTTGCAGGATATCATAATCATACTTGCCTTGCAGGTTCATATCCAATCCAACGTTGCTTGCCCAAATTGAGATTCAAAATTATGTTACTTACATCGTGAGGTCCTTACCGTGTTTTCATTCCATTTTACTTACCTTCAGCCCGTAGTACCCTCGCTCTACTCCGCGGTATTCGACGTCGAATCTATTAGCAGGCAAGTCCACATTTTGCGCTGCAGTACTGCACTCACTTTCCTCCCTCCCAACGTAGATTATATGTATGTATTCCCCCAACTGCATCGCACGCATCCGGGCTGGATTTGGTCCGAGTAAGCCTTCCTCGCTGTCGAATCCAATTGAACGCTGAATTGCCTCAGTCTTTGTATTAAAAGTCCGCACGCACCACCTCAAGCTAACCGAATTCGAGTTTTGCGCAGCTTGATTTCCTGCACCACTCCACCAAAGTCACGAAGCCCGAACCCGCGGTAGGCCTCCGTTTATTTCAATTCAATCACTCCGCGCACTCTTTACTGACGAGGATCGCACAGTGTTTTGCAGTGTGTATGTATTCAAGGAGTACGTATGACATGCGGCGTCGTAGTGTACATACAGATTCGGAGAACAAAAGTGAGGAGGGAGGAGGGCGAAGAGGGGGAAGGGGAGGGATAGGTGGGAGAGGAGGGTTGAGATAGGTGGGGGGAGATTGCAGGTACTCAGTGCAGCGCATGCACGGGACCAGTCCGCTTGCGCGCCTGTGCAGGAGCTGATGCAGAGGCACACGCACATGACATGCGCAGATACGCACGTCCACGGCAAGCCGAGTCGGTATCGGCATGCGCGAGTCGATGGCGCGGGTGTGTGCGCGTGCGCGGCGGTGTGTACGAGGGCCCGACCCGACTCGGCGCGGCGGGCGTGGTGTGGATACGAGGGCGCGATAGCGTGGGGGGTTTGATTTGACAGAACGGCGTGGGTACGGGCAATGGTGTACGTGATGGGCGGCGATGTACTAGCTAAACAGCGAGGTACGCACCTTTTCCCTTTGATTTTCCTCCCTAACGGCCTGCGTGGCATTCGGGCGAGGTAGTATAGGAAAATGGCTGCGTGGATGAAGCCAGAGCCACGACGAAGCAAGACAACCAGCAGGCCCCAAGCCAGCCGAGGCCGCCTCGTCTCGTTGCCCCGCACCCCAGCCCGCCCTGAAAAGCGAAAGACCGACACGCACCAAGGAATCCCCAGAAACCAATGCACGTTGGGAGCGGGGGCGTCTGCGTCGTCCCCGTGATGCCCGTCAGGTTCTTCAACAGCACGCGCCCGTTGAGGATCTCGCCCATGGCGACTGCACGTTGTTATTTCAGTAAATTATATTAAACCCCATGAACGACCCCTTCTGCTTGACGCCCAGGCCGGACGTACCGCTGTTTTGGAGGTTGATGGGGATGGGGTTTGTGAGGACGGCGGGGGAGAGAGGGTGCCGGCGTTGTAGGCTGCGATGCCCGTGTCCGTGTAGGAGGCGCCGGAGACCTGGGAGGGCGCGGCGGTGATGACGACTTGGGTGGGCGTGTACGCGGTTACGGTGGCATGGGTTAGGGTGAAGAAGAGGGTGAGCGCCAACAAGAGGCGGGAGGGCGGTGGGGGCCCATCGAGGGAGAGAGTACAAGGGAAAGTTGGTGGAGTGATGCCGCGATCAATATCAATATCCGTTGCTAACCCCGCGGCAGGCCGAATTTACTTCAAAATAATAATAAAACCACTCGGCTCTCGTTTGTCGGTTGAGGTGACGTCGGTTACACTAGGGTTGAGTTTATTCATTTTTTCGAGGAATAATTGGGAGGGGACTCGGCACGTTCGGCGGGTCTACGGGTCTACTTTTAGCCCAACGCCGCGTGTGAGTCGTGCGTCGACAGCCAGCGGTCTTGTCGGCGTATCCAAAATTATCTCTGCGACGTGGAACTGGCAGAGACGACGTTGATAAAAGTAATAGATCAATAATAGAGTCGACGACAATTCAAATGATGCGCCGCCCTCAATCACACCTCGCTGATGCGCCATCAAGGTACGGCGCCCAACATCCATTTGAAGAGAGTACCGCTTCGCATGCCTTTTTAGCTGTAAGTTTATCGCGGGGGTCGGACCATCGGCCACTGCGTGTCCAGCATTTGGGAATGGATTACAGTGGATATAGTGCAACGAATAAATAACTGACTCAGGACGAGGTCCAGTAGCGGATGAACCGCAACCGCGCCCAATTCCTCGTGTAATTAGGTCCCGCCAGTTAGCTCGTTCGAATCGAGCCGGGGTCAGCTTGATCGGCGACCGCGTAATTTTATTTTGCCTCAACTTAATCTTGTGGCGTACATTGCAAGACGGGCCCGCCGTCACCAGTTGAATCAACGGGGTGCCGGGCCGTGCGCGTGAATGCCGGACGCGGGTGGTTCGGCCGCGAGCCTGCTGGGACCCACTTACATATGACGAGTTGAAGATTCGCCGGTTGTGACCAGCAGGCACTGCGGAAACCCCCAATTCATATCAAACTGGCACGACTCGGCATGCAGGAATATATTAATGGTGTAATCGTGCGTGAACGGTGCACATTCTCCGTTCCGTCGTGCGTGAAGGCTTCATTCATTCCGCTGGCACGCGCGCGCCTAGCCTTCCAAGTTTCAGGCTTCCGAGGAATTGAAGGATTCTCATAACTTGAACCTCAGCACCGAGCCCCAGAGGCTTGAAGATCTCTGAGGCCACCCATTTAATGTAGGTGTTTGTCGGTGGGACCTGGGAATGTGATGTAAAGAATTACCGCTTCTGGAACACCCCTATGTGTGTTCCAACCAAGCAAATACTTGACTCGTCGCGACATGTGTTCTTTTATCTCAACGCCATGTGCTTCTAGCATTTTGCTCTCGAACGCTGCAGGCAAACTGCAGCCTGTTAATCTTGTGTGGGAGCAAAGCTATTCATTCCTGTGCGGAAACCGCCAATTTATCGAAAACCACGACTCGGCCGCGAGGACCACACGGTTCACACTGCTACAAAAACCCTCCTCATCGCTCGATCCCCTCACCTACCCACCCCAACCTACCCACCATGCTATTCTGGATTTTTGTCTTCCTCCTCACCAGGCAATCTGGCCTCACGCAGGGACACCCAGACCTTCTCTCACGAGCGGCGACCGAAGCCTCGTGTGATTGCACAATCAACAGCTGTCGGACGTTGTTTGACATCGTCTGGGGATGTCTCGCCACAATATTTGCCTGCACCTGGGTAGCTTTGCACCAGAATGTCCCGGACCCCAACTTGGGATGGTTTTCGCTTCTAATGCGGAAGCTACGCATGATGCTGATGATGATAATCGCTCCTGAATTTGTTGTGGGTTTTGCTGCAAGACAGTTTGCTTCGGCACGGCAGATTTCAAAAGGCAAGGTTCCCTATCACTGTCTTATGTCCGATACTAATTTACCACAGAGTTCAATGTCTCAAAAACACACGGGTTCTTTTGCACCATGGGAGGATTTGTGTCTGAAGAAGGTCACCCAGTTGCAACAGAAAAACAACTTCCTGCCTACATTTCAGCTATCCAAAAAATCAAGAAGGCAGATATAGAGGACAAAAGCAAGGGTGATACACTTTCCAAAGGTGTAGCCATTGCACAGGGCCTGTGGTTTGTGACACAGTGTTTAGCTCGTGTCTCTCAACACCTACCCCTCACCGAACTCGAGGTCGCCACGCTAGCCTTTGCTGTTCTCAGTGTTGTTATCCGCCTACTGTGGTTGGACAAGCCACTTGATGTGCAGCAGCCCATCATTGTTGCGAGTTCTGAAGTTGAAATCGATCCACTTCAAGAAGAGGGCATCGCCCCACCGAGCGACACCGTCACTCTCAGGTGGAAGATTTCGGAGGGAACTCTTGGGGATTATGACAACTACCACCCAATCTCATCCACTTCGGTTCCCTCCATCTATTCCATTGAAATAGGTACTAAAAAAGACACCCACAACCTCATGAACTATGCAGGGGTCTATGGTGTTGGCAGCATTTTTGGCAGCATTCATTGTGCAGCATGGAATGCACTCTTTCCATCCATGGCAGAAATGTGGATATGGAGAATAAGCTCTGTGTTCATTGCAGCATATCCGGTCCTCATCATACTTCTCACAGTAGCAATTGGTGCATGGGCCACTGCTAACGACATTGCTATGACTGTCCTCTTGAGTTTTAGTGTGTTTGGACCTGTGGCCTACCCCATCTTCCGACTCTTCCTCATCATCCTATCCTTCACCACGCTGCGATCACTCCCCCCGAGCGCTTTCGTGGACGTCAATTGGAGCAATTACATTCCCCACCTCTAGCTTTACCATGATCTGATCTGTACTATGCATTTCACAATTATATTTCTACGTTTCTGACTTCCAAGTAAAAGACAAAACAAATTAGCTTATTCGAATAAAAAAAAAACCAGAAAGAAACTAAACCTTAAGCACTGCTGGAAATGAAACTAAAACCAAACATCTAGATTATCGGAACCGCAAAGGCATTTATATATCCACCATCAGCTGAGGTGTCCATAGTCACAGAAAGAAGTCCTCTGTTACTGTATTCAGGTGGGAGATGATCATGACAAACCTTGTGACCACTGGTTCTCTCCTCCCCAATTAGCTGTAGAACCTGATCTCCGGTGGCGCGAATGGGAATGAGGGTTTAAATGATAAGAAAAACAATGTTTGTTGCACCGACATGACCTGACCCCAAATTGAATGAGGGCCCTCACATAATTTCCTTGAAGAGTCAGCACAGGGAAAGTGGGTGTGCACCATGCACCTCAGGTCTGATACCGATGAGATTTACAGGCAACTTGGAGTGCCTTCACATCTCATGGCATAAAAAAAACTTGCGGCTCTGTTCCATGACCTGACCCCGACTCGAACGGGTCATCCCACATGCCTTTTCAAAGTCAACCCAGGAAAAGTGGGTGTGCACCATACCCCTCAGGCTTTGCACCCAGGCTTATTTTATGGGACTTTGAGTGCCTTCAAGCTGAAATAGGAATTTGAATGATAATAAAAAAGACTTGCGGCTCCGTTCGTTCTATGATCTGACCCCGAATCGAACAAGGACCTCCCACATAATTTTCTTGCAACGTCATCCAAGTAAAGTGGGTGTATGCCATACACCAGCAGGCCTTTCACACAGGAGAATGGAAGGCGACTTTGAGTGCCTTCAAGCCAAAATGGGATCAATGATAATAAAAAGAATCATGCTGCAAGTCCATGACCTGACCTCGAACTGAATGAGGACTCCCCACAATTTCCTCTTTCAAAGTCAACCAAAGGAAAGTGGGTGTGCACCATCAAGTCTGATTAATACCAGGAACATAAGCACTGCTAGAAATGAAACCAAACTAACATCTAGATTGCCGGAACCGCCACGGCATTTTCTTTATCCACCACCAGGTGAGGTGTCCATAGTCACAGAAAGAAGTTCTCTGTTGCAGTCTTCAGGTGGGAGATGACAAACCTTGAGACCACTGGTTCTCTCTCTCCAATTAGCTTCAGAACCCAATCTCAATCCTGGCACAAACGGGAACTTAATGATAATAAAAATAATTTTGCAGCTTCAACCCCGATCAACCCAAAGAAAGTGGGTGTGCACTATACGCCTCCCGACCTTGTACCCATAGCCTCATTTTATGGGGCTTTCAGTGCCTTATTTGAATGGGATTAATGATAATAAATCAATTTACAGGTCTGTTCCATCACCATGACCTGACCCCGGATCGAACGAGGACTCTCTACATAAAATTCTCCGGTCAAGATCAACCCAAAGAAATTTGGTGTGCACAATGTACCTCAGGTCTAATACCGATGAAATTTGAAGGTGACTTTGAGTGCCTTAAATTGAAATGGGATTAATGATAATAAGAAGAATTTTGCGGCTCCATTTCATGACCTGGCCCCGGATCGAGCGAGGACTCCCCACATAATTTTCTCGAAGAGTCAACCCAAAGAAAGTGGGTGTGCACCATACACCTCCAGGTCTGATACCCATAAGAATCGAAGCTGATTCTATGGGACTTGGAGTGCCTTGTTCAAATGTACTTACGGTATGGAACTCTCGTGGTAAGCGCCCTTTTTTTCTTCAATCTTCTACCGTCTCACGTAACCCTCAGCCCGTGCTTATTGTTCTTCTGGAAAGCGCCGCCGTTTGGACGTGGGTACTCTCCCGTCAAATTCAGTAATCTTCTACCTAACCTGAACTGACTGGCAGAATGCAGATCATTATGGGAGACCTCTCACCGGTAATGGTGTTTGGTCAACATGGTCATATATCTGCGGGTGGAGCTTCAATGCACCCGTACGCATGGGTCAGAGCGGACTGGGGTTGTGATGACAAGCAGCGCTTCCATCATTCCATACTACGTGAACAGAGCATCTACACAACTTCCTCGCAGTACAGTGTAGTGCATCGGCGGTGAAGACCAACAGTGGTCGAATGCAGTCCACAACACCCTGCAAAACCGAGCTAGAAAGGAAGGCATCCAATAGTATCTCAGCGCCGGGACATTTGACCATATTAATATTGTAGCACGTCTTCAAACGACGGCAGAGTTTTTTCCGCTCCCCCATTATGTCCTCAGGCCTCAGGGTTCATCCATGGTCTCTTAAAAACCGCTTTTGTTCAGCCTTCCATCGTAATAATTATAAACCGACTCGACAATCAACCATGTGAAAGTAAAGGGAACACCTTGATCTCGCCTACTATTAGTGACTAGGAAGCTGGCCACACTAGGAAGCTGGCCATAGGCCAAATATAGGACTCTAGAGTGTGTAATATCTTCCTTTCGTATTTCCACAATGGAATATGAACCATTACGCACCTTAAGACCAAATTTCAACCCAAAGTGATAAGTTGTTCCAAAACTGTGCCCGGATTGATTGCGGTCCGGGGGGTGAGAACACCGTTTTGATAACCCCAAGCCACCGTTTCGCTTGTTTCTCAACCAATGCGCAGTAGATCCGAGACTTTGGGGGCTTATTATTTTGGTCTGATGTGGGAATCTCTTGTGAGCATACAGGACATGGCAGATACCTTGCTCTGCATCCCCAAATTCACCAACACACCGGGAACAGGAATTCAACATTTGCAAACTGAAATTCGAGATAGCAATGCACTCTTGCAGAGTACGATTCCGAGGCCTTGTAGTATCCATTCTTCATGACCAATGAGCTTTCAAGGGTGGCCAGGTTCCATGTCAATTGCCTGTTCGGGAAATCCTTGAAAACTAAATTCGCTGAGCACGCAAATCGGCACCGAAATTATCGCAAATATGGCCAGTCTCTTCGCAGGATCCGCGCCTATTGCATAGGGTCCACAAACCTGACAGAAGCTCCCGTGGTACATCGGTATTGGGCCCAAATTGCTTAGGTGGCCAGGTTCCCCGCGGGATATAGTATCTGTGGCTCCATTGCGATGAGTGAGATCTATTTTATTTTATTTTACAAGTTGTGGATTTCATCCATGGTATCTGCAGAGAAGCCATCGTTCCTGTACCACGAATATTACCACGGCGCGGAGCTACGTTCTTCCAGGTTGAAACTTTGTTGCTCCTCAACAACCTTTATGATACAAGTGACATCAACCAATTCAATCAATTCTACCACCCTTGGTGTGGTATGCATTGACGAGACTAATACCTGAATTCTTCTCTTGGAACGAGCCTGAGGCTCAAAAAATATTTCATGCTCTGTGATGGACCGATGTATCGATGATGCAGGCCTGGAGCACAAGATAACGGCAGGGAGAACCGAGGTGGCGGCAATGTGGGCTAGAGCGGCAGCAACGACATATTTTTAGGAGCATATTGAGGGAAGGGGAAGCGAGGAATAAATTGTGCCTGGTAATGACGGAACATTAAAGTACATGCTCTTGAATAAGCGAAGGAGAAGAGTGAAAGGGAGAAAAGAATGCCATTCAAAAGATATCCTAACTTTTACTCACTTGTAGCCGGAAGCCGGGATCTTCAGCAGAGAGCTACAAACGTCTAGAGAAAGTTCGTTATTTCACTTCGAAAAAGTTGAGATTGCATGAGAAAACGACAACCTACTTGGCGACATGTGTAACGGCGTCCTCGACCTCTTCGAACATCCTAGCAATAATTCAGAGGAATTCCTCCTCCGAATGTAGTGCCTCCTTTGCTAATGGCATCAAGTGTGTGTGAATCGTTTCCATGGTGGTCTCCTTACTGGCTCCATAGAAGAGTAACAGGGCCATCAACTCCTTCTGTTCCGTGCCGAGCGGCAGACCTTCCCACTCCGCCGGGGTTCCCGCCCGCGGGGGGTTCGAGATATCCGATGGGTGCGACGCATGCCACGATGGGCTGGACGGATGTCGCAAGCCCAACGCAACATAGAGGAGGTCGGCTGTGTGGGGAAGCGGAGGCCCTTCATTGTCGAGGTAGATCATCAGCGGGGCAGTTACCGTTGCTTCAGCGCCCCAACCCAAGAGACATCTAACGGCGTCGAGTTTTCGGCGGTGTACAGCGAAGCCAAGTGCGGTACCGTAGTGCCCCTGGGCCTCAATATCGGTGCCGTGTTTGAGAAGGAGCTCGATCATCTCCACATGCCCCGTGGAACACGCGTAGTGTAGCGCGGTCTCGCTGGCGCCGTCGCATCCGAATACGCCGTCGACCGGGGCGCCGTGATCCAACAGCAGCTTCATCATCGCGAGTTCCCTGTTCGCGGCGGCGAGGTAAAGAGGCTGATATTTTATCTGGCCCCACTTTGCGGCGGGATTAGCACCCGCCTCGAGAAGGAGTGCGATCTCGGTGTTCTGCGCTTTCGCGGCAACGTGGAGGGCCGACGGGCTCCAATGCCAGGAAGTTTCTGGACTTGGGCGTACCGAATGCGGGGGGCAAGCATTTTCTTGACGATGTGCGGCTTCGAGTCTGAGGCCCATAGCAACAGGTCCTTGGTGAGTTCTGGTGTACTGTACTATTACGACCAATGGTTCAGGTGACGGGTGACGAGGGCCTGTGAACTGAACCAATTTGGCATAGGTGACAGTGACATTTCGATGTTTGGCCTGAAATAGGGGTGAAAACTGCCAAAAATCCTCGGCCGGCAGGTGCCGAAACCTGCCGACCATCCATTTATGGTAATTTTAGCTGATTGCCGATCAATGAACCACTTACCCAGTGAACCTTTGTGGTGACGGGTGACAACCCATGAACCTTTGGTCGTAATAGTACAGTAATACGGAATTCCAAGTCCGCTTGGAGGATTTCACGAAAGCGGCGGCAGGTTAATACCAACGCATTTAGGGCTGCCACTGGGAGGTAAGGGGCGATGAGTAAGACAAGCTCAGGCGGAAGTTCCTCGAGGCGGTCTTGCGACATCGTGGTTCGAGAGCAAGAGGACAACATCATGATCAGTTGATGGTATCGTGAGAACGGTTGAATTCCGTGGTTGAATGATCCTTTCGCCTTGATTTTGCTCCCTATCAGGCTGCTGATTTGTCTCGGTTCGAGTTTTGGAGAAACTAGGTGTCAGTACCTTCTTTCATCTGCGCAAAACAAAAAACAAGCTTGCTTTTTTTCGCCTAAACTCCCGAACTCTATGTACAGGACTAAGAGAGGTGGATCCTCAAGCTCAGGCCTCAGAAATGAAGGCGGGAAGAAATCGAATAATTCGAATCGGACCTCGGATGAAGCGTTGTTCTGGCAAGTCTTTTTTGAATAAATACATCCGTTGGAGTACATCTGTGAAGTGAGCTCCGTATCTTTGCCATACTTCGTCAACAACACTACGAGTTTAACAGGCTGAATATATCCAACTTAAACTTATGTTGGAAGCCGGTGTATATGCCAGAAGCGTCGCCGTCGGACCCCTTTGGGGGTGTGACATCAGCAACGTGCAGAGAAAAGTATATCCCACTTAAAGCCTTTTGTTCTCTACCTTGTCTCTACCTCCCGTCAAACTGGCACCACCACCACGGATTCGCCCATCCATCGTCCTTCCTCTCTGTACTGTGTACGGTTGAAATCTATGGGTCGGCCTGTGCGTTTCTGGGTCCCATTTGCTTGTACCTACCCTTGAGTTCCCTTGGCTTGGGAACGTCGCTGTGCCGGAATCTGCCCGTGGGCCGTCGTGGTCTTCAAGAGCAGTACCCTATCCGCTGGCTTCAAATGTTCCCTCGATAATCAAGTCATTGACCAAGGTTCATTGGATTGCTGAGGCTGCCTCGACGTCTGGGGCAATCTGGGGTTGCTGCTTCTTCCACGCGGTATACAGAGCGCACGGACCCCGTTGGTGTGGTGACCCGATATCACCCGCGAGTGATCGGCGAGTCGTTCCGAAGCCTCCGAGGCGTAGTGTCTTCTCAGCGTAAATCGAGGTCTGACACCTCGTTGCCCGCAGACTGTCGGTTCAAGTCCGGCCTGCTCTGTTTTTCTTCTTGGTGGGCTCGTTTAGAGCGGTAATCTTTCCATTGTTGTTAATGTTCAAGTCGACATTCACCCTGTTTGCTCTTTACTTGTGTCCATCTCCTCCCTGTACTATCTGGTCACAGTCCAGCATTGCCCTCATGCATATCTCAATAATCTATTCAATGTTGCCCTCGCGCGCATTGCAATCTACTCTAATTCAATGTTGCCTTAATGCACATTGTGATCTACGCTGTTTGTCTACTCCTGCCCCCATGCACTTCCTGTGTCTACTCCTGCCCCCGTGCACTTCCTGTCTACTTTGTCCCAAGTTGCCATTAAGCACTTGATAATCTCTGACATGAGTGAAGACGCGATTGTAGTACTATGTTATAAAAATTCTTAGGCCCCATCGTACCTGAACCTTGGGATTTGGGGAACTTACCAGTTCAACTTGTTTCCTCACTTTGCCGTACAATGGTGGACGGCTCATTGCATGGTGGATGATGGGGAGTTATGCTTGGAAAGAGAGGACTTAGACCAAGCCCCGATGGGTTATATCCGTTCGTCCTGCCGTATTCTAGGGCCAGCCGATGCTTGACCGGGTCACCATGGGTGCAAAGTTTGAGGGCAAGTGTGGGAGCGGGTTGAGGTGTTGTTCTCCAACATCCTGCACAAGGTCAGTGTATTCTATGCTGCTATCCAGGCACCCAAGATCTACAGCCTCGCCGAGAGAGGTCAGCTCGTCGAGGGTGTCTGGGTAGTGGCGTAGCACAGTATATTATCAGGGCCGGTGTACTGTATGCTACAACTTGGTATGTTCCGAAATGGGACCGCGCCAAGCTAATAAATTATCCTGAGTCTTATCCTTACTTTATCGCACATCCGGAATAGCATCTTCGGCTTCCTTGAACATGGCTGCGATGATATTAAGGTATTCTTCCTCCGTGCATTCGGCTTCCTTCGCCAACGCGCCCACATGCCTCAATATTGTCTGCATCGTTTTGTCCTTGCTCGCCCCATGCGCAAGGAGGAGCGTCATCAGCTCCCTCTGGCTTTGCTCAAGAGGCAGCCCCTCCCACTTCGTCGGCCCACTGGTCCCTCCCCTCACCCGCCGTGGGTACCGTAGACTGGAAGGATGTCGCAAGTCCAGGACCACATATAATAAATTGGCCTCATGGGGCAGCGGAGGCCCGCCCTCGAGGAGAATGAAGAGCGGGACGATGACCGACGCGTCGGCTCCTCTGTCCAGTAGGAATTTTGTCGCCTCGCGCTGGTGATAATGCACCGCAAAGCCGAGCGCCGTCCCGAAGTGACCCTGGTTTTCGATATTCGCGCCGCGTTCAATAAGGAGCTTCATCATGTCCAGATGTCCGATCGCGCAAGCATGGTGCAGAGCAGTCTCGCGGCACCCATCAGATCCATAGCCCGAGTCAACGGGCGCGCCGTTGTCCAGAAGCAGTTTAATCACGTCGATGTGTTTTTTTCTCCGCCGCCAGATGGAGCGGCTGGTACCAATCTTGCTCCCAGTCGGCCGCGGGATCCGCACCGGCCGCCAGGAGCAGTCTGGTGGTCTCCAGATTTCCAGCCTCAGCTGCGATGTGGAGAGGACTTTTCCAAACGCCTGGAGGGTTCGGAGGTACAAAATAGGGGGGCGCAAGAAATTTGGCGATAATGTGCGGCTTTGAGGGTGCAGCCCACACGAGCAGGTCCTGTGCGAGCTCCGGGGTAATGCGGGATTCCAATTCGGGCTGAAGCATTTTATGCAAACGGTCGCAGGTCTGCCCTAGGGCATTTAAAGATGTCGTGGAGAGGGAAGGGGCCAGGACCAAGATGAGCTCGGGTGGGACGTCCTCGAAGTAGTCTTTCGACATGATAGTCGGAGAAGAAGATCGTTTGGGGCTGTGTTCAACACTGTCGCTCTTGATGGTTGGTAACCGCGGGAAGAGATCAGAAGCGCTAGCTATAACGATGTTTAAACTGCAAGTGGTTGAGTTTCGAAGGAGAGCCAGGGCAAATAAACCCCGCCGGGTAGATATCAGGCTGGTGGGAAGATCATGTGAAAGGGAAAGCGCGGATTGAACTTGGGTGAGAAGAATGAATCAATGTTGATACCTTCATAATTCTGCAGCGTTTGTAGTTACAAAACAAGCAAGTGAGAAAATTATTTTCAATTTGTAAAGTCCAAAAATTAGGGTGTTTCACACATTCCAATTTGGAGGCCAACTCGGGCCCAACTTGACTCCCAGCTTCGACCGCAACTTGACCAAGTTGGACTCGAAGTTGGGTCAAGATGTTTGAACGCCTTTTTGGTCATCCAACTCCAAAGTTGCCAACTTCGGCACTCGTCCACCAAAAGATGCCATCAGCCCCGCGAGGAAATCGCAACTTGTCAAGTTGCGATCTCGAAGTTGGATGTCAGATCGTGGGGTTGAGCACGATCTGACATCCAACTTCGAAATCAGCCCAACTTGAGGGTCCCAACTTCGTCAAGTTGGACATCGAGTTGGGACCCAAGTTGGGCCCCGAATAGCGATGTGTGAAACACCCTATTGGTTCCACAGCGCATCGCAGGGACCTTCCTAGTGCTTTCAGTCAGCATGCACCAAAAGTTGAGAAAGTTAGAGTATCTTTCGACTGGCTATGCACTTCTTCCTATTGCACCGCCGGTTGTGTGTGCCTCTCCTTTTACTATCACCATACGGCTCCAAATTATATATGCTACTCTCCAGCTGTGATTCTCTTCAACGTCTGTCCTTCAATTACAACTCACTGTCGCTCGAGGTAAGCTCCGCTGCCGCTGCTCCAGGGCTGCGAAGCGATTTACACACTGAACTCAAGCTCCTGGCTATCGATGATTCTGGGCGCAGATGGGATGAATAAATGTTGGCCAGCTTGCTTGACCTTTCTCACCTTGACGCGAACGTGCCAGTCAATTATTCGCCGTTACCGAAGGGATGTCGGTACTCGAAGTTCTTGGCGAAGGAAGG
This sequence comes from Mycena metata, assembly GCA_029378385.1. Lineage (NCBI taxonomy): Eukaryota > Fungi > Basidiomycota > Agaricomycetes > Agaricales > Mycenaceae > Mycena > Mycena metata. Next base: position 14,569 of record JARKIB010000607.1, on the reverse strand, counting down.
GCCATTCCGGATGCTCGCTACCGCGGGGTCTGCACCGATTCACAAGAGCCCGAAGAAGGTAAGAACATTTGATCTGGTACTCACTCGTTGACTGGCATTGCAATTAATTACAGCGCGAAAACGGCCAGCATCGTAGGGCCATGCGACTTGAATCCGAAGTTCTTGGTCTTCCTACAGTACTCAGGGCGAGGCGAGATTTGCCAGAGGATGCGGGTGCTGCCTTTGTTACCTACCTGGATCAACGGACGCGCAGCTGTGCTTCTGGGGGACGCAGTCATGTTACACTTCCATTCTTACTTGGCTCAAGGCGCAACGAAGGCAGTTGAGGACGCTGAAGCCCTCGAATATTTGTTTCCAGCTGGGACGACCTCGGTGGAATCTAGTTTCTCGTAGACATACGCCACAGCAAAATTACGCCCGTACCTAGGTGAAAGCGTTGCAATGTCTTGTAATGCAGTTGTTGTTCTAGGGACTCGAGGTAACCTTGGCGCAGATAAGAAAAGTAGGATAAGCTGATGGCATCCATACTCGAGTTTCTTCAAACCACATCGAGGCACCACTCTCAAAGTTCAAAAATGATGGTAAATACCAAATTAGGCAACCCACCTTCCTAAATCGTCTTGTCTCGCTCTCTTTCGCTCTTGCGCTCTCCCAACTGCATGCCCAAGCATAGAAAGTAAATCGAGTACATTTTAACACAAAAAACATAAACTACGGACCGTTGGCACACATATGCATGCGTGCTTTTTGGTAAGTCGTCATAAAGACCAGTAACGAAGAAAGTGGCCGACAAGTAGATATATAATGTATTTACTGTCTGCGCTCGTGAAGTGGAGGTGCTATCTACCTTGCGCTCGGCAACTTCGCACACACACGGCACACACAACAGTCTACAATGCGCGCGCGAGCACGGCAACGGTAGCGACGACCAACCCCGCAGCGATGAAAGAAGCCTCCGCCACCGCGGCGCTCGGCGGCTTGCTCGTCCCCGCCAAATCATGGTCTGACGCCTTGTTCCCGTAAAACACCGTGAAAAGTGTCTCGTGGCACAGAGACCGCCCAAAGGACAAGAAAAGCGACCCCCGAGCGCGAACGCCTCGCGGGAGGACGACGAGCGCGCAACCCGTCAGTGCGTCTCGTCGCTTCTGCTCCAATGTCAAGCGCAGGCTCGCCACGGCGGAAGGGAGACAAAGCACGGCAAGAGAAGAAAGCACGGTCGGCGGGAAGAAAGCACGAGCACGAGCACAACGGCCGAGCGCGGACGCCCAACAAACGAGGCTCCTGGGGACGACTCTGCGCGTCGCGCCCACCCCCGATGTGCTCCCCACCAGGCCCACACCCACCAAAAAACCCAAAATAATCCGGGCGTGAAACCGCCCACTCCTCCTCAAGAAAAATGCGCCACTCACATTATAAAAACATTCTGCCCCCCAAGATGGAACATCGCCCCGCTGAAATTCGAGTGCGCCATCTGCAGCGCGTAGTCGAGCCCCCCCAGCACCGCCGTGAACGAGTCGGAGATGCCGAGGAAGCCGCCGCAGGAAGCCTGGGAGGTGGGTTAGCGAAGGTTATAAAGAGTTGATAACGACTCGGAGCGTCAGCGAGAAGTGACCGAGAAAAGAAGGGAAGGGGCGCGGGGAGCAACAAGAGCGCGCCAAGCACGCCCACGCAGGGCACGCGCTCGGTGCACTTTGACGCGCCCCTCGAGCACGTGAAGCGCTGTTCATCGCGGAGGACGTGGGAGGCGCGGAGTCGCCGTCGATCCAAATGGCGGCGGGGAACTAGCATGTATGAGGCGCCTCCCGCGCAGGCGCATAGGAACGCCTGCGGCGCGCACAGACAAAAGCACATCCCTTCGGGATGGGATGTGAACGATGAGCCCGTTGGGCTGATCGCTTCCCTCCGCCTCCCCCACCCACCATCCCCGGCGCACACGGATACACACGCCCGCTGCCCACACCTTCCCCAACCCGGGCGGGCGCGCATGTCGCCCACCCCCGATCCAAAGAATATTATGAGCACACACTCACAGTATTAGTCTCAAACATAAAAACAGCCTCCCCTTGCTCTGCGCATACATCGTCGAGTTCAAGTACGGCGCCAGCAGCTCCGTGTGCGCGTCGTGCGTCAGGTATAAAAGTAAGACGGATTGGGGATTGGTGACGTTGGCGCCGGGGCCGCTGAACATGGCGGCGCAGTTGCCGCGCGAGTATCTGGGGAGGCGGGGGTTAGTGGGTTTTCGGGGGGAGGGGGAAGCGTCAGGGAGGTTAGGTGGATGGGAAGAGGAAGGGGGAGGAGGAAGAGGGAGGGGAGGGAGGGAGGCTGCACGACGTCACGGTCCTTCGCACGACTGAAGCGTATTCGTCTGGACGGGCGGGATAGCGTCGCGCGCGCCCCGAAGGGATGTGGACGATCATGGCAAAGGCATGATCGCAGACCTCCGCCTGAGGGAGCGCAATCGCTCGAGTGGACACGGGCGGGTAGCGGCCGCCGGCGCGTAGAACGCCTGCGGCGCGCACAGATAGTGCACGATCAGCCGTTAGTGCACGATCAGCCGTTAGGCTAATCGCTTCCCGCCGCCTCCCCAGCCACCGTCTCCTACCCCACGCACCGTCCCCCCACGCACCATCCCCGGCGCGCACAGATAGACACATCCCTCCGCCTCTTTTGTCCCCCAGCAAGACATATCAAAATAAAAACAACGCACTTCTCAACCGCCAACCACGCCAAATTCGCACTAAACGTATCCACCAAGCCCGTATCCCATACCTGCTCGGGCGTCCACGCGAAATCCGCAATGTTGGGCGCGATGAGGAGCGATTTGGTGAGGCGGGGGTGCCGGAGGTGGCGGGCGCGGTGGTGAAGACGACTTGGGTGGGCGTGTAGACGGTTACGGTCGCATGGGTTAGGGTGAAGAATAGAGTGAGCGCCAGGAAGAGGCGGGAGGGCGGTGGGGGGCCCATCGAGGAAGAGTACAAGGGAAAGTGTGGAATAATGCCAGATCAATATCAATATCCGTTGCTAACCGGTACCGCTAACCCCGCGGCAGTAGGGCTGCAGTCCCGGCGCCGGGAACGGCCGTCGTTTCAACGGGGGTCGAACGGGTAAGCCCGTCCCGTTACCGTCCCGTCGTAAGGCCTCCAAAGGTTCCTACGGAACGGGACGGGCAACGGGACGGCCGGCGCGGGTAGACGGGTACAAGATAATGTTGAAAGTCGCCAGTAAGGCTTGAATCATCTGCTAACAGGTTGAACTTCGTTGTCAGCGTCGAGAACAACAGTCTCGCAGCCAATAGTGAGCTCAAGGAAGTCTTTGGGGGGTCCGAGGGAACAAACATCCATTGAATCGGCAGAAAATTCAATCAGAAGACTCTGGAATGATGGTTTGAAGAGCAAAACAGATTTTAGTTGTTGAGTAGTGTCGAGTACTTGCAAATCTTGCAATGTTCAACGCGAATTCCCAAAGGGGAAGTTCCTGGTCGGCGTTTACCCGAGTCGCAATGGCGTCCACTCTGAGTCCGTAAAAATGAATGGAAGCTGGAATACTGTATTTTTTCGTTCAGATCGACAGGGGGGGTGACGCGTGACATGTTCAACCAATTCGACAGTTCGACACCGGGTTTCGAGCCGCGTGACAAGGCAAAAAATTCGACATGACCCGGAAATGTTAGAGAAGACAAGTGAAAGAACTTCCTGGATAGCAGGAGGATATTTGGTTTCATTTCAAACCTTGACTAGTACTTTCTGGTAATTTTTCGGTCCAGGCTGATTTAGGGCATGAACCCAGTCAGATGTTGAAATTCTAGGCTTGTAGAGGCAAAATCCCAGGAGAAGGTTGAAGAATGGTTGAAACCTTGCTATAAAATGATAGCCCAAGGGCAAGAACTTTTTTTCTGCTATTTTGTGGGATTTTGGGCCTGCGTGACCAACCGCTGGACCAATTCGGCGGGGGCCCTCGTGACACGTTACCTCGACGAATATTCGACATCGACATGGGGGCGCGTGACGCGTGACTGTCGATTTGAACGAAAAAATACAGTACATGCTTACCATGAAAACATACTGACTCACTAACCCATCCCGCCGAATTCCAACGTGAAATCCTCGAAATTATGACCCATCCCGTCGACCCGGCGCCGGCCGTTTTTCGACGGCAGAGAACGGCTGATGCCCGTCCCGTTGCCGTCCCGTTGCCAACTGTTCAAGATGTGCGACGGAACGGGACGGCTACCCGTCGCACGGGACCCGTAGAACCGGCGCGACGGGTGCGGCGTACAGCCCTAAGAAAGCGACGCGAGCAGTTTTTTCGGCGGCCATTGAGACATTGTCCAGGAACGCGACGGAGGAACGCCGTGTCGACGATGCGCAGTTAGACGTTATAGACAAGTCATAAAAGGGAATGATAGGCAATCAAAAGATAACGGATCAATTCCAAACAGCCCTAAATGTTTAATCCCGAAACAGACTCGGCATGCCATGCGAAGCAATGGCCCCAAAGCCCAAGTGCAAACGTTGGATTGTAGCGAAGCTGTTCGTATTGAACATTATCCGTCGTGACTTCTACTCTCCTGTGGTTCCAGCGATGACAGATCCATGCACACCCCAGTTCACCCCCAAGCCGAACATAATCCATCCAAGGACGATGATGCCCACCGACAGACCGGCATACACCCAGCGCCACCCCATACGCGGATTCACAGGCGACTTCAAGATGGATTCCCGGTATGTCGCGTCCACACCGTCGGTCTCATCGGCACCCTGGGCTAACTGTCTCTCGCTCCAGAGGCGCTGGATCGAAAGGTCAAGCAGAGCTGGCTTAACTTGAGACAGATGGGCTGCTGGGAGAAGCGTCGTGTATGATACGGCGAGAAGACCGCCGGAAACTACCACAGATGCAGCAGCGTAGGAAAGCCACAGCGTAACGGCGGGATCGAGGGAGTCGGTCGACGAGAGATCTTGTAGCTTGCCTGCCGCTGTCGTGATTATCACAATGCTCGCTTGGACCACCGATTCTATTCACGGACGTTAGTATAGGAATGGAGTTTATCTCGGGCTGTGGTTACTCTTGATCGCAAAACTGCGGGATACGTGGTCAGTTGGAAGCAATGGATATCCAAGTCAAATACTTACGCGGTGGCAAAGTACTGAGGATCGGGCAGAACGTTCCTAATAATTTCGACCTGAGGCGCACGGATCAGCAAAAATCTTCGCTGATGGTTTCAGTCGTCACCTGTGGGGCTGGGGTGATGCTCTGAAGCAAGTCATTTCAGCACTGGAAATGGTTCAAATCCGCTAAGCTCACCTGGGACAACGCATACATCACATATGCAGCGACAAATGTGGGGACAGTGTGCGAGAGCTTCAATAGCAGCATTGATACGAGGAAAGTCAATCCCGACATGAAAACTGAACCGGGCACTTGTTTGAACCTTATGATTGAAGTTGATGAAGCGCGACTTACGCAAAGTGATGCGATGTCCGGTGAGATCAACGAATATACCAATGAATGGGGTGAGTCCGATAGGCAGAAGCAGGTACATGGAAGCGACCCATCCTCCTACGACGGCGCCTTTTTTTAGGCGCTGCTGTGCAAACTGACTAGAGGAACTTGAGAGGGAAATGTGGCGCGAAAGAAGGTCGAGGACTCACGTGGAAATGGAGACGAATGACTGGACTCCAGCGTTCTCGAATATCTGTATGTGAAAACGAACATCAGGCACCCGCAGCAAATCAACTAATGTGTGGCCGCACCGCAAAGAGGACTATGAACCAGAAGGTAGCTGGCATATAGCGAATGGCATCGAGCTTGAAGACTCCGGTTTTTGAAGCACCGACATGGCGTAGCCCGCTCGTCTGATCGGTTATGTCGTATCTCTTGCGCAAGTACCTGTCCAGGAAAAAGACCCCGATGGCGCAAATTGAGGAGAAAAGACTGATGACGGCGCTGATCCACAACGACCACGAGAATGAACCCAGATTTTGGGTGATTACATTAGCCGTGGTTTGACCTTCGATGTCGTGAGCAGGATCTAACTCATATACTCCCCTCTTACCTGTGTATTGTGCCAAATTCGCGATCGACCAGATTATTCCTGTCGTAATATGGTATCAGAGCAAATTGACCGGGGCTCTGGATCATGCTCTACCGATGCTTGATGCGAAACCTATCCGGAGATCATATGAGTTGAAATATCGCAGGGTAACGCACAATACACACCCTTTCCCGGCGCGAAGTACGTGGAGAAAATTCGATGCTCAATAGCGATATCAGCAGGAGCACACCGACAACCTACTGGAAACCTACTTGAGCGTTGTCGAGACTTCCATCGCCAACCTGTAGCACATCAACACCCAGACAAATGTGATATGAACCACTCTTACAGCCGCGACCACTTTGCCGACAACGAGCACTGGATATGAACGTAGATGTCCGGTCACAGAGCCGGCTTCGATGGCCGATCCCGCCAGATGGAATAGAGTGAGATAGATAGAGAGTAAAGGACCTCCCCATTTGTCGATCCCAAACTGTCCGCAGCCATCAGCGTATGTGTCCATGAATTCATGGACACAGATGGACTCACGCCTAGAGCAACACATAGAAAGGTGTTGACCTGCATGCAACTTGTATGATGGTATTGGCATGCCAAGTTATGTGCTCACAAGGTTCGTCACTGCAACCTACTCGGCCTGAGTTAGAACAGTGAACCATCGAATCTGAGTCACCTTACCAAAGTAGCAAACTCGGAATTGTTGATCTTCAGGGTCTTGATGATAGTTGTCTTCTGAGCTCTAGGGGGGGTTCGCATGAGCATTGGAGGCACGGGAGGGAAAAGGACCAGCGCACACAATCAGACCCTGTAGAACCGCGTAAGTCAACATTGATCAACTCTGTGGCCAGAGAACGTACGTTGGACCAGTGGTTGCCGACTTGAGAGTGAATGAGTGCGCCAGGAACTGATGGAGGCCAAAGAACTCACATGTGCACAGACAGGTCAGAATAATTATGGCCAGCTTCCACCCAAGCGGTAGCTTCCCGCGGGTTGGCGCGGACGTCGGGAGGCTGGCTACCTCTTCTTTCGGAGTTCCTGCATCCTTCTCCTCGAAGGAGCCCTCCTCCTGAATTTGGACCGGAGTCAAAGGCGATTCGGCGCTGCCCATCGTGTAAGGCTGAAAATACGGGGACGGAGCTAAGTATCATCTTATCAGATTTTCGTGCGTGCTCTTATCAGATTTCTCTGTGAGAAGAATTCTGCCCGGATCGAGGCGCAGTCCTGAAAACCCACGTTTTCGTTCTCATCATCACCCCAAATAATACTTCGATACTCGCGTTGCGGTTCTCAATGTGTGACTCTGGTCAGAATTGGGCTTTTGATACTCACGCCCAGTATATTGACCAACCACGCAGAATGTCACTTTGTTGAGTATATCCTCATAATCAGATAAGCTCGAAGGCACATTGCCAGAAATAGAAATCTGGTTCACAAATTAAGCGGATGCTCCCGCGGTTTTTGACGAGCGCCCTGAAAGCTTGCCTGAGAGCCAGCTCCGATGCGGAAGGCAGAAAAAAAGAGAAGAAAATATCGTTTGCCACAAAAAGTTAGCGAAAGGTGCAAGGAGCTCTCCGATGCCGATTAAAGTTGAGGGCTAATTTCCTACATATTGAGCTGTCGGCTGCAACCTGGTGTCCTTCCTCAGAAGTTCGCGTGTATACCATTCTCGCGGACAGTCGCAATCACTCCCAGCATCCCACATCTGCCGCTAGCGGCGAGGTCCGGGTATGGTTATCCCGTGGTACTGAATGGATTGCATCCCATCCACACGAGCACGCGGATGCAGCCGAATCTTGGATTCCTCGCCGTCGACGAACTAGAAGAACACAAAAAAGCAAAAGGTACGCCTCAAACCACGGAAACGAGATAGAATACCTTGCGCAGAGAAAAAACACGAAGGTAATAACTCGTCGATGTGTTGCAGTCTCAGCTGAATCGACATGCCGGAAGTAGAATATAATTTCGTCCTGATAGGCTCCGACGGCGCCGTGGAGCAGATAATGCCCGATTTTCCGACGTGTACATCCCAGATTTGACTAGCGCATACGATACATTCTTCGCGAGTCCGCAAACGTAGATAAAAACTTTACCAGAAAGAGAGCCCTCGTTCTTTAGCTATAGCCTTTGCCTCCTCGCGTAACGGCTCATTCCCTTCAAAGAGGTGCCGAGCCGAAACTGTATGCCAGCCGGTGTACTTCAGGGCCTGCACAAGTCCGTGAGGATTTACACCAGAACAATTGGCAAGATCAATCATGTCGCGATTCCTCTTCGATGAACTAGTTTTCCGCAACACTGCCAGTTCCGAAAGAAAATCGCCGTCGATCCGTATGCTGGAAAGGGAGGTGAAGTGGCTGATGGTCGCATCCAGCGCATACTCCTCGTCATCGCTCACTCTTGCAATGGAGCATTTCTCGATCTTGAGTTGCCGTAATGACGATGCGACTTGGAGTAGCCAATCCTTCAAGCCAGCATTCGTAAGTCCGATAATCCCACTGAAGTGGGCATCGGAAAGGGATGAATGCGATCCCGCTGTGAGATTGCATAGCTGGGGCCCCGTAATTGGTCCGTTGAAGAGGAGAATAGCCCGGAGCGCGCAGTTTAATGGTGGAGTTTGTTCAATCTGACCGGCCATAAGAAGACAATAATCAGGAGCACGTCCGAAACATACCCCGAACTGCTCGGCGTCTTGCGAGAACGGATTCGGTCCGTTCCAACCAAATAGCTTGAGTTCCTGCAGCCTCGACCACCTTTGGAAGCAACGGAAAAGATCGGGCAAAGTGGGACGGCAACGATATTGGGGTTCGTCTGCAGTCGAATAACTGTTAATCAGAAAGCTTCTAACATTCTTCGATTGGCAGAGGGCCTCGACGAACTCTCCCTGCAGTGATGAATGTGTGTGGAAAATCTCCAGATTCCGGACTTGGCTGGTAGAATGAAGGACATTTTTGAATGCGATAGCCAGATCCAAATACTCCTGCTCATCGTGGCCTGGGTCGGTGCGGAAATGGCTACGAGAAAGGTGCCGAATAGCTTTGCCCAACTCTGGATGCGCTTGAACAGCTTTCGACACCGCTACAAGATCTGGCGCAGTCCCGCCATTTGTGTAGGAGCCGAAGTCATGGAAGAGATGCTCCAAAGCCACGACCTAATCGCGAGAAACGAGAGCGAATGAGATTAATGTTGGTCTCCAAGACCCGTATTTGTTCTCGACTGCGCAGCCAAAGATGACGGAAAGAATTTCGGGGGGAGGTTGCGTAAAGATACGACGCTGCGACCCGGGAGGACAGATGTGCACGGAGAAGGCATGTATGCCCATTGGAGCTGGGTATGCACACACTAGGCCGGATTTATTGTTGGGCTTTATTGATCCGCGAAGGGTGCGGTTGAAACTGAGATAGAGAACAACGGGATCATGGGTGAGCTGCAGAGATTGGTACACGATTCTGCGAGTCGGCCCATCGGTGATTGGCCAGGAGGGCAAGAGAACGAGTTTGGCTCGTTCCCAGGTATCATTGCTGCTATCCTGGACCTAGATAAAGCTGAATACTGATCCAGACATTGCTAGCCGGACTATACCTCATAAGCTATTGTGCAGAGCGGAAGCTCTGACACAGGCGGGCTGCGCTCAAGCAAAACTTCCGAGGCTTCAAAAGCCGCCTCTTGTTCCAAAAGAAGGTGCTCATTGCGATCCACGTAGACTCTGCTTGCAGCTCGTAGATTGGCCTCTTTCGACTTACGTTCCCTTTGGGACCTGGCGAATCGGACATTTCCGACGTCGTCTTTCACCGTCTGTAGTGCGTGAGCCCATCAGAGTAATATCCTCCAAAATGAAACACGCACCAGGTTTCGCAGTCCAGGATCATCGTCTTTGCAGCACACGATGATATGAATGCCGGAAAAGTGCTGTTTCACCCCGAGTTCTAACACAGCAGATATCAGAAACTGATTTCCACTTTGCGTGCTGCCAGGCCCTTCGAAACGCGATTCGATACGACACAATTTGGATTCTGGTACCGGGGAAGTCATGGTCGAATCGAATGCACGACGAACGAGCTTTATATTGCGGGTGTGATGAATCAGTAACCAAGGTACCGAACAATCAGGCTATGCAAACAGTGTGATGGAAGGGCGGTGCGTTGGCTGTCCGCGCCGTGCCTGCGTGCGAACTCGAACTTGATTACGCACAGCGAAAATACACAGACGTCTGAGGCAACCAAGCAAGACGGCATGCAGATAGGGCTGCACGCCGTCCGGCGCCGCGGGGGTTGAACGCGTAATCCCGTCCCGTTACCGTCCCGTCGTAAGGCCTCCAAAGGTTCCTACGGAACGGGCAACGGGACGGCCGGCGCGGGTAGACGGGTACAAGATAATGTTGAAAGTCACCAGTAAGGCTTGAATCATCTGCTAACTACGTTGAACTTCGTTGTCAGCGTCGAGAACAACAGTCTCGCAGCCAATAGTGAGCTCAAGGAATTTTTTGGGGGGTCCGAGGGAACAAACATCCATTGAATCGGCAGAAAATTCAATCAGAAGACTCTGGAATGATGGTTTAAAGAGCAAAACAGATTTTAGTTGTTGAGTAGTGTCGAGTACTTGCAAATCTTGCAATGTTCAACGCGAATTCCCAAAGGGGAAGTTCCTGGTCGGCGTTACCCGAGTCGCAATGGCGTCCACTCTGAGTCCGTAAAAATGAATGGAAGCTGGTATACATGCTCACCATGAAAACATACCGATTCACTGACCCATCACGCTGAATTCCAACGTGAAATCCTCGAAATTGTGACCCATCCCGTCGACCCGGCGCCGGCCGTTTTTCGACGGCAGAGAACGGCTGATGCCCGTCCCGTTGCCGTCCCGTCGCCAACTGTTCAAGATGTGCGACGGAACGGGACGGCTACCCGTCGCACGGGACCCGTAGAACCGGCGCGACGGGTACGGCGTACAGCCCTACGCGGCAGGCCGAAGTCACTTCAAAATAAATAAACAAATAAACTTAACCCTCAGTCAACGAGAACGAAAGCCGAGTGTTTTTTCGAGGTATAATCGGGAGGGGGACTCGGCACGTTCGGCGGGTCTACTTTTAGCCCAACCCGTGTGCTGTCGTGCATCGAAGGCTGGCGGCAGTCAGCGCCGGTCTCGACGCAGCCAAAATTATCTCTACATGGAACTGCGCACTATTCATCTGCGAGACATAGACTCAACAACAATTGAAATATTGATGCGCCGCTCTCATGCCATCACGCGTCGCTGATGCGCCATCAAGGTACACGGCGCTTGACATCAATTTCGGCGTTGTTGGTGTACAGCACGGGGAAATATTACCCATCGGCTCACCTAGCTGACTTCTCTTTTCTGTGTATTCTCAAGGGGGCGTTAAAGAACAACGTAGGGTGTTTTGTCGGTGGGAGCTTGGGGAATGTGGGAACGGTAACGTAAAGACCGACCGCTTCTGGAACACCCCTATCTGGGTTCTTTCATATGAACTTGATTAATGTGCTTCCAATATCCACTCCGCCATGTCAAACACCGCAGGCAACCTGCAGGCTGTCATTCTTGTGTGGGAGCGGCATCAGGAAAGACCTCCTTTGGCAATACCCCAGTATTGCCCCAAAGTTGGACCTAATTAGGGGGAATATCTTCCATTAGTTACATTACCCTCCTAGCAACGTTGAAATAAACTTGCCTCCAATTTCGGGGCAAATTACCAGGTATATTCCGCAGTTAGTCCGGCTTTGGGGCTCATATTCACTGCCCAGATCACGGTAAAAAGACGGAAAAGGATGGCATTGAGCGTATGTACAACAAAAGTATTATATATATATGTATGACCTCGTACGGGATGCACTCTCTTGAACCAGCCCCTTCGCACGCACACCTCATCGTGGTATGTCTTGGGCGCTCGAGTGCGACGGCACCTGCACTGATCGCCGGAAGCGCCGCCACCAACGTTCACGTAAATGACGAGCATTTAAAGGAAATCAGAGGTTGAATAATGAAGGCTAACTAGTGACATACCAAACAAGCGCGACGGCGGCGCGGTCGGAACGGGGGTGGTGACGAGCGGCGGGCTGAGCAGGGGGGTGCGGGGACGGTAGCGGTGGCGGCAGAGGTCGAGAACCCGGAGAATGAGGCTGGGGATGAGATCAATGAGAACTCTACAGATGAAATACGGCCGATAACACACCGAATGAGCGCGGCGGCGGCGCGGGCGTTTGCCGAAGGGATGGTGATGACGACAGGGTGGGTGGGCGGCTGGGCAGTGTGAAAGAGAGAGACCGTGTACGAAGGAACGAGGTTTGAGCTGATGTATTGGGTGTAATGGGTGCAGGACACGTACCGGTGTGTTCCGCAGGTTCCGAAGCTCAAATTCACGCTGAGTGGGACTTGGGATGGGCTGAAGGGCCCAGCATGCTCTACGTGGCAATCAGCCAACCGAACGCCGACGAGGACTGGACTTACGACATGCCATGGCAGCGCGACGAGCTGATGCACACCAAACCTGAAAACCGGGGACATTCAGGAGAAGAAGCCGTTGAATAACATACCTAGACGCCGGAATACGTGGTCTACAATAAGCACGACATCCGGATCGACAACCACGCTGGGACGTGAATGTCAGCCAGGTCGGGAATGGATACGTTGACGAGATGAAAGGGGCCGCGGCCACCGCTGGGTGAACACATACCTAATAAATGAGCAGAGGCGCCGATATGAGTGAAAAAAACATAGTCATAGAGCAATGCCACGCACCTCGCGATGTCCTCCTGCCAATAGCGTGCTCACTTGAAGGACGAGTGCGGGAAGCCCGACGGCCGACGCGCCAGCCAGAAGCTGTCGATGGGAGACATGGCGAGACAACAGAGATCTGTGGGTGGACCGCGCGCGCTAGTGAGCCACAGCGACTAGAGGGAGGTAGGGAGGCGTACGCACTTTGGAATGAGCTAGAAGGTAAATCAGACCACCCAGTGCACATTGCTAGCACAGTGGGGGGTAGTGGAGGGCGGTCGAGGCGGAAACGGGGCAGCGCGGGGAGAGCGATGTGGGGGTAAAGGAAGAAAGAAGTTTGTTGTTGTTGTGTTGCTCACATCAAAACGAACCACATTTTCGCGCTCACGTGTGCGCTTGGGCCACGTGTGCGTTAGGGCCGGCTCAGATTAACTGGTCTCAATTTTCAGTGCCTCCCATGTTGTCTCGCAAATCTTCCAACAACTGGTCACCTGTAGTTCGTTCACTCCTGTCTCTCCTTGCCTATTGTCGTGACACCAACTCCCGTAGTTTTCAGCAGCAAGTGAAATATTTCAAAAACTAATCAAGGCAATCGAGGTGATTGGACCAAATTAGCCCGAATTCAGCAAATCCGACTACCGCTTTCCAAATTTCCCCGTATTTGGGGGAAATTCCCAAAGGAGGGTTTTCCTGATGGGAGCTATTCCTGTGCGCACACCGCCAATTTATCAAAACCACGACTCGGCCACGAGGACCACACTGCTCCAAAGCCCTGCTCGTCCCTTGATCTCCTCATCTACCTCCCCCAACTTACCCACCATGCTATTCTGGATTTTTGTCTTCCTCCTCACCAGGCAATCTGGCTTCACACAGGGACACCCAGACCTTCTCTCACGAGCGGCGACCGAAGCCTCGTGTGATTGCACAATCAACAGCTGTCGGACGTTGTTTGACATCGTCTGGGGATGTCTCGCCACAACTTTTGCCTGCACCTGGGTAGCATTGCACCAGAATGTCCCCGACCCCAACTTGGGATGGTTTTTGCTTCTAATGCGGAAGCTACGCATGATGCTGTTGATGATAATCGCGCCTGAATTTGTTGTGGGTTTTGCGGCAAGACAGTTTGCTTCGGCACGGCAGATTTCAAAAGGCAAGGTTCCCTATCACTGTCTTATGCCCGATACTGATTTACCACAGAGTTCAATGTCTCAAAAACACACGGATTTTTTTGCAACATGGGAGGATTTGTGTCTGAAGAAGGTCACCCAGTTGCAAGAGTTAAACAACTTCCTGCCTACATGCCAGCCATCCAAAAAATCAAAAAGGCAGATATAGAGGACAAGAGCAAGGGCGATACCCTTTCCAAAGGCGTAGCCATTGCACAGGGCCTGTGGTTTGTGACACAGTGTTTAGCTTGTCTCTTTCAGCACCTGCCTCTCACCGAACTGGAGGTCGCCACACTAGCCTTTGCTGTTCTCAGTATTGTCATTCGCCTGCTGTGGTTGGACAAACCACTTGATGTGCAGCAGCCCATCGTTGTTGCTAGATCTGAAGTTGAAATCGATCCACTTCAAGAAGAGGGCATCACCCCACCGAGTGACAGTGCCACTCTCCTTATTGTCAAGATTATCGAGGGAATCTTTGGGGATTATGACACCTACCACCCAATCTCATCCACTTCGGTTCCCTCCTTCTATTCCATTGAAATAGATACTGAAGGCACCCACGACCTCGCAAGCAGTGCAGGGGTCTTTGGTGTTGGCAGCATTTTTGGCAGCATTCATTGCGCAGCAT
>JARKIB010000606.1:0-54423 GCA_029378385.1 Mycena metata | reverse complement strand
ACCCTGGCAGGGTCAATGGGTTTGACGCGATTTTCCAACGATCTTCGCTCAATGAAGGCACCCTGAAATTCAGTACTGCTATAAAAGACAGCGCGGGTCTATAAATGGCCCACACTCTGAAGATCAGCTTTGTAACCAAGAGAAGCTTTTTTCCTTGTCTAAGCAGCACAGCGAAGTATTATGTGGATGATGGGGTGCTGGACTCCGTTCATTCGATTGGGACTACGGGGACAGACAGACTTCAACGAACTCAGTTGGAATTGTGGTAGATGGGCAAATGATTCCACACTTTGATGATTCCACACTTTGGAGATGAGCTGAAAGCTTTCCTTCCCAGGAGAACCCGACCCGTAGAGCGAGGAAATAGTTTTGTAATGCCCGAGATGTCCGAATTAAGTGGGTAGCCTGACGTGAAAAGACCATGATAGGCTCGCAGGAGCCGTTGATGATCTTCATATAAACTCCCACCCACGTATTCCGTGTGAAGAGAGATTTGGATCCCGCGCGTATCGCAGGGCAGCGTCTGGGCAGTGGACACCGCAGACGCGGAGGTCATAGAAACGATTGTATGACGACAACGTGTGGTTGGAGTCTGCCTCACTCTCCACTCATACCTTGGTGCTCCGCCGCGGCACGATCTCTCGGCAGATGCTGCTAGTAATCGAACTAATCCTGAGGCCGACCCGCGATGCTGGGAAGACATTCGAGTAAAGAAGTGAAGGATTAACGGAAAGGAGTGAAGCCGAGTGATTGAGAAGGCCACAGCGACAAGTGATCAGAGGGTTTTAGGACGGCGATCTATCTTGAAGTTGAGCGTCGAGGATTCGGCGAGAATGGAAGAGCCGAGAACCGTTAACTAGATTGAGGATTCGACAGAGAGTCGCGGAGTCTCCAGAAGCAAGCAGACCGAATTCCTTTGAAACGTCGAGCTTGTGAAAGTTTGCATCGCTGAATCCTATCTGCGTTGGGAAACTAAGTGGATCAGGTCCAGAGCACGGCCACTCCAACTCGGTGTTCGCGGACATGTATAGTGTCCTCACTCAAGAATAAAGGCTCGACCAGGTGAACTTGAAGGCTGATCATCTACGGGGAGCTGATTGATGAGACAGCACGATGAATATGTAGCCGGTAGTGGATCGGTGCGCAGCAAAGCAAAGACCGTTCTAGCTGTCAACAAGTCTCATATCAGGTGGAAGCATGGCATGAGATACACTGGTGGGTGGAAGAAGTAAAACATCGACCTTGGTCACAACCTGTCACGCCCCTGTTTCGTTCTTCCACTTGTGTGCTACCTCCGCACCGCGAGCCTGCTGGTACTGAGGACTTGGAAGAGCATCATGTCGACCTTCTACCCGTGTCCAGCAATCATCCGATGTCATGTTTCCCTTCAGTTCGGCCACAACCCGGCGCCAACGCATATTCTCCTTGATTGAGTCTTTTTCGGGCCAACAATTCATTGCCACTGGAAGAAGCCATGTCTAGGGCGGCCAAATCGAAGCATCTTTGACCAACAGTGTTTTAAATAGTACTAGTGCTGAAGCCCGGATCCAAAAGGAACAGCTCATTGCATCCATCTACGATGATATTCCCATCCCCTACAGCATTCTATCTACGATGTCGTTACCCGCGCTTTCCTCTCTTAGCCGCGACCCACAATGAGCGACCCTCCTCACCAAGAGACGCCCCAGAACCTGGAGCTCGATAATCGGAGTCCTACAACCTCAACTTTTCAAGCATCCGGATCCGGCGCATCAATACCCACGAAGATACTCATATACAAGGCAATTCCTCCTCTTGCTGCTCTTGTCGCGATCCTGAATTTGCTGTAGTCCTTACTTTCCTTTCTCAAAGAGAGTTGCGCTATCAGGATTCCTGGGTGGGTGATTCTTCTCTGTCAAGCATCGACGCCATCTTGAGATCTAGCGGCAGGCGAAGCTGGAGTGAGGTAGCTCGGCTTCAGGCACTCTTGGATGGGCACTGTATTTCAATGTCCTGTGATGACGCGGTCAATGGTATCGTTACAAGTCCCCAGCACCGCAAGATGCTGTTAGAGGTACATGCGAAACTCGTTGATATATCTGTCCCACCCTAATATCCACAGTTATCCTCCACACTCGGGCTGGACAACGATCCCGGGCTTCGATCAGCCCTACGCGCGGATGAAGAACGCCTTGCGATCCTGATTGTATCCATCCTCGACTCCAAACCTGTACAAGATGCCGTTCTTAAGCTCGACGGCGACTCTGCCCAATCCCTCATCGACGTCATTCAAGAAGTTGGTGTGCCCTCGATGTACTTGGTTAGCTCACTAACCCTGCGTCACAGGCATTGAACAGGGGATTCCTTATGGCGCAGGACCACAGCCGCCGCGCGCGCCGGCTAATACGCAAACTCTCTGACGCGTCCGACAAACTACCGTCATCTCTCTTCATCTCCGGGGTCATTGGGCGGGAAGAGCACCCCAGCTTCGCGGGCGGCTTCGGCGATATCTACCGCGCCTCATATGGCGGCAAGACGGTCGCTCTCAAACATATGAGGCACATACAGAGCGCGGAGCTGCGCGATATTCGTTTGGTACGCCCGGCAAATTCTTGTGTATCAACAGCGATGAACGTGGAACAGAGATTGTGCCGCGAAGCGCTCGTCTGGAAGGATTTGCATCACCCGTATATATTGACTTTCATTGGGATCGATCGAGAGAGCATTCCGTCGTCTCTTTGCATGGTCTCTCCGTGGATGGAACAGGGGACAATCTTGAATTATCTCAAAGATCACGGGCGTTCGAATGTGGACAAATTCGTGCGTAGGATCTCGTCCCATCGGTTCAACGAATTCTAACTAAGGACTGTAGCTTTCTGAAATTGCCCAAGGTTTGCAATATCTGCATTCCTGTAAGATCGTCCACGGTGACCTTCGAGGCGTAAGTTACCTCAATTCAGTTCAACCTTTATTAATCATGATTGAATTGCAGGCAAATATCTTGATCAATGAGGACTGGAGCGCATGCCTTGCCGATTTCGGGCTCAGCGTCTTCACTAACGCCACCACCTCGATATATACCTCCACCCGTGCGGGAAGTATGTATTGGATGGCACCGGAGCTCATCGATCCAGAACGCTTCGGGTACCGGTATGCGCGCACGCCCTCCAGCGATGTGTACGCCTTCGCTTGTGTCTGCTTCGAGGTACGGAATTATCATCTTCTTTTATCCGCATCTCAGTCTCGACTTCCAGCTGTATACTGGCCATCCTCCGTTCTCCGAGCTCTCTCAGGCCGCCGCTTTATTGCGGATCGTGAACGGTGAACGCCCGGGACGGCCCTCCACCTCTCCCGCCCTATCGGCCGCACTCTGGCAACATGTCACAGCGTACTGGGCGGAAGACGCGGCGGCGCGTCCTCCCATCGATGTTGTAGTTCAAGAGATGGCGTGGCCGTCCCCACGCCGTAACCGTAAATCTTCCCGTTCGCTGCCGTCGATACCCCTTGCACAGTCTACGCCATCTCCCATTCCTGTCTCACGGCCTCCACCGCTACCACGTATTCCTGGCACGCGGCCTCCACCGCTACCACCTATTCCTTTACTACGACCCGCACCACTACCGCCAATCCCTATCGTGCGGTCTACACCATTGCCAACGATACCGGCGTCGCCTTCCGCATCCTCCTCATTATCGTCGCCGTCCTCCCTTCCTGTATACTTTACGCCGAAGGGGTCTCCGCCGGGCTACAACGCCCCCGAGTACCAGCGTGTGGACCTCTCGCCCTCGAAGATGGTGCAAATGGAGAAAGCGAGTGAGCAGGGCCCGTCGCGGGAGCTTGATCTGGGGCATATCATGAAGCTCCTCGACAAAGCGTCCGAGCGCTCTATGCGAGACCAAACAGTTGTGTTGAGTGGTGGGATAGAGACCCTGGTCGAGCGTGCACGGCAGCGTGACCTTGCCAAGGTGCGCTCTGACAACTTTTTATCACCAACTTGTATTAAATATCATCTAGCGGCAGGCTCTTGCGGAGGAGTTGGCACATTTCTCGGATGCGGGGAGGCTTCATTCACAAGATGCGGCTCTGCAGCACACGTGGAGGAATCCGGATAGCCTGCTGAATCTACCCGAGTTCATTCGGGAAGTAGTACCTCGGCCCGGCAATCCGGAGGAGATTCTCACACTTCCAGAATTTGTCAAAGAAATACCACCTCTCGACGACCCGTTGTTGGCCGCCGCACCACCATCGGAAGAGAGGGAGCTTACCCGCCCACGGAAACCTTCCCTGCCATGGCTCCGAATCTCGCCTTCGCTCTCGACTCGGCTGTATCAGCTTTCAACTTCCAAATCTTCGCCGTCTATTCCCGAATCTGGTACGCGAAAATATCTGTGGATTTACTCCCTGCGCTAATCATATCTCAGCTACTTCAGTCGACCCTAAAACTTCTTTGCCCCTCATTATCAGACAAGCGAGCGCGTCAGCACTAAAACATGTTCGCGGTCCAAATGCGCAGAGCGGGCTTGATGAGAATAAGACCCCCGTTCGGGACCGTGTCAAGGACACATCAGCTTCCCCCACGCTCACAAGCGGGTCCAGTGCGTTGCGATCATTGCCATACCTACTCCTTTGGCCTAATTCCAACTACTAGAAACGGATACAACTTTCCGCGGGCTTTGGCGGCGAGTTAAACCTTACAATACGGACCCGCCAGCAGTGGTGGAAAGTTCACGGTCATCGTTCTCCATCGGTCGTTTATCGGAGCGCGAAGATGAATCCGATGAAGATGAGACTGATATCGAGTCATCTCACGAAAAGACCCCTCCCGCCGAGCCAGATAACCGACAATCGACAGCGGATAACCCCAAACCACCCAGTGGTCCTCCTCAGCGTATAGTACCTCCGGATGAGGACATGTGGCGGTTGTTTGAGTGCAAGATTGCCGTAGGGAATGCGACCCAGCTCAGCGAGGTACTGGCGATGACGCCGTCTCAGGGCCCACGGAATCCGACCATCACGGTGGGTTTGAAGGAAATTTGGGCCATTTGAATTCTCAGCTCAACGTGCGTTCAGGAATTATACCAGAAATGTGTCGAGTCGCAGGAGGCTATCTTTTCTCAGATCCCGTGGGCGTCAGCGGGTGCAGAGCGGAGCCGTGCGATACAGCAGCGTGAAAGCACGACCGGGAACGAGAGGCTTGCGGCGCCTGCTTTTACCTGGGAGGAGGGCTTGCTACTTGAAATGCTTGCGGCCAACGAGGCACTTGTCGGGGCGATTCGGCTGTACGATGAGCTTGCGCCGGCCGCAGTCCAACGCGATGAAGAGAAGTCAGCGTCACCACAAGATACTCGGACTAGTGGTAGTTCACCGCGAACTCGTGCACGGCCACAGCAACCTGCGCCGACGTCGAAACGACCGCAGGTTCCTGCGACGGACCCACCGAGCCAACCACCGCGAGAGAGTCTGCCCAAACCCCCCACACGTTCAGATAGTATTCCACTTGAAGCTCCTCGACCAGCTATCGGAGACTCCGAACTAGACAAATACCCGCACAAAGTCAAGGCGCTAAAGGACTGTACGTTTCCTGTGCCGCTCCAGTACGCGAAAAAGGTGTTGACCCATATCCAGTTATGGCAGACCCGGATGATCTGGACGAGATCTCGTTCAATGCGGGTGAAATCCTTGACATCCTTGACAAGCAGGGGAAATGGTGGCTGGTTCAAAAGGCAGATGGGTCCATTGGCAGTACGTCATTCTATCTTGATTGCTTGTATCTGACGTGGAATTTATTCCGTAGTTGCCTCTTCTGATTATTTTGGTCTGCCTGACGAGGTGAACTTGGAGAGCAGAAGCAATCGATCATCACTAGGAGTCTTGCCAGTGCATCCCTGTACGTTGTGCCTTTCGTTTTGATATTCGTCTTAAGACCTGCACTAGACAGTACTCCCGATCATGGGAGATCGTTCAGCCAGGAAGAAATCTTCGACCTCGTTGACAAGCAACTCCAATCGTGGAAAACTCGAAAACCGGACAGAGACAGTGGTACGCCCTTGCAATTTTCATCTCGGAGCATATTTAAACTGGCGTACAGTCCCCTCGTCCGATTATTCGAGTCTGAGCAGCTCGGAACCTGAAACGTTCGATCACAAAGCCCGAGCTCGTTTTGCTTGTATGTCCCACGTGCTCTACTGTTGACACTGACTAATCCACCGTCAAGATTCCGCCGATGCCTCTGATCCACGCGAGATATCCTTCGATCAGGGCGAGGTTCTCGAAATCGGCGAAATGGGGGCGAAGTGGTGGCGGGCTCGAAAAATGACTGGAACTGTTGGCAGTGCGTTCCCTGCTCCATGCGTTGATATTCAGCATTGATTCATTTGCAGTTGTACCCTCTAATTATCTTTCACTTATTTGAAATTACTCTCGTTGAATAATCCTGGAACATTCTGCATCGTCCTTCAATCATCTCAATGTACTCGCACTTTCTTGGATAGTTATTTCTATAACAGTCGGCTAGCGAAAAAAAAATACCATTTTGGGAGGAAAGCGTAGCGTTGTTGGTGTCTCTTTGGCTCAGTTATGTCACCGTTGTGCCACCGTCAACTTCACTGTATCACTATCATGCAAGAACACTGCTCCAGTCGTTTTCCCTCACAAACTCGCCCCATGTCTGCGGAACTCTGCTGAGATGCTCTCGACTCGGTTTGGTGTCTTTGCCGGCATAATCTGCGTAAAACACCGGGATCAGCATCGGGCGAACAACAGGCTCAAGAGGAAATCTTTACAGCCAAATTCATCGAAGAATTTCATCATTTCAAGGAGCTCCAAAGCAACCTCGTACGGGGCCTCGGTGGCAGCCATGAACTCTTCGTCAGTAATTCGCTTGTACGTGACCTTCTTCCCAGTAACTGCGACCAGTGTTTAACTATCGAAGCGGAAGTAAAGTGGTGGGAACGTACTTTGGCTAAGCTGAGCTGCCATCTCGCCGACCGAAATCTCCTCTCCACAAGTTAAAATTTCTGCTCCTACCCCCAACGCCGGGGATTCGATCCCCTCGCGCACGAATAGACCAAAGTCTTGCTCAATATTGATGATGGGCAGTAACAAATCTGGGCCCGCAGGTAGACCGAGCACATACGACCCGTCTTCCTGCCTTTTTGGCATGAACGGTTTCCACTGCATGTGATTTGTACTATAGGCTCCGGCTTGGACTGTAAGCAGTGGACAGCCCAATTGGCGTGCATAGGCTGTAACCTCGGCCTTGCCCTCGAAGTGATCGACATGGGTGTATTTTCCGTTCGAAACTTCGGAAATCGACTCCAGGGTGGACCAGACGACTAAACCAACTCTGGCGTCCATGGCGGCCTGGACCATCATCTTCCCTTCTGCCACCTCCTGCATGCGATCTCAACTTTGAATCTTGTATCTCAACGAGGACTCACTCTTTCTCTATTGCGATGTTCCCAGAAATTCGTGACAATCTGAGTGGAGTTGAGTTCCATTTGCACGTCGGGGCTTTGTATAGCTCACAAATGCGATACTAGCCCCAGCAAAGACGGCGGTTACCGCGTCGGCATTCTCGATGATAAGCGATACATTGACCACCTCCACTCCTTGGGCCGCGAGTCGCTGCGCTACGGGCCGCGTTGCATCGCGAGTAAGCCCACGAATGCGGTAGGGTCGCTCGGACTCCGCGAGGGCCTTTATGACGCTTCCACCTTGGTTTCCGGTGGATCCCACGACGACCACAAGAGGCGCAGTTGGATTGAAGGAGATGGGCATGCTGTGGCTGAGAACTGCGACCAAGGGAGGATGGATCTGGGTTAAATGTGTGGCCATACTGCTAGGCTTCCGGCTTACGTTCGGTTCAAACACCGATGAAAGCCTGAATCGGGAGGAGTCGCACCACGTATCATTTTGATATTTCGGTGTGGTTTCGTCAAAAAACACCCGGGGGGCACCTATTGGCTATGAAATTCAGTAAGTACATTTCGTGTGAGTATCCCTCACTCACAACGAATTCAGGGAAAATCTTTTTTGATTTTTGTGGATGGCGCACCGGTTCCTGTGCTGACACGCAACTCTCTTCTCCTCGGCCCAAGTACATATAGCTGCTGTCCGATTCGCGCGCGGGACTTGGTGTCCTGAAATAGATTGTTCGTGAATGTCTTTCTAAGCACTTCTCATGGCACCACTCAGTCTTCTCCTCATTCCGCGCCATGACTATCTCCTCCAACCCAACTGCACCGCTTGTCGTTGTTGTGGGCTCAACCGGGAAGCAAGGAGGAAGCGTCATCCAAGCACTCGCGGAGTCCGATAAGGAATACCGAATCCGAGGCCTCACACGCGATGTGAGCAAGCCCCAGGCCCAAAGGATTGCGACTCAGGGCGTGGAGATGATGAACGTGAATCTTACGGCGGACAATGCAGATGCAGCAAGAGCGGCTTTCGAGGGAGCCAACATTGCATTCGTGAGTAAATCAAGATCACAAATAAAAAGTCCAACCAAGTTGGACTTCTCTAGATTGTCACGAACTTCTGGGAGCACCTAGATAAAGCCAGGGTAAGTATCCGTTCCACAGAATACTTGCACGTAATTTGAATTTGGCCCAGGAGGTGGCAGAGGGGAAGATGCTTGTAGCGACTGCCAAGGCCGCAGACGTCGATCTCCTTGTCTGGTCTGGCTTAGAATCGGTTGCCGAAGTTTCTCAAGGGAAGTATGGGCACGTTGACCATTTCGACGGCAAAGCCGAGATCACCACCTACGCGCGCGAGTCCGGGGTTCAACTCCTCATCGTACAAGCTGGTGCCTACGCAAGCAATCATCTACATTCGAAGGCGGTCATTCCTCAAAAAGAAGCGGACGGGACGTACACCCTGAAATTACCTGTTGGCCCGAACACTATATTGCCCATTATCGATGCTGTGCATGATTACGGACTCTTCGTACGTGAGGGGATCGAGTCTCCCGAGTTCGGTGCGGGAACAGAAGTTCTCGCGTCGGCTGAGGATATTTCGGTCGCAGAAATGCTTGTCCAGCTTAGCACAAGTACGCACCTCCTGTGTTTCATGTTGACGACGGAATCAGTAACATACCCTTGTTACAGTTACTGGCAAGAAAGTGGTCTATAAACGAATCAGCGACGAGGAATTTATGGCCGCAACACGGGCTCCCCACCACGTCGCTTTGGAGCTCTTGGAAATGTGGAAATACTTCGAGGAATTTAGATGTATGCCTTCCAGATGACGGATAGACGTCGGGGACATACTAATAATTCGTTCCAGATTTCGGCGACAAGGATACGAGTTCCAGTCGGCAGCATTTGAACAGAACCCCCCGCACATGGGCTGACTTTGTGCGAGAGGCGGACTGGAGCTCGATCCTCGTGTGATCACGAGTTGATTTTTATGTTCTAGTCACCGAGCAGTGTCTTCGTTCGTTGTGTGTAATTGTATCGTTTGCAGTTTTGAGCTATACTAGTTCAGGTTGAATTTTCGTGGCTGGATTCTCGGATGTGCACCTTCTTTACTTTATTCTCGTGAACGGCTATCAAACGAACTTCAACCGTGGGAAGATTTGACTGATTTCTCAACACACACTTCGAGTGGTCCGCATTCAAAGCGACCTGCCCGCATGCCGGGCTTGTATTATCGCATGGGCTAAAAACAATCGCTGGCCTCCCGTATTGGTGATTACCTCTCCATCTCGTTGTGGAATTCTTGGTGGTATACCGCGGACGCCGTCATGATATGTCGACACCATGCTACTACGATGGAGGAACGGTGTCATTGGAGACCGCGAACAAAAGAGACGAGATTCATCTTCCATATTCGGAACCTGGCTAGATTTATCGAGATTAGTAGCTACCGTGTATTCAATACAAAATAGACGGGATGGTTATACTTATGTGACTGAACAATGCCCGATACAGAAGAGAGAAAGGAAAGGATAGAAATAAAAAGGACTCGTATAGCCATGCGGAGCAGTGGCCTCAAGATTTAGACCAAAGAGTTGATTCAGTAGTATACTCGAGACCCCGCTATCGCTTTCGAAGAGCGGCGAGCCTTGCTGCTTTGCGTTCGTTTCTCTGTTCTTCAAGAGCGAGCCGGAGCAGCTTGTTCCATCCTTTGGGGAGGTCCTAGTGAAAATTCAATGTCATCGGTGAATATTATAGGACTTGAAATGAAGAGACTTGCCGACAATTCACGGGTGACAGGATTAAGCTCCACGTGCACTCTGTGCACAAAATCGCGAGGGGTGCCAATCACGACCGCGAGTGGCGAACGGGAATAAATGTCATCCTTCCAGCCTGGAATACAAACATTGGATATGAACGGACTAGCGGCCGATGCAGCGATCGGCGCACCATACAGCTCATTGTCGTTCTTCAGAGAGAGAAAGTAACGACGGTCCTGGGTCTCAAGCAGGAGACAATGTCCGTTCAATCTTGGTAACATCGCGGAGGAGAATGGAGGCTTGGAGGGCCAAATTCTGTAAAGTAGTTGAGTGATGAACGAACGGCAAAAGACGATAAATACCACAGAAGGCCTTAGCCTTTGATTCATGCCCACCTCTGATTTGTACAAGTTCAGGGTCTGTTCTTTCAGAACGAGCCATGTATTTTCCCAAAACCAACTCTGACAGGGCCTTCCCGTAGCACACCAGTATCCACGCCCGCTGCCCGTGATTCAGCTTGAATACCTCTGGATGCAGGCACCGCTAACGTATCATCTGAGGATGATCGTGTATCAAGTAATCCGCGTTGTATGTCTGACTGCAGCACCGCAGGGCGTTGATACTTTCGTTTCGAAGCTGCCGCAGCCATATTCTGGACGACAGTTTCGCTGGTCGGCCCAGTGACCACACTCTCTGCCCAGTACTGTGTCACATATGCCCAGAGCAGATCTGACATGGCGGGAGGACCTGAGGGCCGTCCCGGCCGTTCACCATTCAGGACCTTCAGCAATGCTGCGGTCTCCCGTAGGTCGCGATATGGGGGCTGCCCTGTGTACAACTGAGTCTGATGAGACGCGGCTAGCAAAGGAGGATGTTGAAGATAGACCGCACGTCGAAGCACACACAGCCGTACGCGTAGACATCACTCTCCGGTGTTCGAGCGTATTTCCCATTCCCAAAGCGTTCTGGCTCGAGCAATTCGGGAGCCATCCAGTAAACAATACCAGCACGATTTAAAGTGGACGCGGTGACGTCGGTGACAACACTGAGCCCGAAATCTGCTAAACATGCACTCCAGTCTTTGGTGATGAGAATATTTGCCTGTGTGAATTGTGAATATACTTTGAATAGGGGAAAAAAAGCGGGAATTACTCCTCGCAGGTCGCCGTGGACGATATTGCGTGAATGGAGGTATTGAAGACCCTGGGCAACTTCGGATAGCTTGACCATTATTTGAGAGATCGGACGTTATAAAAATGATAAGGACCCACTAGTTTGTCCACATTTACATGGCCATGGTCCTGGAGATACTTTAAAACAGTGCCGTTCTCCATCCATGGAGAAACCAGACCAAGACGGGCAGGGAAGTTATCTAAGTCGATTCCTAAAAATGGGAGAATATGGGGGTGATGCAAATCCTTTCAAACGAGTGCTTCTCGGGCGAAGTTCTTCATTAAATGTAAGTATATCGAGTCTGAGGGTCCGCTGAGGAACTCACCAAGCGAAGGCGACGCAGCTCTGTCCCACGCAGATAATGCACAGCGCGCATATATTTCAAAGCGACAGTTTGGGCACCGTAGGTGGCGCGATAGATTTCGCCGTAACCCCCAACAAAGGTAGGGTGCTCTTCTCGGCCATCCACACCCGCAATAAAGAGTGAAGACGGGAGTTTATCACACGCCGCTGACAGCTTGCCAATTATTCGGCAAGCCATTTGGCTGTGCTCTTGGGCTATGAGAAACCCTTTATCGAGTAGCTATGGTATAGTGTCAACAAAGAATTGTGCATGCGCAAGGAGGGGTTAAATTTTGAACAACGTCGAGAAAAGACTGAGCCGAATCACCTTCGAGTCGTAGCATAGAGTCCTGGGCAGCTTGCGACTGGAGGATAGACAGTAAGTAGAAGGGTAGCAATTCGCTCCTCATCAACGTGCAAGGCAGCTCGGAGGCCAGAATCGTCGTCCAGACCAAGTTCAGAGGTTAACTAGTGATAGAGAGCGGTTAAAATACCAGCATAGACCTCAAGCGACTACGATCATTTCCTACCTCCAGCAATATTTTACGAGATTCCAGGCTCTTGACAGTGGCATCGACGACGCTCTCAGATGCCATTGACCGAAGGTAGCTGTCCAGTGTCTTCTGAAACATAGCCAGGTCGCTCGAACTACGGCTGGATAGGAATGCGTAAGGCGGATGAAAGTGATATAACGGATGACTTGCCCCGAGATTCTGCTGCCCGCAGCATGTTTGAGGTACGAAATTAAATTCTGCCCAGTGGCTAAGGAGGAAAGTAAAGGCACATATAAACCTAAAGTCACCTGGTATATAACCAACTTCAAGTTGGAGGGGGGCATCCTGGGGAGTCGAGGATCTGGATTGAGTCGCAGCCGCGATGACGGACAGTGATTGCAATTTAGCCATACCCGCTCAAGCGCTCATCGGAACCAGTACGGATTCGGAGACTCAGCATTTCCCCACAGCCCTGCCCTGCTCTAAAACCTGAGGTATGCACAGTTCAGTCGGAGTCCCCAGAGGCATTTTCAGCGCGCATCGGCCATGCGAAACGTACCGCTCCAAAGAAATGAGATTCAAGAGGCGACATAGGCAGGGCAGAGGTGAAGCGTGACGCAGAGCGCTACACAAATGAGCTCTACAAGCTCAGGCGGCGAATCATGAACATGGACGCAAGACGTTTCGGCTAGAGATTCGAGAACCGATCAAACACGATCACGTGGTGCACCCTGAGCTCAGAATGGGAATTATCCGCGGGTTTTCCGCCGCTTAAAGCTAACTTTATCTCAGAATGTCAAAGATTAGAGACTGTCGAAAGACGTAGTCGCGATAGTGAGAGACCTCAGGATCACTTTGCTGTAGTGTTCCTCTGGAAGAGGTACTGGTGGTCTCACAGGATTTATTCAGAATTTCGCGGCATCATATTCTGGACCACAACCTCGGTAGCTGAGCGTGCGGCTGGTTCATCAACCCAGTATGTGTCAACGCACTGCCAAAGCATATCAGACATCCCATGGGGTCGTTCTGGTCTTGCGCCGTTTAGTATTTTGAACATCACAACCATTTCGGATAAGTCTCTGAACGGAGGGCGCCCTGTATATAGCTGCCAGTACAATTGCACATGAGGATCAAGGGAAAGAGGAGAACAAGGTTTGGTCCTACCTCGACGCAGACACAACCGAACGCGTAGACATCGCTTGCAGGCGTTTTGGCGAATTTACGTCCAAAACGGTCGGGGTCGATCAGTTCGGGGGCCATCCAGTGGATACTACCTGCTCGGTTCGAGCTCAGCGTCAAAGTGGCTTCAGATATGACGCTGAGTCCAAAGTCAGCGAGGCAAGCGCTCTGGTCTTCGTTAATGAGAATATTTGCCTAGACCCGGTTCAGTTACGAAAATACTGGTACGAAAGGAATTTACTCCGCGAAGATCTCCATGCACGTAGCTTCGGGAGTGAAGATAAAAAAGGCCCTGTGCAACTTCGTAGAGCTAGAATATCATATTATAGCCGTCCTCTGGCTATCGGTGAATGCGAATGAAAGCTCACCAGCTTATCAACATTCGCA
Organism: Mycena metata; assembly: GCA_029378385.1. Taxonomy (NCBI): domain Eukaryota; kingdom Fungi; phylum Basidiomycota; class Agaricomycetes; order Agaricales; family Mycenaceae; genus Mycena; species Mycena metata. The sequence goes on along the minus strand of JARKIB010000606.1, from coordinate 40,695 downwards.
CGTCCGTAATTTTCGAGATAGTTCAGAACGGTACCGTTCTCCATCCATGGAGAAACCAGGCAAAGATGAGCAGGGAAGTTGTCCAGGTCGATTCCTGAAAATGGTAAGATATATGGATGCAGCAAATCCTTCCACACAAGCGCTTCTCGGCAGAATTCCTACGTCAACCAATGGGATAGATAAGTGAGAGCCCATATAGTTGGATGGAACTGGAACTTGCATAGTGGATACGGCGTCTTACGTTGAAGTCAACCTCGAAATATCGCATTTGCTTCACTGCGACAGCCCGATTTTTGTATGAAGCGCGGTAGATGTCCCCGAACCCGCCGGCAAACGAGGGGTGCTCGTCTCGTTCAGTAACACCAGTGATGAAAAAGGAGGAAGGGAGCCGGTCCCGCAATTTCGAGAGTTTTCTTATTATACGTCGGGCGATCTGGACGTCTGCGGGCGCGTTTATCAGTCCCCGCTCTAGCGCCTAAACGATTTAAAACCGGGTAAAAATCAGGCATGGAGTAGGAGACATTACATCTTGGGCAACGTCGAGAAAGCACTGTGCCGACTCGCCTTCGAGGGGCAGTACACCCTCCTCCACGTACTTTGAGTTGAAAGTCGACATGAGAAGTTTCGCGATCCATTCCTCGTCGGTCCGAAGCGCAGCGCGGAGATTCGAGTCGTTCGCGAGACCAATTTCAGAGGATAACTAATCATCGGCACGATAAGTCAACCTCGAAGACGAGTGGATGGGGTACCACCTTCAATAAAGTTTCGCGACATTCCAGACTCTCAACTATCGCATTGACAACATCACCGGTTTCCTTTGACTGATATTTGTCTAGGGTCCTCTGCCACTCGACAATTGCGGTCGGACTTTGTCTGCGAAATGTTTAGAACATCACAAAGAATGGGTAAAAGTAACGCGTGCCCAGGGATTCCTGCTCCGCATGCCTCTTGGAGGAACAGGGTCAAAGCCTTTCGGTCAGTTTTGAGCTCCAGAACGTGAAGGCCGCTCTACATCCACCGACGTACCTGATATGTCCGCACCTGAATTGTCATTCACGATTGGGGACCGTTGTATGTGTTTGACTTCGTTTTGGCAGTATCCAGCTGGTGTCTTGTGGTCACTTCTACCTGCGTCGACGCAGCAACGAGGCGGTTTAGAGAGAGATGCAAGCGCTCGATGACGCGGAGGTTCTATAAGCGTTGATAGACATAGGTTTGACACAGGCGAGCACCGTAGACTGTTGCCATCCTACGCCGCATCCCAGTCGTTGATGGATTCACAGTTGCCTCCTTGGTTTTGCGGCCGCGGCGTGAAAAGAGCTTGAGCGGACTCGGAAGTTGAAAACAACTTGAAGGGACCGGCGATCAATGCCGTTCCCCGCGGCACTACGTAAGGTCGGCCCGCCCTCCCGCCTTCTCGACTGTCCTCCTGGTTCTTTGTCAGCTGGCTACCCTCTGGGGCCATTATCGTCGTTTACCAATTAAACCTGGGCGAATTACGCTCCGGTCGGTCGTTTTTTTTTGTACATTTTTCCTCCGAGGAGCCGTCGTTCGCGAGGAACCCTCCTTTGCGGTAATACATCCATAATATATACAACAGATAGCAACAAGAGGATTACTGTGCAAAGTCCAATGTAATGTACAAATTAATCGGACCTGTACAGTACGCGTACATTTGCACAAGATGAAGGCAGGACGCAAAGTGTCTGAACGAGTCGTGGAGGTAGCGCAAGTCGTGGATTCGGGATGAATAGCCGCATGATAAATAGATCATAGCCCCTCGATGAATTTCGTGCCGCCCTCGAATGTCCGTATAGAGGTGGTAGAGTCGCTAGAGAACTGCCTGTTCTCCTTCTGCGTGGGGCTCACATGGGGCACCGTGGATTCCGGGGACGTGCTGCGTGGGATCGGCTCCTCGAAGCGGACGTGCGGGTGGGAGATGGGCGGGTCGTACGCAATACTGTCACTCGAATACGACTCCACCGCATACGGGTCCACAGGGGGACTAAACGGCGCGTCGCGCTTCGCATTTACGAAGCCAGACATCTCGCGGTCGTCCGCCTCCCACGCGTCGCCCGAGGCCTGAATCCACCCGTGCCCGCTCTTTGAGGCCCGTTTAGAGCCGTCTGCGCCCGCACTACGTCCGAATATTCCGCCGAGTGTCCCGGACCACGGGATGCGGTCCTTGAGGGAGGATGATTCGGAGGGGTAGCGGGTCTCGTGGCGGCGCGCTTCACGGTCGCGGTCGGATGGCGAGTGGTCGCGGAGTAGAATGAAGATGGCCACACCGGAGATGAGAATTATGACGACTAGGCCGACGACGAGTCCAATGAAACCTGTGCGTCGATTGAACGCGTTAAAAGACTGGTGCACAAGGGGGAACCCGGGGACTAACCGCCCTCGCTGCCGCCTATCCGAGGGGCTTCCCGTTTGCCATACTCAGCGACGCCGACGACGAGCTCTGTTCTTCGTGAAATAATCATTTCAATGCCTTTCTTTGACCTCTTGCCAGGTTTACCGTGAAGACGGGTAGGTGAACGAGGAGGGCAATGAGCTGGCTGACAGTGAGTGAAACAAATTAACGAGGCATGCGTTTCCCACTCCTTTGCCAGGCGTCATATGTCACATGTCACAAACGCGTGACTCACGCGACTTGGAACCGTTCCTGAACGTTGAAGGTCCAAACCTTTATATTCCCTTACTTCTGGACTCGATTCTTCTTCTTGCTGTCCTCTACCAACTTTCTCGTTGTGTTTTGAACAAGTTTCAAAGGCTTGAAACTCTCTCTTCCTGGCAGTGGGGTCAAACCTTCGAAACCTGGGTCTAGGGATGTCTTTCAAATTGGGCAGATTGCAGAACTAAATCACTCAAATTAACGTCTCCTCTCCGAGAATTAACGGCTGGCGCTGGCGCAGTGGCAGGTCATGTGTGTGCACCGCTTTCCCCTAATCCGTGTCAAATCAAACACTTATAAGCACATCCGGGAAAGCTTGGCGCTTTGTTGCCTTTTTGGGAGGTGCTGAAAGTTGTCTCCGGTCCCCTCAGTCCCTCAGTTTGTCAGTTCTCGTTCGATTGCAATCACTGTGGAGCCCCTATTTCTCTCTTTCCACTCTCTTCATCAAGAGAAGAAAGGGCCGGAAACGAAGCGGCCCTTTCGCTTTTGTCAAACCTTCGAAACCTGGGTCTACCAGGTTTTGCAAAGATCACTTGGAAGACGCGATCCACGCGTTGTTTGTGTGCAAACATGCTCCCCTTGTCACAATCAGGGCAGCATTCTTCCAACAGCTATTTACCACTCACCCCGAGCTCCGTGGAGTCTATTCAGACCCTGGTTTGTTCTTCAGGGATCTCCTAGTCAAGGAAAAAATCATTGGGCTCCTGGGGAAACTAGCCTACGATATATTCGAGGTCTTCTACAGTGAGCCGATGCTGGAAATCAATCCAGCGCTCTATACCCCCCCCATACGCAGGTGAATCGAGCTCTGGGCGGGCCGATCAACTGTAAACTTTTCTTTTTTTTGTTTCTGTTCCTTTGCTTTTTGTAGTTAGTCTCGCATGCGTGCCCAAAGGGACTGTTGAGTCGACCGTCGTCACGATGATTCTGGTTGCCGGGGAGTTTAAACTTGATTCCGAGGGATTGGAACGGGTATCCCACGAGGTTAATAACCGGTAGCCCGCCTGCTTTGGTCCGAGCCAGGCCGGGAATCTGACTGGCGACCTTAGGCTTTCCGCCCCCCTTTCGGTAGTACGTGTGTTCTATGTATCGACACGGAGCACTTAGCCTACAAAAGTTCCGATGTCGTACATAGTAGACTGATTGTTCCAATTGTGGGACCACGTCAGTATAATATACCTCCTCCTCCTCCTCCAGGATGTCTTTGGGAAGGAAGGAAGTATTCTTGGGCAGATTGCACAACAACTAAATCAAATTACCGTATCCTCTCCACTTCTGGGGCTGTGTGTACAGCTTTCCCCTAATTCTCCTCTCTTATGACCATCACCGACGCCCCGGAGCCCCCGCCGTACATCACCACTCCCTCCGAACCGTTGGCCACCCGTAGACACGAAGAATACTACTTTGAGGACGGAAATCTCGTCATTCAGGTTTGGCGGTAGCAGATCTATACTTGGCCGCTTTTGATTCATTACAGGTCTCGGGAATCCTCTTCAGAGTATGGGACGGCTCGTTCCGACGGCACTCTAAAGCCTTTCCGGTCCCGCTCCTCGACAAGGCCGCCAAAGACGACGAGCACCCGCTCGTCCTCGAGGGCGTCGACCCCGCCGACTTTGAGCGCCTGCTTTGGATCGTCTACCCTCCGTGCGTCGTCCATCCCTCACAAGTCCTCCGTCTGACCATCCCAGCAGCGTCCTCGGCCAATGCAAAGCCACCACCATCCGCGACTGGACCGCCATCCTCGACCTCGCCACGCGCTGGCAGTTCGCCGACATCCGTGAGCTCGCCATCCGCTCCCTCGGCGCCCTCCCCGACCTCGACCCCGTCGACAAGATTGAGCTCGCGCAAAACTATGATATCGGGCGCCAGTGGGCGTATGGCGCGTATGTCGCGCTGTGTTCGCGCCCCGCTGCGCTCGATGTGATCGAGGGGCGCCAGTTGGGGATCGACACGACGGTTAATGTAGCGTTTGCGAGGTGCGTTCAAGGTCGTTTGATGTGTGGGCGCAGGCTTACGAGGACTAGGGAAAAACTGGACAAGTGGGGGAGGAAGAAGCCGGACGAGGTGAAGAAGGCGGTCGAGGAGGTTTTTGAGATCAAGGAACCTGTTGCCGCGTAATGTTGATGTGTGTTTAGGTGAATTTATTTCAGTAAGTGGCATCTTGAGTCTGCACATTTCTACTGGCTGTGCGGGACAATTAACCATTTTGCAGCTAACCTGTCCATTTAATATCTGAATATCGGAGAGCCCATCCGGTTTTCCTAATCCCACTCTGCACGCCGCAACGCCATCCTCGCCCTTTGTTTTTTGGAGAGTTTGTAAGACCCGTGAAAATTCTATCCGTTTCAGGCGGACTGCCCTTATCGAACGTCAACTTCGGCAGCCTATGTTATGATCATCAGTGTCGCGGTTTAGACTCTCCCATTCATCACGTCTCTCTTTTACTTCCTCACTCTCGACAAGCAACCATGAAACGCGAGCTTTCCCTCGATCCCGCCGCCCTCAGGACCCCAAGTTCGAACCGGCCCGCAAGCCATGGGCAACTGCGGATATATCAGGTATGCCGGTGGTTCCGACGGGCCTTTTGGAGCTCAAAACCGGCCGACAGGCTACGATTTCGTTTCTTCAAGAGGCATGTTTGAAAGGAATCACCGTGCAAGTGTACATGTTAATTCTGACATCCAGCTGCAACGTCCTAATAGTTCGCAGAAATCCGGCTGTAATTCTCGAGTTGCAAAGGATCCTCGAGGAATATCAGTCGAAGGAGTATGACGATGCCGTTACTGCGATCGTTGGAAGTGCCGAATGCCGTAAAACGTTGATGAAGGTGGTCCATCGAGTCGTCCTCGAAGTCGATAAAATTCATCGTGAGGCTGTAGATATCGTCTGAAATCGGTCTCGCGTACGACCCGGATCTCCGTGCTGCGCTCCGCTCGGACGACGGGTGGATTGCCAAACTTCTTACGTCAACTTTACAGTCCGAGGTGGAGGTACTGGCCCTCGAGGGCGAGTCAGCACAGTGCTTTCTCGATGTTGCTCAAGATGCAAGTAATCCCTAAATACTATACAAATCTTCTCTGACATTTAACTGCTTTCAGATACTTGAATGGCAACTGATAACCGCGCCGGAAGACGTTCGCAAGGCCTGGCGGATGATTGTAAAACTCTCAAAATTGCGGAGCCTGTTTCCGTTCTCGTTCTTTATCACCGGCATTACTGGACGGGAACGATACCCCTCGTTTTCGGGCGGGTTCGGCGACATTTATCGCGCTTCGTACCAGAGTAGGCCTGTTGCCGTGAAGCAACTGCGGTATTTCGAGAGCAACTCCAGGATACGACGTCGTGTTCAATATGCAAGTTGGTTCCAACTCTATCCAACGCACACTTAAGCTGATGGTGAACGTAGGAATTCTTCCGAGAAACCCTTGTGTGGAAGGATTTGGTGCATCCATACATCTTACCATTCTTGGGAATCGACCTGGATAACTTCCCCGATCATCTTTGTCTGGTTTCTCCGTGGATGGAGAACGGCACCGTTCTGAGTTATCTGGAAAATCACGGACGTTCGAACGTCGATAAACTGGTAAGCTCTCACATTTTTTCACCGATAACTTCAGACGGCCGTTATACCATGATTCTCCAGCTTTATGAAGTTGCGCAAGGCCTTCTGTATCTGCATTCCCGAAACTACGTGCACGGCGATCTTCGCGGAGTAAAACCTTTTTGCGCCAGTATCTTCGTAACTGAACCAAGTCCAGGCAAATATTCTCATCAACCCCGACCAAAGTGCTTGCCTCGCTGACTTTGGACTCAGCGTCATATCGGAGGTTACCTTGACGGGAAGCTCGAGCCGGGCAGGGAGTATCTACTGGATGGCTCCAGAATTGATTGACCCCGACCGCCTGGGAGGAAAGTTTACCAGGACACCACAAAGCGACGTTTACGCGTTCGGTTGTGTCTGTGTTGAGGTAAAAATCAGAATTTTCCCTGTCCTTCATTGGCCTCATATGCGTTGTACTAGCTGTATACAGGCCGCCCTCCGTTCAAGGACTTGTCTGAACCGGCCGCTCTGTTCCAAATAGTCAGCGGCGTCAGACCGGAACGACCCCATGGGATGTCGGATGTGCTTTGGGAGTGTGTTAATGGGTATTGGGTTGATGACCCGGCCGCCCGCCCAGCTATCGAGGCTGTGGTCCAGAATATGATATGGCCAGCTCGAGAGCCCGCATAGCTGTTGTGTGTATGCTCTCGTCTGAGCCCACCTATATTCATACCATCCAGAGCTTCGTGAAAGATCAAACAATCGGACGCAGTAACGTTGAATACTTCAGAGACCACAAAAATGTTCCTGAAATCGTCTCATATGCATCCCGGACTGTGAAGCTGGGTTTATTCCTGTTGGCAGTCAATGTTAGCCTCTGGCCTCACCGTCGCAGACTCGAAAAAAAAGTATCCAGAAATCGGCCAAATCTTCCCACGGTTGAAGTTCGTTTGATGTCCGCTTTTTTTCGACGTCCACACCTCACTCATCCGACAAAAACACTGACACACCCCTCTACAAAAATCGACCCTTGGCCGTTTCCAGCCCCCTCTCCGGCTCAAAAAATGTCGCTTACTTTGGTGGGAATTGAACAACACCCTCCTTTTCATCATGTTTCCCAACCTCCCGCGACACCGTTTTTGCAGGAGCTTGGCTACATCAACGGCATCGATTATCTCATGTCGCCGCCGTATGACCCCCCGTCTCGATTTCTCCGCTTTGCCGATCATCCCCGACAGTTTCGGACTCGAGCCGCGCGTAGGCGCTTTGCACGTTGTAGGGTCATCAATCACTGGCGGGGTTCAAAGTCAGGAATTTGGTAAACCTACGAAATTGGGATGTAAACATGTATTATTCTTAAAAATGTGACGTTGACTTGTTGCGGTCCTTGGTCCAGATCTCGTGTCCGTGTTTGCGTCTCGCGCGGCGAATCTGATTCTGAAGCGGTGGCCGAGGGCCAGGGCGGATTATCCTTTGCCGATCCTACCCAGGCTTCCATCACCTCACAAACACCGAACCGAGTTATAACACTGGCCTACAGACTCGGCGAATAGAAAACCCGTGGATGATTCCCACTCTGAGTTCTACAGTAATCCATCCAGAAGTTGCTGTGGCCGGTTTACTTCCTGAACCATCAAGACACACTGTGACCCAAGAGTTTACCTGCCACTTGAGCTGAGTTTTATCTGGCCGCCGGCCTTGTGGTGCACCACGTGATCGTGTTTGATCCGAAGTTCTGCGTCCATGTTCATGATTCGCCACCTGAGCTTTGTAGATCTCATTTGTGCAGCACTCTGCGTCACGCTTCACCTCTGCCCTGGAATCTCAAGTCTTTGGAGCGGTACGTTTCGCATAGCCGATATGCGCTGAAAATGCCTCTGAGGACTGAACTGTGCATACCTCAGGGCATGTGGAGAAATCCCGAGTTTCCGAATCTGTACTAGTTCTGATATTCCCCGATGCGGAACAATTGACCGTTCTCGGCTACGAACTTCGCTGTCCATTGCTCAAGTTGTAGACTGCATGAAGAGAGCATCCGAATCGTTTCGAAAGGTCGGGAACTGTATATCCACGCTGCATGCTATGTTTATCCCACCAAACTGACGCTCGTGCTATCACGGGGGGCAAAAACCCAGGCACACGATTATTGTGTGTACCTCGCACATTCCTTTCCACCAAATAAAGCCGGTGTGACACTTTACCAAGGCTTCCTTGCTACATAAAGGAGGGACAAAGGCCACACAAAGGGCAGCCAAGATTTCCCCAGTGCCGGGAATCCTGCCCTGCCCTTTGTCTACCCTTTGTCTGTCCTTTGTCTGCCATTAAACTATCACCACTACTTGTGCGCTAGATGTGCATTTAAGGCACACGACAATTGTGTGCCTCGATCTTTGCCCCTCATGTATGTTTATCCTATGCTATGTTTATCCCACCAAACCGACACTCGATGAGCGCTTGAGTGAGTATAGCTAAATTGCAATCACTGTCCGTCATCGCACGGCTGCGACTCAATCCAGATCCTCGACTCCCCAGGATGCCCCCCTCCGACTTGAAGTTGGTTATATACCAGGTGACCTTAAGTTTATATGTGCCTTTACTTCCTCCTTAACCACTGGGCAGAATTTAATTTCGTACCTCAAACATGCTGCGGGCAGCAGAGTCTCGGGGCAAGCCATCCGTTATATCACTTTCATCCGCCTTACGCATTCCTATCCAGCCGTAGTTCGAGCGACCTGGCTATGTTTCAGAAGACACTGGACAGCTACCTTCGGTCAATGGCATCTGAGAGCGTCGTCGATGCCATTGTGAAGAGCCTGGAATTTCGTAAAATATTGCTGGAGGTAGGAAATGATCGTGGTCGCTTGAGGTCTATGCTAGTCTTTTAACCACTCTCTATACTAGTTAACCTATGAACTTGGTCTGGAAGACGATTCTGGCCTCCGAGCTGCCTTACACGTAGACGAGGAGCGAATTGCCACCCTTCTACTATCTATCCTCCAGTCACATGCTGCGCAGAACTCTGTGCTACGACTCGAAGGTGATTCGGCTCAGTCTTTTCTCGATGTTGTTCAAAATGTAACCGCTCCTTGCGCATGCACAATTCTTTATTGACACTATGCCATAGCTACTGGATAAAGGGTTTCTCATAGCCCAAGAGCACAGCCAAATGGCTCGCCGAATAATTGGCAAGCTGTCGGCGGCGTGTGATAAACTCCCATCTTCACTCTTTATTGCGGGTGTGGATGGCCGAGAAGAGCACCCTACCTTCGTTGGGGGTTACGGCGAAATTTATCGCGCCACCTACAGTGCCCAAACTGTCGCTTTGAAATATGTGCGTGCTGTGCATTATCTGCGCGGGACAGAGCTGCGTCGCCTTCGCTTGGTGCGTTCCTCAGCGGACCCTCAGACTCGATATACTTACAATTAATGAAGAAATTCGCCCGAGAAGCACTCGTCTGGAAGGATTTGCATCACCCCTATATCCTCCCATTTTTAGGAATCGACCTGGGTAACTTCCCTGCCCGTCTTGGTCTAGTTTCTCCATGGATGGAGAACGGCACTGTTTTGAAGTATCTCCAAGACCATGGCCATGCAAATGTGGACAAACTAGTGGGTCCTTATCATTATTATAATGTCCGACCTCTCAAATAACGGTCAAGCTATCCGAAGTTGCTCAGGGTCTTCAATACCTCCATTCGGGCAATATCGTCCACGGCGACCTGCGAGGGGTGATTCCTGCTTTTTTCCCTATTCAAAGTATATTCACGATTCACACAGGCCAATATTCTTATCACCAAAGACTGGAGTGCATGTTTGGCAGATTTCGGGCTCAGTGTTTTCACCGACGTCACCGCGTCCACTTCAAATCGTGCTGGTAGTGTTTACTGGATGGCACCCGAATTGCTCGATCCACAACGCTTTGGGAACGGAAAATTTGCCCGTACACCGGCCAGTGACGTCTACGCCTACGGCTGCGTCTGTTTCGAGGTAACATTCTTTTTTTTCAACCTGATTATTTCTAACATCTCCAGTTGTACACAGGGCAGCCACCATATCGCGACCTATTGGAGCCCGCAGCATTACTGAAGGTCCTGAATGGTGAACGGCCGGGACGGCCCCCAGGTCCTCCCGCCATGTTAGATCTGCTCTGGGCATATGTGACACAGTACTGGGCAGAGAGTGTGATCACTAGGCCAACCAGCGAAACCGTAGTCCAGAATATGGCTGCGGTGGCTTCGAAACAAAAGTATCAACGCCCTGCGGTGCTGCAGTCAGACATACAACGCGGATTACTTGATACACGATCATCCTCATCAGCGGCGCCGGCATCCAGAGATATTCAAGCTGAATCACGGGCAGCGGGCGTGAATACTGGTGTGCTACGGGAAGGCCCTGTCATTGTGAAAGGGACCGGCAAGTTCATCAGTTGGTTTTGGGAGAATACATGGCTCGTTCTGAAAGAACAGACCCTGAACTTGTACAAATCAGAGGTGGGCATGAATCAAAGGCCAAGGCCATCTGTGGTATTTATCGTTTTTTGCCGTTCGTTCATCACTCAACTACTTTACAGAATTTGGCCCTCCAAGCCTCCATTCTCCTCCGCGATGTTACCAAGATTGAACGGACAGATGTCAAGCCACATTGTCTCCTGCTTGAGACCCAGGACCGTCGTTACTTTCTCTCTCTGAAGAACGACGATGAGTTGTATGGTGCGCCGATCGCTGCATTGGCCGTTCGTCCGTTCATCCAATGTTTGTATGATTGCGGACCGAACTTCGTGATAAGCTTTTGTCCCAATTTGGAAATTGCTACTGTTCCCTCAGTTCTTACCACGAGATGATGTTATTGTGTAGATAGCACTATAAGAACCCACTCTACAGATCCCCCCGAGCAAAAGTTTAAATATTGAAAATATTATTTTTGCCAACCAGATTTTGCGTTTTCGGTTCGGGCCGGTGAATAGCCGGTGGCTGTACACCGCCATCAATTGCCGCTCGACGTCTTCCTCTGCCCGCACCATGCCGCGCGCGGCTAAAACAGCTACTCACCAGCAGAGGGCCACCGGAGGCTTGTTTGCCCCCTCTCATCCCACTCTCGCAGACTCCGGAACAGAAGAAGACGGGGACGGTGACATCGAGTGGGAGAGTGATACAGAATCCGACACCGAAGATCCAGACTATTCTGAGCTCTGGGACTCGCAACCCAAGCCGCGGACATATGACGAGCGTGAACAGAGGTGGCGCGAGAAGCGGGAGAAGGCCGCTGCCAAGCTGCATGCTGCTGAGATGCGGAGCACGGAGAATAGGGAAGGCGGGGCATTGAATAAAAATGCGGGCATGTTTCTTTCGCGTCGCGTTTGAAGATTAAATTAATTAACACACTCAGGCACTCACAGGGGGGCTTATGGGGTTGGTGGTGCAGCCAAGAGAACTGTGCAAAAGAAAAAGAAGACACTTCGGGACGCTTTTAATGCCGGAACTCTCAACATTTCGAAGGACGAACTGGACCGCCAGCTAGCCGCTATCGACGCGACAGAAGCCCCGTCTGTGAGAAAGCCAATCCCCGCGGCATCTGGCTCTCAGCCGACCCAGCGAACTCTGCACACTATGTTTGCCCAACAGAAACGGGCGCGCGCTCCCTCTCCTGACGACAGACTTCAGGAAATTATCATGCCGTCCTTTAAACGCCTCAGAACTGACCAGCCTGACCCTCCTGCTGTTGAGCTCTCGTCTGAGGAGTCTGGGAACGAGGAGGAGGAGGAGGAGCCAGAGCCAGAGCAGGTCGAGGCTCAGGCGCGGGAGGAGCACGGAGATGCAGTGGTTGACGCCGCCATCTTGACCGACGACATTGCGGACTGGGTGGACACCATTCTCGACGATGCAACCCCGCAGGAACCTAAAGAGCTTGGCGCCCTCGCCGCGGCATGTCTCAAAGTTGCACGGAGGAAGAAGGACTATGCTAGCGAGGTTCTCTTTGCATCTCTGGTCGACTTCTATTGCTGGATGCCTCGCCTGGGACGTCTCCGGGCAGCGCTTCGTGTTGCTAAATACCATGGCCGTGGTCCCGCATTTCAGCGTGTCATTGCGGCTCAGGCTCGGTTCTTTGAAGCGAATGGCGCGTTGAAACCCAGTCACCAGGGCCGGCGAGAGAAGTCGAACGGCCTTCTCGATGACGAAGGATTTTATCTCGGGGTTCAACGATGGCTGCGAACACTTGAAGTTGGGACAGTGAATTCATTTTCTGTTGCTTCCCTGTTGTCGTGTTACTCACTCAAATACAGGTCAATCCGAAATTACTGCAGCACCATATCAACGAAACATTACTTCCCTCCCTCGCCCTCAAAAAGAAGACCGTTTCTATTCGACACTGCCAGCGATGGCTCTGGCGGCTCGGTTATCGCCGCAAGCGCCACCAGAAAGGTGTTTATTGGGATGGGCATGAGCGTAAAGATGTTTGACGGCGCCGCAAAGAATACCTCGCGGAACTGGCAGCATATGAGCGCTTTCGAGCGACATATGCTGAGCCCGACATGGCGGAGGTTCGCCCCGAGCTTGGTGCTGATGAGGTTGAGCACGTCGAAATCGTTCACGACGAGGCCAGCTTTCATTCCAACGACTATCAGAATACCCACTACTGGCTGAAGCCGGGTGAGCAGGTTCTGAAAAAGAAGGGCCGGGGACGCTTGATTATGGTTTCCGCATTTTTGTGCGAGCGCTACGGCCTTCTCGCTCTTACGGACGAGATGAAGGCCGAGAATGAGAAGATGGCGGCGGAACTTCGTTTAGCAATCACGGATTCGACCATGGTCATTTATCCAGATAACAAGGCCTCAGGCGACGATTATTGGAATATGAAGCAGATGATCGAACAGGTAAATCAATTCATTCTGCTTTTTATTTATTTCTCACATATATACAGCTTATCCTCGCAATTCTCATCACTCGTCGAATGTTCCCCAAGGCCATCATTCACTGGATCTTCGACAATTCGTCCGCCCACGGCAGTCTTGCCCCGGATGCATTGACCGTCACGAAGATGAATGTGAAACCCGGCGGTAAAGTTCCCACCATGCGCGAGACCACAATTCCCGACAACAATCCTCATGGACACGGCGGGAAACCCCAGAAAATGACCTTCGACGAAAATCTACCCGCTGACCACCCTTATAAGGAATATGAGGGGCAGCCAAAGGGGATGAAGGTGATTTTGGCCGAGCGTGGATATACCAAAGACACCAACAGCAAATTGTTGATCGGTGACTGCAAAGCATGTAAGCTCGCAAAATCCCGCAAACCTCATCTTGAGGGCGCCTCGGCCGATGAAGAACGCGAAATGTATGGTGAGGACGGGAATGACACCGAGGAGGAAGACGAAGAGCACCCTATTGACTGCTGCATGCGACGTTTGCTCTCCCTTCAGCCGGACTTTGCTGGGCAAAAGTCACAGCTTGAACTGGTGCAACTTTATTTTTTCACCACCGCTTTCGTGGCTGATTTATTGTACATAGCTTATCGCCGCCGCTCCCGGCATGGTTTGTCATTTCTTACCCAAGTTCCACCCTGAGATGAACCCCATTGAATATTTCTGGGCGTGGGTCAAACGGTGGTTCCGGGAGCGCTCAAACGGGGAATGGCAAAAGGCCAAGACTCTGGTCGACGAGGGGCTTCGTCTGTGTCCTGTGCCGACCATCCGCCGATTCTACCGACGTGCACACCGCTACGCAAGCGTCTACCGTCTGGGTGCCACGGGCCCGGTTGCCGAGTTTGCTGTCAAGAAATACCGATCGCACCGCGGGGTGCGTGCGAATGAGTTAGATGTTGCGACGTCGGAGTGGAAGGCAAAGGCGGAGGCAATTTTGCGCGGGGTCAAGGGCAAGGAGAGGGCGAAATAGGTACACTATGTTTTGAAATTTCTCCTCCAGATTTTGCGTTTTCTTTTCCCACGGTTCGAAGGCCTTAGATTTTTTTGAAACGAAAATTATACACTTAAACTATACCTACCTTTGTGCCTAATCTGAAGTATGGAAGCCCCTGGCTCAAAATTGCGGCTTGTCATGAAGTTTTGGCCGCAATCATACTCCAGGCTGGAAAGATGACATTTATTCCCGTTCGCCACTCGCGGTCGTGATTGGCACTCCTAGCGATTTTGTGCAAAGCGTGCACGTGGAGTTTAATCCTGTCACACGTGAATTGAAGGCAAGTCTCTTCATTTCAAGTCCTATAATATTCACCGATGACATTAAATTCCCACTAGGGCCTCCCCAATGGATGGAATAAGCTCCTCCGGCCCGCTCATGCCGAACAAAGAAACGAACGCAAAGCAGCAAGGCTCGCCGCTCATCGAAAGCGAGAGCGGGAACTCGAGTATGCTGTAACTACCTTGATGCGCGGGATGTAGTACAATTAACCTCTCGGGAGGGGGTGCTCGGATATTCGTGCTGTTTCTGAAAAACAGTACAGTGAGTGCAGTGTACCAAAATGGCCCGAGTATGTAGGTCGCCAATAAGATGTTTTTAAAAAAAATTCCAACGTACGAATAATTGCTGTAATGGGTGGGATAAGATACTATCTGTTTGAGAATAGAGTATCGCGTCTTGCATACCAATGCGCCGGTCACCGAGCCCCAGGAAGTTGCGCGATGGTGGCCGCAAGTACAGTTTCGCCGGTATGGGGAGGGGGTTATGGCCAAATACGATTTTGAGATAATTACTGATTCTTTGGTCACTAAGGAAACTCCCGATCACTGAGAATATGGGGGCGGCAAGTCGCTTTGAATGCGGACCATCTCGAAGTGTGTGTGTGTGTGTGTTGAGAAATCAGCCAGAATTTCCCACGGTTGAAGTTCGTTTGATGGCCGTTCACAAGAAATATGTGTTGTATGCCAGTGCCTGGCTACAGAAAGCGGGGAGCTTGCGCTAATTCCGAGTTTGGGTCATTGATGGATAATTCTGATGGGAATTTGGGAAACCCATCAGAGAAATTATTTTTCTAATGAGAAACCCTCTCGAAATTTTTCCGGTTCCACAAATGAAATGACACCTGCACTGGGCTGGTTGGATCTCTGAGGTCAATTATAGGCCTCAAATTGAACAGGCATTGTTTTGGGCCAATTTTGAATCCTTCCGCTGGGTAACATTTGTTGCCTGGGTGCCGGATATCCCGGCACATCGGCACTGTTTCCAAACACTCGGCCTTCTTCAACACGGGCACAATACCATTCATCGGGTGCTTAATGGGCAGTAATTAGTTCTTGAAAGCTCCCTCTGCACACAGGGGCCTCTTTACCTGTTTCCCGTTTGCTCCGAAATGTCGCCCGGGCCGAGCCATCAA
The DNA here is from genome assembly GCA_029378385.1 of Mycena metata. Taxonomy (NCBI): domain Eukaryota; kingdom Fungi; phylum Basidiomycota; class Agaricomycetes; order Agaricales; family Mycenaceae; genus Mycena; species Mycena metata. The sequence continues at coordinate 25,151 of JARKIB010000606.1, read as the reverse complement.
TGGTCGCCACGCACCAGACAAAGAAGCCGGTTGTGCCGAGCCAGAAGGGTTTGTCGGAACATTGGGCTTCCCGATAACATACATTTGGAAGGGGATTTCTCAAGCAACGGGGTTTCCCATTAGAATTATCTGTGATTAATCTACAAATACATACTGACGGAAGACATTTACACACTCTCATCGAAGAACTCCCACGGGGCGACCATCAGAATTGATGGTCGCCCCGTGGGAAACCAGAACTTTGCACAGCCATACGTTTTTCACTGATCGTTGACAGAATAGGGGGAGCAAGCTCCCCCAATGAAGTAAATCGAAGGTACCATGTGAACACTGTCTACATCCGAGAATCCAGCCACAAAAATTCAACCCTGAACTGGTACAGCTCAAAACTGCAAACGATACAATTACACACAACGAACGAAGACACTGCTCGGTGACTATAAAAATTCAGCTCGTGATTACACGAGGATCGAGCTCCAATCCGCTGCTCGCACAAAGTCGGCCCATGTGCGGGGGCTTCTGTTCAAATGCTGCCGACTGGGACGCGTATCCTTGTCGCCGAAATCTGGAACGAATTATTAGTGATGTCACGTCTATCCGTCATCTGGAAGGCATACATCTAAATTCCTCGAAGTATTTCCACATTTCCAAGAGCTCCAAAGCGACGTGGTGGGGAGCCCGTGTTGCGGCCATGTATTGCTCGTCACTGACTTGTTTATATACCACTTTCTTGCCAGTGACTGTAACAAGGGCGCGTTAATATTAATTGCCTCGTGAACATGAAACATGGAAAGGTACACACTCATGCCAAGCTGGGCAGCCATTTCCGCGACCGAAATATCTTCGCCTGATGCGAGAACTTCTGTTCCCGCCCCAAACTCGGGAGACTCGATCCCCTCACGCACGAACAGTCCGTAATCATGCACAACATCGATAACGGGCACCACAGTGCTCGGGCCAATAGGTAAGCCCAGAGTGTACGTCCCGTCTGCTTCCTTTTTCAGGGCGAATGCGGAATGGTAATTGCTTGCGTAGACAGCGGCTTGTACGATGAGAAGTTGAACCCCGGACTTGCGCGCGTACGCGGTGATCTCGGCTTTGCCGTCGAAATGGTCAACGTGCGTATACTTGCCTTGAGAAACTTCGACAACTGATTCCACGCCAGACCAGACAACGAGTTCGACCTCTGCGGCCTTGGCGGCCGCCACAAGCATTTTCCCCTCTGCCACCTCCTATATACGAACTCTGATCATTTGCAAGAACTTTAGGAGGAACATGCTTACCCTGGCCTTATCCAGGTGCTCCCAAAAGTTGGTCACGATCTATAGGTCAGCTTAGTCGAATTTCCGACAGCGCTGATTCACAATAATGTTTTACTCACGAATGCGATGCTTGCTCCTTTGAAAGCCGCTTCTGCTGCATCTGCATTATCCGCCGTAAGATTCACGTTCACCATCTCCACACCCTGAGTCGCGATCCTTTGAGCCTGGGGCTTGCTCACATCGCGTGTGAGGCCGCGGATTCGGTATTCTTTATCGGACTCCGCGAGTGCTTGGATGACGCTTCCTCCTTGCTTCCCCGTTGAGCCCACCACAACGACGAGTGGCGCAGTGGGGTTGGAGGAGATTGTCATGGTGTGGAAATGAAGAGAGGTGGTGCCGTGAGAATGTGCTTAGAAAGCGCCGAACATTCTGATCAACTTCGGGCCGTAATGGGGGTACCGCCGGGCGAGAGCTATAGCCTAGGGATGGGAAAGTTCGGTTCGGTTCAGGTTCAGGGTACTTTTGCCCGAACCTTGAACCTGAACTTCGGTTCAGGTTCAGAGATTTGCTGAACCTTGAACCGAACCTCAAGTTCAGGTTCGGTTCAGGTTCGAACGGGTTCGAACCTGATTTTTTTTCTCACCATAAAGATGTCCTTAATTTGACCGGGATATCAACTGGGTATGAGGTAAGGGTGCTTTTGGGTTTGCAGATGTGTTCCCCACTATCTTCAGGTCCCCAATAGTGCTCAAACATTACTTTTCTCAAACTGAGCTCACTCAGAAGGCCATCACATCAACATCAAACGAGAAGTTGCTTGTCAAACCACCACTCTCTCCAGGAAGTTTAAGGTGTGTCACCTAGTTGTAACTGAGTATTTTCAAGTTAAAATCGGTGAGAAATCAATGCAAAATGAGCCCAAATGAGTGACCAGAGGCAGACTTGCGGTTCAAGGTTCGGTTCGGTTCAGAGGTAGTTGGGACTTGCCCGAACCCTGAACCGAACCTCAGGTTCAGGTTCGGGCATTTGGCTGGACCTGAACCTGAACTTCGAGTTCAGTTCGGTTCAGTTCGAGTTCAACACTACTATAGCCGCTGCGATTTGATTTTCATTCTAAGTGCTTCTGCTACACCATTGTCGACAGTACTCGCTCGGTACCGTCCTCAGTGGACGAGTTCAACCCAGAAGAAATGATAGCTCAGGCTGGCGGAGGAATGGACGATAGTTCCATGGACTCCCACGTAAACAATTAAAGCAGTGAAGGCCGCACAATTCAACCTCCGAAACTGCGGGATTTCATTGGAGGCAAAGGGTGGCCTCCGGTAAGTCCGAACTGAGCCGAATGATCAACAAGTTCCCACGGTTGAAATTTATCGAGTTGGCCTCAGTTTCATCAAGTTATGGATGTTCCGATGACCTACCCAGCTCTCAATCTCTTCCCCATAAAAAACTAAAAATGGTATTATTGTATCCAGTTGTCCACCTCGCCGTACCTATATCTATGCAGATACCGGAGCACAAGCAATGACACAGCAACCACCGCCCAAATATTAATGCGCTGGCGGAACATGAAAGTGAATACGTAGAAGTTCCCCCAAGTGTTTACGTAGAGCGCCACAAGTTCTTCGATAATCTGTTGAACAACCGCACGCGCAGATTGCAAAATATGATGCGCAGAGAGCTGGAAAGCGGCAACAATCAAAATGCTCCTATATAATAGGAAGTCAGTTCAAATGCGCAGATTGGAAAAGAATGATTGCAAGTAAAATGCAACAATCATCGTCTGGAGGTTGGGCGAGTCAGAGATCTACCGGTCGCAAACGAGGGGGATGGACGAACTTCAGCTCGGGTGGTCCCAGCAGGTGTCGTCCTGTGGTGACGCTGCAACACCAGGTCCGCAAGCCAAATAATAGTCCCGATGACAGATATGACCTATGGGAGTCTCAGCACTGTGCTGAAGCTACCGTAAAAGATGACATGGTCCCTACACAGAGAGGATACTTCCAGAGCGCCACAAGTTCTTCAACCGCGCGCGCAGATTGCAGAATATGAGGCGCAAAGAATTGGAACGCAAGAGCAATCAAAATGCTCCTATATAATAGAAAAACAGTTCAAGCGCGCAGATTGGAAAAAAGAAAGAGTACCAGTAAAATGCAAGAATGACCGTCTGGAGGTTGGGCGAGTCAGAGATCTACCGATGGCAAACGAGGGGGATGGACGAACTTGAGCTCGAGTGGTCCCAGCAGGTGTCGTCCTGTGGTGCCGCTGCAACACCAGGTCTCCAAACGAGAGAATAGTCCCGATGACAGAAATGATACTTAAATAACCGAAGGCCTCGGTGGATGACGGAAAGCGAGGAATGGAAAGCCTGTAACCAGGAAGAATATGACCTATGGGAGTCTCAGCACTGGGTTGAAGCTATTGTAAAAGATGCCATGGTCCCTACACAGAGACAGAGGCCGATAGTCTTGGCCAAGCCGTTCAAATGCAGAATCGAAATACAGGAGAGCGCCAGTGAAAGAATGGACATAAACCACGAACGCCGGAGCTGTTGTAACGGCGCCGGAGGCGTTAGGTGCTTGACTATGTCTTCACTGGTAGGCCTCGAAGTGGCCTCTTGTGCCCGATAGGCATTGTTATGCTTCCAAAGCGAATCGGCCATGGCAGGTGAACTGGAGGGTCGCACTGTGGACGTAAACCACGAATGCCGGAGCTGCTGTGGCGGCGGCGGAGGCGTTAGGTGCTTGACTATGTCTCCACTAATAGGCCTCGAAGTGGGCTCTTGTGCCCAATATGCATTGACATGCTGCCAAAGCGAATCGGCCATAGCAGCTGAACCGGAGGGTCGCACTGCCCGTTCACCGTCAATTGTGCGCAGCATAGCGATGGCTTGGGATAAATTTGAAAATGGGGCTCTGCCTGTGTACAACTGAGTCTGATGAGACGCGTCTAGCAAAAGAGTATGTTGAAGATAGACCGCACCTCGAAGCAGACACAGCCGAAGGCGTACACATCGCTGTAGGGCGTCCTCGCGAAGCGCAAACCAAACCGTCCGGGGTCGATCAGTTCTGGCGCCATCCAGTAGAGGCTGCCGGCTCGAGTTGAAGTATGCGTTGGAGCGGTCGCATCATTGAAGGCGCTGAGACCGAAATCGGTTAGACAAGCGCACTTGTCCCGATCAACAAGAATATTTGCCTTTGTTGGAAAGTTTTAACCCAGACCGAAGGAACACAAGAAAAGCAGTACTCCACGTAGATCGCCATGTACAATATTTTGGGAGTGGAGATATTCCAGACCTTTTCCAATTTCGTGAAGCTACAAACTCCGTCAAGAAGATGTCTGAGTGGTACGGAGAATTAAACATACGAATTTGTCCACGTGTTCCCGCCCGTAAAAATTCAAGTAATTCAAAACGGTGCCGTTCTCCATAAAGGGTGATACCAGGCAAAGCGACGATGAAAAGCTTTCTAAATCTATACCGATGAAGGGCAAGATGTGCGGATGTCGCAAATCTTTCCAGAGTAGCGCTTCTCGGTATAATTTCTGTTGGGCGTCAGTCGAAGTCTGCCCGGGAGGCTAAATTACTCACCATACGAATATTTCGAATTCTCGGATGCAGAGCTGGCGAGGTAATACCGAATATGTTTAACGGCCACCTTTTTATCGCCATACGAAGCTTCGTAGACGTCTCTAAATCCGCCGGCAAAGGCAGGGTGTTCGCTCCGTCCAGTAACTCCCGTGATGAACAGAGAGGAGGGTAGCCTATCGCTCGACTCAGATATTTTTCGCATTAGACGCCGCCCAAGACGGATATGCTCCTGTGACTCAAGTAATCCTCTGTTGAGTACCTGCGGTATCCGGCTAGTCAGATGAACTCCAAGTCGCGACTCGCAGGCACGTATACGAACCTCTTGAATAACATCGAGGAAAGCCTGAGCCGACTCGGGCTCGGCGAGGCCCAGTATGACATTCTCAACCGATTCCGAGTTAAGAATGGATATAATGAGCGCGATAACTCTTCGTTCCTCCGCACGCAATGCGATTTGGAGGGCTGGATCGTCGAATTCCAGTCCTAATTCGGAGGAGAGCTGGAGGTGAAAGGGAAGATTAATTGCAATGGGAATACTTTTACTAGTTTTCACCTCCAATAATGCTATGCGGTGCCCTAAACTCGCAACGATGGCACTAACGACATCATTGCACGACATGGAAAGTCGGTACCCTTCCACGGTCGATTGAAGTTGCGTTACTTTATCCAGTCTTTGTCTGAAGCTAGAATCGACCGTCTCGAGTTTCGAAAGCGGAGTGAGACGTCAAATGGCATCACTGCAAGTCTCATCGAGGAATGAAAATAAGGCCTATCGAAAGATTGAGGGACTTTCTACGTTGACCACTGTAATGCTTACCTCGTCTACCAATATCTTGGGTGCCGTTGAAGTCTCGGATCCAGTTGCAGGACTAGGGTCATACAAGTTTGACGCCACAATGGGAGTCGCTGAATGCAGCGGGGGAGGAGTTGGGACCGGGGGATCCCCTCCGAGTCGTAGAAACAGGCGCTTGAGCATTGGGAACGCTTGAGGGAGACAGTATAGACGCCGTAACAGAATGCTGTGAAATCCTGTCACAGACTATATATTCCAAGGTTGAATTCCGAGGCCGCCGAATTCGACCCACAGAATCGTGTCGCTTCGCAATGCTTCAGATAGATGGAGTGGTGCAAGGGTTCAAGTCAGATCTTCTCTGCATCCACGACGAGGAAAGGTCATAGCTGGGAATCGGAAGTCGCCCCACAAATCCTCCCACAGATCGACAGCATTCACGTCTATATATGCATCGCCGATAATCTTTGTCACCGTATTCAGTCTGTTCGGCTTTCGCGCGAAAAATGATACCGAACCACTCACGAGTGAGGGCAGGGCGAACTGACCGTTTCAGCTGACTTACTTCATTTTCAATGAGTGAATTTGCACTGATCTGGTGTTTGGAGGCTCGCAACTCAAATCCCCCTCATCGAAGGGTTTGGTTTCGGACTGAATGAAGGCGGAGCGAAGAGAACCAGCGTGCAAAGAAGGCACTCTGGTGGAAGGTTGAAACACCCGAGATATCGCTGAGACGAAGCTCTGACCGACGTTGCGTGTTATGGAGTGTGGCAGACTGGGATTTGGTGCATTTGAAACTATTGCCAAGTTAGCCATGCCCAGAAGAGATGTTTACACACTAGATAAAAAGTATAATTCGCGAGTAATGATACATATACACGATTGTCGCGGATTCAACCCTTCTGGTTGAAGAACGACGTGATCTTGGAGGCCTTTGGGGTCGAATCAGTCTCAACTTTCTTTTTCTGCGTTCGAACAAGTAGATGGTAAAGAATGAGTTTGAAGGATATATTCGACACGTACCTTTGGTGTGGCTTTAGACTTCGAGCGCGGCAGGGCGTTAGTTGGCGACGAGAAGGCAACGTGCGAAAACACACCTTCGGCGAAGAAGGTCCGTCTACGATCTCAATCTCAGAGTCGGAGTCGGCGGGTGAGCGGCGACGTTTCTTCGTGCCAGACACTGACGCGACTTTCGACTTCTGCTTCTCCTTCCCTTTCGATGAAGACGGCCTGTCAACTATCTCTACACCCCCATCATCCGTATCGTCGTCGGGCGCAACTTTTGAAGCCGGCTTAGATTTAGGTATTTGTTTCTTGGGTGTCGCGGCCTGCGTCTGCTTTTGCTTGTTGAACATGGCTTGAATGCCATCTTTTCGATTCGCCACGGGCTCGATGAAGGTGGAGGATTCAGTGCCGACCTTGCCAACTTCTTTGGGGACTTGATAGCTGGGAGGCGTCGTGTTAGTATCTCGTAGATGCGTATCAATTCAAGAGATAATGAGACGCGTACCAATCGAGCGGACAGGTTGGTGAGGCGAGAAGAGGGGTGAGATCTGGATTCCACTTTAGAGAAGAGGTGTCGAGCCAGGCGGTGAGGGCCTCGGGTGTTGAGAGGATGACCGGCTGGCGCTCGTGCAGCCAGGAGAACTCAGGGGCAGCGGCGGTCGTGACGATGGTGAACGTCCACAGCGTCTCGCTTTCGCCTGCGGAAATTAGAGCCTTTCGAAAGGAAGACCTACAGTTGGGACACGCACCCTGCAGCATAACACAATCGAATAAACCGGCCATTAGCATCAGTCGCCCGTCTTTTGGCTTGACAAAATGCGGGAGCTTGTCTTTCCCCTTCGTGAGCCATTCGTAGTAGCCCTGGCACACGACGGCGCAGCGCTTGGGACCCTTGATGCTGCCCCACATGCCACCACCCTCAATGAGGTTCTCTGAGCGCGCGTTGGTCGTATTGAGGGATTTATCCTCAAACTTGCTGTAGTGCGGCACTAGACCCCACTTCATAGTGGACATGATGAGTTCGGACGTGCCTGGATTACGTCGCCGCACGACAGGAGCTTGAGAGTGCGGTGCGATGTTGTAGCGCGGTACGAAAGCATCGCGGCGCTCCCATTCATTGACGGACGCGTCGTATCCATCCAGCTGCTGGATTTCTGCTGGCTGCAATTTATTTAAGGTTATAGTCGCAATACAAGCTGATACTCACGTCGAGGCGCAAACTGAAGCGACCGCACATAACGGTCAATAAACTCCGAGACAGGCACGACGCGAGGTACGAGCGGTTTGAGCCTGTCAGAGGATAGGGTAAGAGGTGCGGGATGAGCGGGAAGTCGTGACGTTCGGCGTGACACGTCACATCTCGCTGCCTCCGCGCGTCCATGACGCGTCCGTTCCCGCCGTTTCTCGCCCATCCTACCGCTTCTCTTTCCAGCCACGCGCTCAGAGCCGTCCGCCGCTCGACACGTTTCTGTCTCGTTGAGGCGGTTGCGCGCGAAGCGCGCCCTCACTTCGGGCGGCTGAGCGGCGGAGCCTTACGGCTCTTCCCTCACACCCCGTCGTCCTGTGTTTACACGGGTCCTCGTCTCGTACCGACGCTGCCTGTGCGTCGAGGTGGAAGATGCCGAAATGTACAGCTACCGCTTTCCTTTCTTGGACCGCCATCATCGCCTCCTCCAATCCTTTCTGCGGCTCTATAGTCGTTTGCTGAACTTGGCTGCATGAGACTGAAAATACTCTAAGATCGGAAATGTCTTCTCTTGCCCGGTTGACGACGGCCAAAAGGCTTCTTTCTCGAATTCCAAACCTCTCAGGAATACTGCGCTCGTCTTTCCTTATGCAATACGTACTTCTCTACAGCGAGCCTATGCATTTGACGAATATCACTGGGGATTCAATCTGGCGTCTGTACTCAGTTATTTTGAGACGAAGGCGCTAATCATTCTTCGACATGCGACAGCAAGCACAGCTCGACATCCTCCTCCGTCCACTCATTGTACTTCGGTCTTGCCCAGAACTCGAGGAACCCTGCTGACTGACCTATACGCCGCTCACGCAGATGTACCGTGTAATAATCCTCTCTTACGGTACTACTCGCCCGTGGAGCCTGAACTCTTATTATCCAGTCCTTGCTCTCCTTCCTTCAGGACGCTTGTCGTGATTTAGAGTAGGTTGCCTTCCACAGCATTTGTATCCACATTAATCGTGCGATTGTCCCCAGTTCGAAGGCGGAGCTGAATACCTACGCACTTTCAATGTCGACCGACGACGGAATCGTGGTTGCAATTTCCAGGAGCTTAGGGTGGCGACGAAATTTACTCGACGTATTTGACTCAGTGCTATTGCCTATATTCTAGATCTAACGTTGCTGTAGTTGTCGTCAGAACTTGGTTTCACGAATGATCCGCGCATCCGAGCCGCTCTGCGCGCAGATGACGAAGAGATAGCAAAGCTCCTTGCTTCCATTTTCAACACCGACGCCGAAGCTGTTGTGTTAGCCCTCGAAGATGAATCCACGCAATGTTTCCTCGATGTAGTTCAAGAGGTGTGTCTATTCGCAAGTTCGCATTTCGGGGGTTGATTAACGTTGATTGTTCGTCCAAGACTCTGGATAGGGGGTTGTTCGCCCAAGAGGAGAGTCGACAAGCTCGCCGTCTAGTTCGAAGACTCGCCGACTTGTGCGACAAACTCCCATCTTCGCTTTTCATAACCGGAGTCACGGGGCGGGAAGATCATCCAACGTTCGGAGGTGGGTTCGGGGACATTTATCGTGCCACCCACGCCGGAAAGCCTGTCGCTTTGAAACATATGCGGCATTTCCTCCAGGGGTCAGATCTACGTCGGATACGTTCTGTGAGTTGGTCCACATCGCACGGCCCGGCTTACGAATAAGATAGAAATTTTGTCGGGAAGCTCTCGTGTGGAAGGACTTGAACCACCCTCATATCTTGGCGTTCATGGGAATTGACCGAGATAATTTCCCTTCTTCTCTTTGCATGGTTTCTCCTTGGATGGAGCACGGCACTGTTTTGAAGTATCTCAAGAATCATGGCCATGCAAATGTCGATCAAGGGGGTACCGGCATTCTAAAAAAATATATAGGGCCGTTTTTCTTTTTTCCGACTCGGCCGCTGGACTAACTAACTAACGTAACGTTCCCACGCACCATATATGGTAATTTGTTACGTGTTCAAGTCGCCGGCGAGTGCAAAAGCAGTGTTCACCATCCATGGGGAGCTCTTTTCTGATGTGGGACACCAATCGGAGGGCAATCCCTCCAGAAGCAACCTTTCAAAGACAATTCTTGACCTTTCCCGACTTATCATTTCGGTTACCATATATAGACTTCTACGGAGGCAGCAGGTGCAGGTAGTAAACATGCCATCTTAAGAGTATCCAGCACTCTGAGGGCCAAATTGAGCTCCCTGGCATTGGTCAAAAGACTGTTCTTGGCCAAAAGTGGTGGTTAAAGATTTTTTTTTGCGGCCTAGCGGCCGGACTAACTAACCAGCCCTTAGTCGCCGGTTTAAATGCCGGTACCCCCTTGATGTCGATCAACTAGTGGGTGCTCGCTGCTGTTATTCTAAACTCTTTGAGTTTAACGCGAGAATGCAAGCTGTATGAAATCGCCCAAGGTCTTCAATATCTGCATTCCTGCAACATTATCCACGGAGATCTACGAGGAGTAATTCTTTTCATCCCAGCCCATAATCTTATTCACCAGTTACACAACAGGCAAATATTCTAATCACTCAAGAGTGGACCGCATGCCTAACAGACTTCGGTCTCAGCGCTTTTTCTGATGCCTACACGTCGACGACTTCGAATCAAGGAGGCAGTCTGCACTGGATGGCCCCGGAGCTGTTAAACCCGGATCGTTTTGGGACGAAATTCTCCCGCACGCCCGCGACCGATGTTTACGCGTACGGCTGCGTCTGCTTGGAGGTGAGCATAAAATTGCTCACTGAAATCCTGTCTAACTTCTTTTTTTAGCTGTACACAGGTCAACCTCCATTTTCCGAATTAAATCAAGGCGCAGCATTGTTAAAAATCATTCACGGTGATCGACCGGTACGACCCTCTGGTTCTCCGGAAATGTCAGATATCCTATGGCAACATGTTTCAACCTATTGGGCAGATCATCCGAATGATAGGCCCACAACTGCCATTGTGGTCCAAAATATTGGGAAGCTACCGTGTCGACGACCTGATAGGATGGTGGACGGCAGTATTACCCCGGTTAATACTCCGGCCGAATTGCGAGGATTACCTCGCCTACCATCAAAAACAACATTTTTAGGCCAAACAAACGGAGCCACTCGGGAATCGTCGTCCACGCCCTTCTCCACGATCGCTGAAGCATCCCAGTTCCTGTCGAGGCCTCCGAAACGTCCATTTACCTTTAGGTATGTCTCGTGCTTGGACCTCTCGACCATTACTCATTATTATTGTTTAGATTCGACGATGGCTCATCCGTCGGCGCTTTCGGCCTTCCCTCCCCGCCGTACTCTGGTGCTATCAACCTCCGCAAGCGGCGGATGTCGGACGCAGACGCTGCCCCCAGCGCTGAACGCCCACGCGTTCGTGCAGCCTCAGACCCCATTCCCGTTACCGACACCCTAGCGGGAACCCCCGACATCCTGGCCGACTGGTTCACCAGCGATCGCGGGGGCGACACCAACATTTTCGAGCCCGGGCAGCTGTTGGATATCAAGTTCTTCGACCCCGCTGAATACGAATTTGAAGATTCCACTGCGCCTGCTGACCCTGTCGCCAAAGGTAATTGCATTCTCCCCGCCATTGCTTTTGCTAACCCAGTTCACAGCCCCGACGTTACCACCAGCCCCGACATTACCACCACCCACTTCCGACTTGGATGCCGTCAACTTTGACATCCCTGCCGACCTCCAAGACTTGTTTAACTTTGCAGATTTCCCTGGTCCGTATAATTTGCTGTCGTCTCTTTGCAGTCGCTAATGTTGTCGCAGAGGCTTTCGTACAACTGCCGCCTCTCTCGATCGACTCCTTCGGTCCGATTGTGTACCAGCCTCCGTCGTTCTTGGAGCCTTTCAGTGGCTCCTACGACCACGGCTTCATCACCCGCGACAGCGTCGCCGAGTCCTTTGGATTCCAACCATCAGGGATTTTAGTGGGTATTGCTTAAAGCCGAGCCCCACAGTACCGTCTATAAAAGACAATGGTCTGCGTAAATACATTTTCACCCTGGCGTAATAGTGGTCACGCAACAATATTTCGGGTCATAGTTTCCCAGGAGGAGGAGGAGGAGGAGGATGTATTACTGCCGCGGTCCCTATAAGGAACAAGCAGGTATTGTACCAACATACACATGGCGCCTAATATGTATGCTACAATCATCAACGGCCCTATTGCTGAGGAAGCGTAGGCACCCATAGTACCTACACACCGCACAACAGAACTGAAGAAGATGGGACGAAAAATATTGAGGATTCCTGAAACTACTGGGAAGTATCGAGGGAACTCCTGGAACTCTTGGAAGAGAGCTAGGACATCTTCGAATCCACACAGTCTGAAGTCGCGAGAACTCTGAATACCGTAAGAAGCATAGAAGTTGCTCAACACTCAGCATGTGGTCCCCCGGTAGAGTCCAGTTAGGGTGTTAACGTTGTGGTGCACCGGAAGGTAGTCCCAGAGACGGAGCCGGAGCAAGCGTCAAGGCTTATTGCCCATTCCAAGCTGGCAGTGGATTCACCGAGACCAAGTGCTTGAGTCCCCCGGGATCTAAAGTCAACGTGTGCGTATCCGTATTTCACCCATTTCCGTGAGTAGTATGGCTAGGAGGAGTGGAGCTTGATTTTGAGCAGGTGGAGGACCGTAGGTTGTACGATGTGGTGGTCCTTCGAAAATGCTGGTGTTCACACCCGAATACAAAATGAGTAGCAGTCGTGCAGATCGACCTCCTTGATGGGAGGCGTCCCGAATCTCTGTTTCAGGCCTACTTGTATCCCTGGCCTTGGACGCGTGAAGAGAAATGATGCAGAAAAAATGTCAAGATGAATTGAAGCAAACCAACAGCGATAATGCCGCTTAAGAGGTCCAACACTTGTTCCCAGCGGGCACGAAACGGCACAATTTTTTAAACACAGCTGGCGGCCGGTCAGATGCCCTTCATCCTTGGATGGCAGCCGGAAGTCTGGGACATAAATGTTCCACAGAGTTGGCGAGTCGCGTCCCCGGTAAACAGCTCGAGAAAGAATCCTGTGTCGCCTTCAAGCAGGGGGCGTAAGATCATCCAGCACTCTAGCCCGGTAGCGCAGTGAGTTTCGACCTCCGTATTCATATGCACGCATGGAAGAGGGCGAGCAGGATTCCGTGAGGTCTTCGCAAGGCTACGACGCTGTGTTTATTTCCCGTGGGCGTCGCCAAACCAGAATAATAGAGGTCCACTGGATCGGGCCCTAAGTCGTTGTTAACGAGTCACACAGTTGGTCCAATATGGCGTTGCCGCGTCGTCGAAAGCATTGAGCGGCGAGCGAAAGCGGAGATCTGTCAATGACGCGGCCCGAAGATCCGCCGTTCCCGCAGTTAGGGGTTAAGTGGAACTAGACAGGGGCCGGTAAGAGAGGAGTATCCGTGTTCGCTGTCCGAGACAGCCCGAAGCCACGACGGCGACGATAGAACTTGCCATTTGAGTTTGCACAAAGACGGAGGAAGACGGCCCGTGGCTCGATTCTGCTTCCATCCTTCTCGGGTCGAAGTTTTCATGAACATCCAATGTATAGAGGATTCGTATGGCATTAATGGCATTAATGCCATACAGAATCGTGAACGATATGTCCCTACCTTCACGTTCGTCTGCACCCTTCACGATACACACCTTAAGGCAAAACACCGTCCTTCAGGAGCAAAAAACTCTCCTTCAGGAGCGACGAGTGCCTTCACGACATCATAACCCTTCACATGGACAACGAGCCTTCAAGGTAGCTGCAACCACGTTATCGACTGTTGCCATCCTGCAGGACTTCCCTTCTCCTGAAGTGGTTTGGTCTCTCCTTCACTCCAACCTCATGCTTCAGGACAGGTTGAATCGTTCACGACTGTGGTCCTTTCAAGGCCCTGAACGATCGAAGTTGACCTTCACGGCTGCATCTACATCTTCACAACTCTTTCAATCCCTTCAGGGATGAGGTAGATCCACACCCTTCACAGTTTGTCCCCGATCGAGATGATTGGTGTCGTACAGTAGTATATAAGTTGTAGGGCTGCAGTCATAAAGCTAGTGGAGGTGTTCACTGTGTTGATAGATTGAGTCAATAGTAGGCATTGTGGTTGTGGTGGTAGTGAGAATCTCGGATTCCTCGACACAGTGACGAGTTACCGCACTCCGTCGCAGGAGAACAACGGGAGGTATTCATCAAAAGGAACAAGGGAGGACAGGCTGTGAAAGCGCTGAGAGGTCCACAGTCCGTGTGGAAGACGAAGAAAATTTCAACATGCAACATTATGCAGCAGTGTAGACAAAATATTCAGTGCTCAGAAAGTTGGTAGACGGCGGTGAAATTAAACAGGGACAAGCCAGAAAATGGTCTAGTGGCAGAGCGGTTGCGCAGACAGCGTCAAAGGGCGATGGCAAGCAATGGTGCCGCCGGAACAAGTGATTGCAATGCTTACTAGCGGCCCAGCTCCGAGTCAGAACAAACTGGAATTGAAATCCTGGCGGTCAGCTTGATGGTCAAGGTTCTTTCCCGGTCCAAAAAGGTCCCCACCAAGTGAGATAGCGGTTGAGGAATAGAATTACGTAGCCAAAGTATATGAAAGTCGTTCAAACTAATAACTCTAGTAGTCCAGTTGAACTTTGGTTGAACTCGCCGTAACTGTCATATCATGCATTTTCAACATCTCCGAGATGCCCGAAAATCTCACTTGATCATTAATTGTGCCAGGGATTGGTCCCAGTCATGCCGCACGTTGGCCTACTCATTGAGGTTTTTTGAGTACATCGAAAAATATGATTTTGTGGCGAGGAGGTGAAGAAACGCACTACAGAATAGGGACCGCATAGATTTTTTGTCTGAGCCGGAACTTCAACTACGTCTCGGGCAACACCATGCCAGAAACACCGGGAGTGGAGGACACTACGCACCGTTAATAAGAGATGTAAGCACATAGAATATAAATAGAGGCAGTGGTGATGAACCAACCGGCCAGCCAGGCGCGATCTGAATCTAACTCCAGGCAAGCGGCGAGGAAGAAAGGAAGAATGGAAGGAATACAAAAATGTCCGATTGAGAATTGGTTCAAATTTCTTCGGGAAACTTGAGATCTCGAAACAGACAGTGAGGGCATCTCTCCAGTATAACAAGCTCCAAGGGCCGGCAGCAAGAGTGACGAGGGGCGAACGGAATTTGGAGGAGAAGAGAAAGGAGTGGAATTAAAGTACGGAGTTTGAAGCCAAAAGCTCTGCGATACAGTGATAGTACTGGTAGAGGCATCAGGGGCAATAGACGGTGGTGTTGGAGTCGGCGGGGGTGTAATTTGGAGCGTTGGGTGTGAGCGGTGCCATGGTGGTAACCAGAGGTAAGTGATGTTAATTTACGGCCGCGGCTGCGGCGAAGCGCGAAGGGCATCAGCGAGCTATCCGTGGCAACAGCATTTAAGGTATCCATGAATGCAAGTAAGGGCCTTCAGGTCAAGCAAGCAGTTTGATTAGAAGTTTTTGCAAATGCAAGGTATGTACCGCCTGCCGAAACGGAAGGCGGTTCAACGGTCAAACACACGAGGGACGAATGTGTGAACAAGGACTGCCCTGAGCCCGATTAACAAAGATATAGTCTTGAAAGGGAGAGTTCATGTGAGTTGCGAAGGCCGGAACTAGACACATTGAGAGAATTTCACTGGTTACTTTGTGATGGTTGAATTGAATCCCGACTTACTCAAATCTGTGTCGCCACTAATTACATAGTTTTATTGAGAGAGACGTACACATTGTACCTACATACAGACAGACACAATGTGATAGCGTCGGATGCGAATGAAGTCGGGAAGCGGCGTGCACTAGCAGATTCGAGACCGTGTCAGCGTGGTACCGTCCTGTCTAGTTCACAGTTTCAGAGGCCTGCCCCGATCTCAGGGCCGAAATAGGCTACATATACTTACCAATGCAACATACACGAGCGCAACCTTGATAACTTCGCAAAAGAGATCCTGGAACGTGTTGAGGCATTCCTGGAGTTCCACCCCACGGCGACCTGGGCTCCCTCCCCACTTTGCGGGCATTGATAAAGCTACCACGACAGAATAAACATACTGATCTTTAGGGAAACAATACCTTGGTCAGCGCCCTTATAACTTACACAGAGGGGCACAATTCTTCAGGCTCCCTCCCATCCGTCGGTGTGTTTCTTACAGAGAGGTATGGAAATGGTGTACAAGATCCATTTGCACCATGAATAAACACAAAACAGTGCTAGCAGGGTAACCATACATTCAAAACCGGCGTTTTTTTCGCGTTGATGGTAGCGGTCCACCTGTGGACTGAAGAATATGAATACGTGGATGACTATAGAGGAGTGTTATGAGCCGTGTCGTGGGAGCGGGGTAGAGGGACAGTCGGCCGGACGAGCGGGAAGTACTCCGAGATTACCGGCGGTTCGGAGCGGTCTCCGAGATACCGGAGTCTGAAAGGAGGACCGGCGGAGCTGATTGACACAACACCACTGAGGCGCAGGGTGAGCGTATACTGCCAGGAATCGTCGAGACAAGAAGGACAGAGTCTAGAGGAGTCAGGGGGATGAGGGGAGCGACAGGCACCACTTCGGAGGGAGGGAAGCGACATTTATTAAACTACTGAAGAACAAGAAGTAAACTAGCGGGATTAAATAGTGTAGAGTCTTAATATAATGTAAAGGAGATAAGGAGGAAGCATGTGGAGGTACATGTGGAGAAGACAATAGGAAACAATAAGACATCCAAAAGCGGAATGAGAAGTTGGATGAAATCAGGAATGCTTCGGATAATCAACATGAGGTGATATGTATAAACTTCGAAGCTTGGGGAAGAAGGAGATGCATGTGGAGTGAACGTTACCATTGATACTGAGGTCCTATGACCACGGGAGTCGTGCCGATCTAGTCTCCGATATTCCGGTAGTCTCCGGTGTTCCGGCGGTCTCCGGAGTTCCGGTAGTCTCCAAACTCCGGAGTGGACCGGAGTTGAGCAAGTTGTGCCGGAGTGTGATGGACGTAGATTGGAGCCTTGGCGCACGGATATAACAGTATCCCCCTCTTGGGTTTGGCTCCCATGCCAAACATTTCAACCGGAGTCTAAAATGCACAGCAGATGTGAACCTAGAGTTTACTGGTACTTAAAGGACGAGTAAAGTGGTCGATGGAAAGGTGGAGAAAATGGCCAATGAATTTTGAAGAATAGTTTTGAATTTTTTCTTGACTTGACTGCTCGAAATCGCTGAGTGGTCACGTGCCCGGACCGTGCTCCGTGGTCACGTGCTCGATGCCGTAAGTTGACACGTCGACTCTTTCTTGACTCCCGCCACCCACCACCGGAACCCTACCGCAACGCCAACCCCATGTCAACTGCAACCAACACCCAGAGCGGAGCAGGAGGGAGTGGAGGAGGAAACCAGAACCCAGGAGCGAGCGGAAACGGGGGAGAAAACACCGGAGCGGGTAAGGGCAAGCGACGCGCCACCTCAGCGCAACTGCGGGACGAGACCGCCAACGAGGAGGCAGCGGCGGCGAAACTCCACAACGACCGCCGGGAGTTTTTACGCGCCCAGATGCGGGCATTGGTGCGGGCTCCAGTTACGTCCTGTC
This sequence comes from Mycena metata, assembly GCA_029378385.1. Classification (NCBI taxonomy): domain Eukaryota; kingdom Fungi; phylum Basidiomycota; class Agaricomycetes; order Agaricales; family Mycenaceae; genus Mycena; species Mycena metata. Next base: position 7,697 of record JARKIB010000606.1, on the reverse strand, counting down.
GCGGCGAGTCGCAGCAGCGATTGGCGGAGCTCCAAATGCTCAAAAGCGACTTGGCGTCGCTGGGGCCTGATGAGGATATTGAATTCCTCATCATGGAGCTCACCAATCCGTTGCGCGGGACTCCGGGACCCGAGGACCTGCCGGTCGACACGGGCGTCGATACCGGTGGTGCTGAGGGCGGTCCGGAGCACGAGGGAGATGACGAGGATAGCGGGGAGGAGGAAGCGGATGAAACGGAGGTCGAGCGGGGGCGGACTGGGCGTTCCGGTGACGACCGGAATGAACCGTCCGACCCGCAAGTTGGGGGGAAAGTAGGATACGACCATTTCGATGGAGAGGATCGTGAGTCCTTATTGCTTTTCTTTTATCTGAATGTTTTTTATGAATTAGAACTGATTTGAAACTTGCAGGGTGTGAAAAATGCGCAGAAATTAACAGCGACTGCATTCGGCGCCGCGATTCGAACAAGAAGACGTGCGCCCGCTGTGCGCGCAAAAAGGTGCGGTGTTCGTTCAATTCGCAGACCACGCGCGTAAACAGGCGTGCAATTTCGCGCCAAGCGGGGACGTCCCGGAGAGTCTCCGGTGGCTCCGGGCGTTCCGGTCGCTCCGGAGTCAAGCGCCAGCACTCCGAGGCGTTCTCAACCGACGAGGACGGCGGCCGCTACATCCGGAAGACGTACCGCGGCCAGGAGGTTTTCGCGCCGGAGTCGCGGTGGTACAAGGGCACCGCGTCGCGACCGGCGGCGAGTTAAGCGGCTCTTTCGCCGCACCATCGGGAGCTCGATCCGGAGCGACCGATTCTTGGTGCGGTGGAGGAGTTGTACGATTACGTGCGCCGGTTGGAGGAGGATAGGATGAAGATGGGGAAGGAAATAGCGGATTTAAGGGGGATGCTCAAGGGTGCCCGGAGACAGATCCAGGGCGGTGTGGAACGGAAGGACGAGCTGAAGATGGAGAACGAGGAGTTGAAGGAGGAACTGGCGAGGATCATGAGGGAGAGGATCACCATCCCACAGCCCGAGGTCCCGTTGGGGTTGATTCCGTTCGCAGATGACGACCTCAATTTCGCGTTAACTCTCAACGACGCGTGAGACCCCACCGACGAGAGCGGAGGCTCCGGCAGCGATATGGACGTCGACTCCTGTGCGGTCTCCGGACCGGCGGTTGTCTCCGGAGCCGGTGCGAGTTCACCGGTGCGTTCGGAGACGGAGTTGTCGATGCCGCCAAACTTGGGCGATGCGGAGTGGGATGGGGGAAATCGGGAGTCGTCTCCGACTCAACGCGGGACGCCGCGTTTGGGTCGGGAGATTGTTGCTGCGGCCCCGGGAAGTGCACTTTCTGCCCGGGCGCCATCTGTCGAGGAAACGGCGCGACCGCCAACCTCAACTTTCGTCTTGAGAGCTGGCGATTATGGCAAGTCTGTTCGCCGCCGCCGCGCGCTCCCATTAACCCCCAAGGCCGAGCCGGTTGAACCGAGCATTCCGGAGGCGTCAGGAGTTGGAGAGGAGACGAGCGGTGGGGATTCCGGTGCAGCGGTGCAACCGGAGACGAGCGGTGAGGACTCCGGTGCAGCGGCGCAACCGGAGTCTCCTCGTGGTGTTTGGCCGACGCCGGAGCGCGAGCTGCTGGAGCAAGCCGGCCAGGAAGACTTGGAGCTCGTTCGCTCCGCGGCGAGGTTGAATGTCGCACACACCGACGACGACATTCCCGAGGAGTTGGCAGAGCAACTCGATTCGGCGATGGACGTCGATGCGCCGGAGGCGACTGAGAGTGGGGAGAATTCGGGTGAAGGGGACTCCGGGAGCGCGGTGAAGACCGAACAGCAGGACACGCAGATCCCGGCCCCAGAGGTGGTGCAATTGAGGGAAGAATTATTGGATGTAAGGACGGAGGATGGGGAGTTGGTGATGACAACGACCATATACATAATCGACGACTAATGTACTTGTATTTTGCTTTTTTCTTGATGTTTTCTTGAAGCCAAGTGGCTATAAAATGTAATTAGACTGTTTGCTGCAACGAAACAAACCGGAGTGATCGGGGATAGGAATTTTGAGTGTCGATGAGGACTCCGGATATGAACCACCAGAGGTTACCCGACCGAAGCATGATTCCGATACTCCGAAGTTCACCGGAAGGTTTCGGAGAGGCGTAAGTACTTGGAGGTGCCTTGGGCGTTGTACGGAAGTAACGCCGCAGTCTATAGGAGGGAATCTTGAAGGTTATAGCAAGACAGCGAGGGTCCAGGAACGACTCTCGGTCCCCCGGTTCCGGTTCCGGACACCGGAGATTGAAGCCAATGCCGGAGCGTAACACTGAGTGCAAGAGATGCCCGAAGGTATAGGAAGGAGTGTGTGGATAAGGGCCTTCGGTTTAGCTGGCGAAGTTGATGTATGTTGCCAAGATCCGAAGGAAAGTGCAATGGATATCTGTACACCGAAAAGCCAGTTGGTCGTGGAAAAACTGAGCAATGCTTGCGTCAACTCCGACTATCCGACCAACAACCTCGACGAGAAGTCTCCGGAGTGAACCGGAGTACGACCGGAGGTTGCCAGGGTAAGACGGTGTTTTAGGTTGACAAATACACGTGCTCGTAGTCAGAGTTAAGGTCACTCTGACCAGTGTTTGAGCATTTCCAGTACCAGTGAGGCGTATTCATGAGGTCCGGTGGATACTCCAGCACGAATGTCGATGCGGAGTCTGCTAGTGTCGACTGGTTTGTCTAACCACAGATTCCGGAAGGACGGGGAACGACTCCGGAGATTCCTGCAATGATGCCAGACCTTCCGGTCAGCTATCCTTTTTGGCGAGGAAAATTTGATTCTTGCGCGGAAATTGTATGGGCGTATCCCCCTCTTAGGGTAGACTTCCCAAGGCTACCGTGAATCATTTGAGAAGTAGAGTCGGTTTGGCTTAAAGCCAGAATATGCCATAGGGGCAGGGAATTCTCGGAGAAAAGCGATTTTTTCCGGGCGAGTGAACACTCAATCCGGAGAAAATGGCCGTTTCTGGTGGTCGTACACAAGCATGCGAGGTCGCCAAGGATAATTGTTGCCAGAGATACTCAAGCCATCTTGGTGATCGAGCAAAGCTATAGTAGAAGAGTTTTGCCGGCCCGAGATGCCGGAAACGAAACACGACCAGGATGTTCGACTCCGATGGACCGGAATCGAAGATATGGGCGACCGGACAAAGCCGCAACTAGGGCGTTGCGAGCGAAGTCTCGAAGACCCAAAGAAGTGCCAGATTGTCGTTAGAGCGGTTTTCCGGTACCGATTTTTCGACCGCAGGGGACCGGAGACCGCGACGAAGGTCAAGAACAGAGGCCCCATGGAGAAAATGTCGCTAAACGTTCTCCGGTGAGCTCTTACCCAATACATTGACCGTGCGAGGACTCCGGAGCACAAAGTCGAAAACCGGAACGGTGAATCAAGGGCTTTAGAAGAAGGCGTAGTGGGTTCGGTGGAGTACGTTTATTAGACGTCCCTGGTGAACATGTTTCCACGTTTGCCCAAATATCTTTTTTCCCGAGGTTATTGATTTGGCCAACAATCGACATGGCAGATGCACGGAGAGAAAAAAAGGATAGATGGGGGAGAGAACGCAGCCAAAGGCAGGCGTCTCATAGAAGATCGATCCTAGGTGAACGAGAGCAAGGTGTCGAGTTCTCCGAGGGATCGAGAAGCGAATATGCTTCATGAAGGATTCCGGCGGAGGTGCGGAGCATCGTAGCAACCGCAAAACCATTCCGGAGAGGTGCTCGCAGGAAGGGCTTGGTGCCGGACTTCCTATAGCGGAGCGGAGTGTGGCCAATTGGACACCGACCGAGCGTCGAGGCAACGGAGTAACTCCGAAGGGTCGAGCTTTAGGTCCGGAACGTTCGGAGGAACGAAGATGGCGAGTAGCCGGTGAAACCGGAGGGAATTGGGATTCCGGAGGTTTCATTTTGGTGAGGGCGTCAGAACTGTCGGTGTCGGCGCTAAACACCGGTCCCTTGTGGGAACAACCGAAAACAATATCCGGCATAATTGCCGGTCGTGTGCACACTAATATCCCCAGGGATTAAGGGATCGGATATGTTGGAAACCATCATCTTGCAATCAACGGATGCGGGTGAGAGGTTTGCCGGTTCCAGGGTCCAGAACGATGGAGGAAATCAAGAACGATGACGCGATGTCGGGATGCGAACATCACCAAAAGGGGATGGATGACAGATGTACTGCCAATTAATGGATGAGTGTTGCCAAGGGAAAATTCCGGAGGGATTTTGCCGGAGATCTCGCGTACGAAACCAAAAACCTTCTGAATTTCACATATAAGTACAGTTACAGCCAGTATGAGAGACGAGGGAAAATGTTCGTAGCGGGAGTTGAATCCCAAGGCAATCTCGAAGAGATATGATTGTTGAAATCGTTAAAACTCGACTCCAGAGAGCGAGCGGTCGTAAGAACTCAACTCCGGAGAGCGAGCGGGCATGGAGAATAAAAGAGCGGAGGCGTAGAGTTTGGTGGTATAACTCTCCGGGAACGACGCAGACGTTCCGGGAAGAGAATTCGTGTTCTGCTGATGCTATTTAGTCGACGACAACGGAGAGGTCTTCTCCGGTGCGTTGGCGCTTGTCGGAGACGATGCGGGAAATGCGATCGCACGTCTCGACATGATGATCACTGCTGCCGCAATACATACAAAGTCCCAGTCTCTTCCGGCGATCTGCTTCTTCCTTCCGGAGCTTGCCTTTGTTGTTGAGCAAGCCGGCCACCTCGGCGGTTCGTTTGCGCGAGGGGTCTACCGCCGTCCGAACATAGCCGGAGGACGGCCCAGCCTCCCCAATCCTAACCGCCCGAGTGTTGGCGGGGATTGGCGATCCGGAATCCGAGGCGATGTGGAAAACAGGAAGGGAAGTGAGCAAGGGCATGCCGGGGGAGATGTCCGAGAGAGCGGGAGAAGCTGCGCGAGGACCGGGGGTACCGCGGTCCAGAAGATCGTTTCCGGAGGGCGTACCGTGGTAATCCTCGGCGCCCGGAGAGTTGGGATTGGGACCATAGTCGCCCCAGAACAGGCGAGCGTTCCTCCGGGCTTCAGCGAGTGCGGACTCCGGCTGTGTTGCCCAGTACTTGCTATCGAGACGAGTCACCATTGCCCAGAGTCCGGCGTAGGTGCTCGGATAGCAAGTGCAGTCGTCCAGCTCCAAACTCAAGCGCAGCGGAAGCGCATGATGGAGAGCGTGGCACTTCGCGGATTCGCTCCAACCCAGGCGGGTGAGCAAATCCTCGAATTCGCGTAGGAACGGAGCAATCTCCTCGGAGGGCTTCATCCGGAGAAGACGAAGCTGATCCTCCGCGTCAGCCTGGTGGTCCGGTGTATAGAAAATCTGCAAGAACTCCGAAATGAACGCGGAAAAGTTCCCATGCCAATCGAGCTTGGCTGTGTTGGGACGTTCATAGATGGTCCGAGGGACTCCCCGGAACCGCGACAAGATAAAAGTGACCTTGTCGTCGTCCGATCGGAGCTCACGGGGGTGAGCTGCGAAAAATGCGTAGCATTGGGAGAGGAAGGGCATGACGTCCACTTCCTTACCATCGAAGATGTCCGGGAGGAGATTCTGCGAACTTTCGGAGGTCGGAGATACGACCGGAACGGGGGCAGGTGACGGAGTGACGACCGGAGAATGATGGACAGACATGGGAGAGTTGGAGCGGGGTGAGCGACGTTCCGATGGTATGAGTTCTTCTTCCAAGTTGGGAGCGTAGTCCTCCGGGAGCACGGGCTGCGCCGGCGCTACTACCGGAGACGGAGGATAAAGAAGTTCGAGTTCCCGGTCGAGTTCGGGGAGCGGTGGAAGACCTTGTTCGTCGTATTCCACAGCATCCTCGAAAATGGGATCGACCGAGGATTCCGGCTCCGAAACGGGATCGGAGGTGGACAGAGGCGGAGTAAGCGTACCCGGATAAACCGCAATGTCGTCCTGAGGCGGACCAACGGTGAACTGACCCATAGGGATTGTCGTGGCCGAAAAAGGAAAGAGAGTGCGGTAAGTCACCGGTGTTTCTCCGGAACCATCAGATTTTTTCGAAGGGTCATGCGGTGGAGAAGGTGATGCCGACGAGTCGCTCAACATGACGACGTACGAGGCAACAGAACCCAGATTAGCGGTGCGAGGTGAAGGCCAAGAGCGCAGAATGAAGTCGGTAGACATGTTGGTGCAGAACTACGAAACCTGGACAGGTGAGTAGTTTAATACTGTTATGAGCCGTGTCGCGGGAGCGGGGTAGAGGGACAGTCGGCCGGACGAGCGGGAAGTACTCCGAGATTACCGGCGGTTCAGAGCGGTCTCCGAGATACCGGAGTCTGAAAGGAGGACCGGCGGAGCTGATTGACACAACACCACTGAGGCGCAGGGTGAGCGTATACTGCCAGGAATCGTTGAGACAAGAAGGACAGAGTCTAGAGGAGTCAGGGGGATGAGGGGAGTGACAGGCACCACTTCGGAGGGAGGGAAGCGACATTTATTAAACTACTGAAGAACAAGAAGTAAACTAGCGGGATTAAATAGTGTAGAGTCTTAATATAATGTAAAGGAGATAAGGAGGAAGCATGTGGAGGTACATGTGGAGAAGACAATAGGAAACAATAAGACATCCAAAAGCGGAATGAGAAGTTGGATGAAATCAGGAATGCTTCGGATAATCAACATGAGGTGATATGTATAAACTTCGAAGCTTGGGGAAGAAGGAGATGCATGTGGAGTGAACGTTACCATTGATACTGAGGTCCTATGACCACGGGAGTCGTGCCGATCTAGTCTCCGATATTCCGGTAGTCTCCGGTGTTCCGGCGGTCTCCGGAGTTCCGGTAGTCTCCAAACTCCGGAGTGGACCGGAGTTGAGCAAGTTGTGCCGGAGTGTGATGGACGTAGATCGGAGCCTTGGCGCACGGATATAACAAGGAGGGAGGAAATCGAACTTGCCACCACTCACGGCCAACGCGGAAGGTACGTAGATAGCCTTAACAATTGGGGATTAGAGGAATTTCGAGAAGCAATTTGCTCGAGGGTCCACGGTATGCCCCCACTGTCAGGCGCTCGATATCAAAAAAAGGAAATGATATGAACGAGGGCAGAGCCGCAGGCCCCCAAACAATGTCCTTCGCGTCAACGGCGTACGTGCACCCGTCGCGCGCTTCAGCACCAGAGCCGGGTCGCCTCGAACTACATGGCATCTAGGTGCGTATTTATTCAGCGCTTCCATGCACCTCGAAGTACGCATGGTACTGTGCCGCGCATGACGTGCTCTCAGCACAAAAGTGGGCGCGCGTGTATGACAGCACGGCACACAGACATCGGCGCAGCAGGAGAATGCACAAAGGAATATGGAGGTACGACACCTCGACAGTCCTCGCCCTATTTCATCCTCTAGAGCTCCTCGTCCTTGTCCACGCGGCGCGGCGGAGGGTCGGTATTGATTCTTGACCAAATGCACCCTACAGCAGTCCGGATCTTTCCTCCCAGCAGCTAGGAACATGTAACAGTAGCGTACCGTGAGCTCGTGCGCGACGCAGGCATCCTGCGCTCCCTCCCCACTGGGGCCCATCCATCACCGCTCATCGGCATCCCACGCGTCGAATCTGTGGTCTTCACTAACACGAGATCAGTGGGCTTCTACGACGCACCTGCGATAGGCTGCTGGGTGGTGGGGC
>JARKIB010000605.1:0-54458 GCA_029378385.1 Mycena metata | reverse complement strand
CCATCAATGCAAGACTGGCTATATCTGTGAGCAGGGAGAGGAATTCCTCAACCTCTTGCGGGATTCTGCTGGCTCCCAGGCAGTCTCGAGGTTATCAAGAATCAGCAAGGTAGGTGGACCATCTGAAAGGTGGTAAATGACTGCTTGAGTCAGTCCTTCCCAGGCTTCATTCCAAGATGCGCCCCAACAAGACCTGCAAGTTCCACCTTGTTTGATGCAGTGTCACACGCAACAAACAATCGGTTTTCTTGGTACTTGATAATGATTTCATGATAATGCAAGACGGTTTGCGCCAAACTGGTCTTCCCCATCCCACCAGCACCCAGAATGGCTATCCTAGCAGTGTCTTGCCTGAAATGTTCAAGGATATCAGCAAGCTCTGATTCACGTCCATGAAATATCTTGGGCTCCGCTGGCAACATAGAGATAGAGTTAGAGCTATGATAACTATGAGCAGTCACAAAAGGACCAGGCTTATCCGGGATCACCTTGTGTATGAGCTAGAATACATCTTGCTAATCTGTGCATCCGTTATTACAGCTTATACAGACAAATCTCCTCACATACAGTTGATGCTGAGTCTGAGCTGGATAGGGTCTCAATTATATTGAGCACCTCTTGGTGTCTGATTTGGGCCTGCTCCTCAATTTCCCTGGCAGTGGACATAATATCTGAGGATCTGATCTGCAAACTGCCTTCAGTGGGCGAGTCTATCTGCTTTGATGTGCAAAGTCTTCACCTGAAAGAACTTGATCCCTTCTTGCAAACCCGTCTTGCAATCCTTTAGCAGCCCATTTAATTCCCCCTGGCGGAAGAATTTCTTGACTTTGCTGCCACTTTGCTGTGCCTCAATAAATGTATGAATCTTGTGGAGGGTCCTAAATGTGTTGTGTGAGCCATGTGGATATGCATAGGAGTGGAGGGTTACTGAGTAAAATTTGCAATTTCATTCAATGTGCTGGGTGGTAGTTCGATACCAGTGTCCGACTTGATGTAGACACCAATAATTGCACTGAGTATGACCTGAGTCTGCTCCATCAGCTCAGCACACTCATTTTGTCTTTTTTGATAGTCTAGGGCATCATCTTAGAGTCATGCTGGCCAATCATTTTGGAAATATACCTGAATCAATTTCAAAAGTGACTGAGTGGTATTCGCTACAGGTTCCAGCCCAGAGATCTTAAGGGTCTTGACCAGAACATCAAGAGTGTCGGCGGCGAGGGCCACACACATTGAAACATTGTTCAAACGAATGTCCGTTGTGGTACGTGGGCCGGGCATCTCAGTTAAGGGCTGCCGTGTGGAGTTGCACATTTATAGCAAGGATCCGTGTGACTCTTCCCTCGCCCTGCCGTATGCGTATGTTCTTCGCACACAGTATATCTCAGGCTGTTTTCATCAGCGGAATCATGTTAACCAATGCCAATTCACCAGACATGTGGCCACCTGGGAGGCAGAAGTCGCAGAACCCCCGCTGGTTGAATATGCTAATCCGAAACATTCTCGTTTGCGACTCGGATGCCTTGGCTAGAGAAACAAATAAAATAAGGGGTCCCGGCGGAAGCGCATCCCCATTGTGTCAACGGGTGCTTTAAGCGCCACATGGAACATGTACAATGTTGGAGGAAGGCTCAGGTGATTGCTCAAGTAAGGCTGTATCATTCGGTGTGATAGGCGGAAGTTTTGGTAGGGCGGTAAATATATTCTCTCTCCCACGAACGAACCTCCCCGTCTGCTCCCGCCCAACAGCACTGTCACGGTGCATGCGCGCAGTGGCACCGCTCTCTTCTTACCTCATAGCGCAGCACGATCCTACGCGGCAGCTGTTAGAAGCGGTGGCGGGAGCTGCGAGAACTGCGCCGCCCACACACGGTCTTTGATGTCAATCACACCCAATAAGGCAAAATCTCCCCAGATGGGAAAAGGCTCCTGAAAATACATAAATCAGTGGTACAAAAAGAATCATGGAATTGTGTGTCTTTTTGCTGGCATGAAAAAAGCACTGAAAGAACTGCAATCAGAATCAAATTTTAACTCAGCCTGTTGCTTCACAAATGAGCAAGCAAGGGTTTGAACATTGAAAGACAAACATTCAGATGTGGTTTCCGCCCTGCCGAAACAAAGCCCTTTCAAGATGGCCGCTGATATATTGAGCGGCCACATTGGACAGGCTTTGTTTCAACGAGTACAAAAGCACTTCTGAATATTCACCTTTCAGAGGCCCTTTGCAAACCAGATGTTTGAAAAGAAATTTGGACCATCTAAAATGTGGTCTGATTAAGGCACATTCAGTGCCCCTTTCCACGAAAGTGAAGATACAAAGAATTCTGCTAGTTCTCTGTACAACTGATTTGTCCATTTTCAGATGACCTTTTCACGTATGGGGAGATTTTGCCTTATTGGGTGTGCAATGCGCAAGGGGATTGTTATTCCTCTCCCAGCCACCCGCGATCTGCACCACATCCTCGTTCCCTGCACCGCATTCCGGACATCCTGCCTTTTCCTCTTTCCCTCCACACCGCACGCCCTTCCTCCTGCCCATGCTGCAAATGCCGCGGCACGACGGCCACCACGGACGTATGGGCACCGTACTGCCACCGCCGGACTTGGCCTCGGCCTCCTCTCGTGGCGACGGGGACCATCCCACTTCGTGTCGGACTCCACGTGATTCGTCCACGCGCACTCTTGACCGCAAATAAACGAAAAAGTTGTGCTTCTCCGTCCGCAGCGTCGACATCTCTTGCGAGCAGTTCACGGACCTATTGACGACGTGTTAGCATACATGACAAATAATGGTGATAGGGAATAAAGTAGAAAGAAAAAACAAATAAAGAAGTGAAATAGCAAACAGGAACGGCGTTGTACGGGATCGTTGGGAGCAAGGTGTGCCAGGCGACGCGGTGGTGATAAGTAAAAACAAGGGGGCGGTGTGGCTGGGTACGCGAAGCCAGTACAGTGGACGAGCGAGCGAAGGCCAGTAAGGGAGGGTGGAGGGTGACACAGGGGACGGGAAGTGGGAAGATCAAGTAACATTCTTAAAGATAAACGCAGCAAGAGACAAGGTACGGGTGAAGTAAGGGATCTTAGGGCGTAGAGCAAAGTGAAGCAAATGTAATAGAAAGTACAGCAGGAAAAGGAAGAGGGCGATGAGGAGACGAACCTGAACTTGACCTTGAGGACGTTCCATGTCTCGCCTAAACATATGTAGTCAGTACCAGTCCGTCCCGATTAGGAGGTGCGAAAATTCGAAAAAGAAGAGCCGTTGAATAAAATAGCAAGCGGAAGACGAGGCCAGCACGGATCTAAAGGGAGTCGAGCGCCACGGGAAGAGCGCGCGCCGATCATCGAACACCGCGCACCGGGCCTCGGTCGAAGATGTCACCATATCTGGTGTATGTACGCATCCCACGTCCATGCCAGGACGCCGCCAGCGCCGCGCACGCGCAGCGCTCGCGACCAAAAAGACGCGAGACGGCGAGGGCGAGGGACCCGCCACCTGCACTTGCACCGACACGAATTTCGCTTCGACTTTCGACACCAATTACGGGGCCGAGGGCGCACGGTGTGGCCGCCCTGAGATGCAGATAACCCTCACCCCGAACCTCGAGCGCGGAGTAGAGGAACACGTACACATCATGAAAATAACAAGACCCGCGTCGAGTTGGAGTCCGATGTTGAGGATTCTATGTCTCGCCTGGAAAGCAATAGTCAGCTTCTCAATTCCCGATTATCCCGAGTCCCGATGAGGAAAGAGTGAAAAGGAACGGGGAATGAAGAGGAAATGGAAATGGAAATGGGGAAGGAAGAAGGAAGAAGAAGGCGGGGCAGGGCACGCGAGTACAGTGTACGCAGAAAGAGAATATTTCATCAATGAAGCCCGCCTTCGCCCGCCTGCGTCAACCCCGGCCACCGAGCATCGAGTCGACGTCGTCACGTCGCGTAATCCACGCCGTCTCCGAGGCAAAATCCCAATATGGGGCGACGCATCGCTCGCGGTCGCCCTGAACGTCAAGCGGGGATTGCCCATCCGACTCACCGCGCCTCCTGCCGTGGGCACACGAAGAGCGGGAAGAAGCGCGTGGATGAAATTCCGACCAGGCAAATCGTGTGCTATATATCGATCAACCCATCGGCACGATCTCCCGCTTTTGGTGATGACGTGGGCTCCAGGAGTCACCTGTACGCGCTGCGGCCAGGTACTTTGCCGGGAGATAAAGACAGAAATAAAAGCTGACAAAGAAAACGGACCCGCATAAAGAGAGAGAATTCGGGGACACCAAGTCTGAAGCAATGATTGCAGCCACGTCCGTGTGTGAGCGCGTCCAGTACAGCTAGCGAGTCACATGTTGACAAAGCCGGAAAGCGTCCACCCCGACATCTCGTTTCTGTCCGTCGCAGTTTTCTACGGACACATTGAAATGGCGGAGTTGTTACTGAAGTCTGGCACCGATGTGAATGCTCTGGCAGGATACTACGGGACCGTTCTGCAGGCCTCCGTGTTCTGGGGTAATCAGGCACTGGTCCAACTTCTCCTCGACAACGGTGCCGACGTCAATCTGGAGGGCGGGCAGATGGGCACCGCGCTGCAAGCGGCATCATATCGAGGAAGAGAGGATTCTGTTCAACTCCTTATTGAACATGGCGCAAATGTTAATACCGCAGTAGGTCACTATGGGACTGCGCTCCAGGCTGCGTCGTGTGGCGGGCACGAGGTTGTCGTTCGACTCCTCCTTGAGCGGGGCGCCAATGTGAATGCACAGGGAGGCATTTACGGAACGGCCTTGCGCGCGGCTTCTCGCTGGGGCCATAATCGTGTTGTTCAACTTCTCATGGATCACGGGGCAGACATCAATTCTCGCGTCAAGTTTGACGGAATAGTGATGCAAATGGCGCTGCGCCATGGATATGAACCGGCTGGTCGGCATCTCGTTGAGACGAGGGTCGAGGTCGATGACAATGCTGAGGGAAGGTCGTATGGAACCGCGTTGCAGGCAGCGTCCCGCTGGGGAGATGAGGGGTTGGTTCGACTCCTCCTCGAGCGCGACGCTAACGTTAATGAAGAGGGAGGCGAATATGGAACAGCTCTACAGGCTGCGGCGCATGGTGGAAACACATCCGTAGCGAGGCTCTTGATTGAGCATGGTGCAGATGTCAATGCACTTGGCGGGCACTATGGAACAGCACTCCAAGCTGCGGCTGGTTGGGGACACCACAAGATTGTTCGGCTTCTCATCGAGCACGGTTCCAATATCAATATCGTCGGAGGACATTATGGAACCGCGCTACAGGCCGCATCTGCTTGGGGACATCGGTCGATTGTTGAACTTCTGGTTGAACGTGGGGCTGATGTAAATGCAGCGGCGGTAAACTCTGCAGCTACAATGCAACATACGGAAACGTCGGCCTGGGGCGGGAACACGACTAGGCTTTTCCTGGCGAGCGGCATCGACATCAATAAATGGGATGGATATTACGGGACAGCGCTTCAAGCCGCATCAGCCTCCGGACACGAAGGAGTGGTTGAATATCTCCTCGAGCACGGTGCGACCATTAATAGGAGTGGCCATCATGGAACAGCCTTGCAAGCTGCAGCACACGAGAGACAGGAGAGGGTTGTTCACCTTTTAGTCCAGAGGGGTGCCGATGTGAACCAGAGTGGCCGTCATGGAACGGCACTACATGCGGCGTCGCAGGCGGGACACGAGGAGATCGCCCGATGGCTCATTGCACAGGGCACCGACGTCAACACGCTGAATGAGAATTCGCAGACACCGCTGGATTTAGCGTCGTACGCAGGCCATCTTGCAATTGTGCGACTCCTCATCCAAAACGGTGCTGATCCGGATGCCGGGCAAAGCTGGGATGGAACACCATTAGATGCCGCATCCGGTCAGGGACACATAGAAATTGTTGAATATCTCCTGGAGCGCGGTGGACGCATAAATAGTCAGAATGGAAACTCTCAGACACCGCTGGATCTAGCGTCGTACGCGGGCCATCTTGCAATTGTGCGACTCCTCATCCAATACGGTGCCGACCCGAACACTGGGCACAGCTGGATTGGAACACCATTAGCTGCCGCATGCGGTCAGGGACACACAGAAATTGTTGGATATCTCCTGGGGCGCGGCACACTCGTAAATGCGCTCGAAGAATCCGGAACAACCGCGCTCGAGGCAGCGGTAAACCACGGGGATGAGATGATTGTCCAGCTTCTCCTTGAGCATGGCGCAGACCCCAATTTGTACAGGCCATATCCCGGAACAATGCTCCAAATCGCATCACGTCGGGGGCATGAGGCTGTGGTTCGCCTTCTCATCGAGCGTGGTGTGGATGTCAATGAGGGGACGGGAGACACTGGAAATGCCTTGCTGGTCGCATGCTTCGAGGGACATCCGGCGGTTGTCCGACTCCTTATCCAACATGGTGCAGATGTGAACGCGCAGGAAGGCAGCAATGGAACACCTCTACAGGCGGCATCGCTTCATGGGCACAAACAGATTGCTGAAGATCTCCTTGCCAGTGGAGCGGACGTCAATGCCCAAGGCGGAAGACATGGTACAGCACTGTATGCTGCCTCGTTCAATGCACACAAAGCAGTGGTGCGACTTCTCCTGGCGCGAGAAGCTGATGTGGATGCGGCGGGACTTCATGGAACCGCGCTCCAGGCCGCCTCGCATTCGGGATCCCAGTCAACAGTCCAGCTTCTCCTCGAACATGGTGCCAATGTCAATGCAGAGGGAGGAGAGTTTGGGACAGCACTGCAGGCCGCGTCAAAGAAGGGAAGCAAGAATGTTGTTCGGCTTCTTCTGGAGCGGGGCGCGGACGTCAATGCGCAGGCAGGACCATATGGGACCGCTCTGCATGCCGCGCAGGATGGGGTGTCTGAAAGGGAGTTCTATTACCCCGGAGAGGGAAATGAAGTGGTGCAACTCCTCCTGGACCATGGGGCCGATGTCAGTGTTGAACGAATGCCTCAGCCTCCGGCATTTATCGCACACACAAGCATGGTGTATGGCGGATGGTTTAACGAAAACGTAAGCTATTATTATGCTCATGAGACCCTCAAGTGCTGACTAGTGCTGACTGGGAACCAGGATAACAGTGAATTGACATCGGAGAGCGATGATGAATGATACACGGCTATCCCGGGAATCACCGCGCGAGGTTTCAATGAGAAGGAGAACACAATGTGTTGAATGTTCTAGTTAAAGGTTCGCGATGTATTACCTCAGAACACTGCTCTTTCGAGGTGGCAGGGGCGCGTGGGCTGTCGTTCAGCTGTCGTTTTATCAGCGGGTGCTTTGAGCGCCACATAGAACATGTACAATGTTGGAGGAAGGGTCAGGTGATTGCTCGAGTAAGGCTGTATCATTTAGTGTGGTAGGCGGTAAATATAATCTATCTCCGGCGAACGAACCTCCCGTCTGCTCCCGCCCGACACCACTGTGTATGTGCGCAGCGACAACGGCTCCCTCTTTACCTCGGAACGGAGCATGATCATGCGCGGCAGCTGTTAGAAGCGGCGACGACGGGAGTTGAGAGAACTTCATCGCTTACACGGTCTTTGACGATCCCCGCGACACAAACCCAGGCGCCCGTCGTTCTACAGCCCAGCAGCCGGAAGGTACCTGCACATCTACTCCACTGCAATCACCCCTCGCCCACGCTCCATTCGCGTTTCCCGTCCTCGTTCCGCCCCACCCGCGATCCACCCGCAGATGCCGTCGAAGAGCGAACATTACCCACGAAATGGGAATGTCCCTTGAATGGCCTGTCGACAAGGCCCTTGCGAGGTAATCCCGGACCGGTGGGGCAAAGATCAATTTAAATTGGGGGCCAAACATTAAGTACGGTACTATTTTCGACCAAGTGTTCATCAATTTGGAAAATTTCGATCTCCGGGATGTTCTTTTGATTTAAGGCGATTTTAGCACATATATATATAAAATTGGGTGTCACCGTCACCTAAACACTTGGTCGAAATAGTACAGTACGTCTCGAGCGTCCAAATGTGGGCAAAGTTTCCTGAAAACCTTGCAGGCAAGCTCTTCAAATTTCTGGCTACGAAGCGTTTTGTTAATTTCAATCTTCAGCCACTCAAAGAAAAGCTCTTTCAATGGTTACGAAAAAAATCTCTCATACCTATCACAAATGCAATGTGTCATCGACTGAGGACCAGCTCCCGCCCAATCCCGCCCTATCTTCCTTCTAATTGAATATACGCCGTGTGTACCAAATCATTGCTGATTAGCATCGTGTTCATTATCCAATGCGTCGCGCAAAAGGTGCGCAGTTGCAAGACTCCTCGGTTCAATCTCGACGCCCCTCGGGCTAAATACGAATACGATACACGATTTGCCGTATCGTATTCATATCCATAACATATTCACCGTCAGGCTGCGTATTGTATTCATAATCCACCGTATTCATATTTTTGCAGTGAATATGAATATATTTTGAATATATTCAAATATATTTTGTTGCCTGAATTTTAATAGAGTTCAGTTACTTTATGCCTTCATCCGGCTCGATTTGAGCCATACCATCGCAATACCGTTGAGCGATACCGTTTGAGCATCGGAAAAAGTGTACTTGAGGCTTCACACCCGGAATGATCACAATGTCCTGCGCGAGGTACTTACCCTGATTACTGCTGGCAATATGACTACAAAGTTGAAGCAAACCTTCCACCAACTCAACGCATCATCAAAGTCCGGGACCGCCACGGGTAGAACATTGCTGAAATAGAGATAGTCAGAGGAAGAAGCAGTTCTTTCAACTCTTGGCGAGGGATATAATGGGCTTCAGAAGAAAAGTTGACAGCTAAGTTGATCCAGAGAACCATCCGGATGTGATCCGTTACCTTCCGTTGCTGTTTTGAAGGACTACCCGAATCTCCGTGAGGTTGCCGTGAGTAATTACATGGCTTCTGATGGCCGATGAGCGGGCCGCTGGTTCCCAACATATTCAAATATATTTGAATACGCCGGACGCGTATTGTATTATATTCATATTTTATCGTATCATATTCAGCTGTATTCATATTTAGTGGCAAGGTTTAAGCCCGTATTGTATTCGTATCCTACTGAATATATTCAAAATATATTCTTCCGTATTGCATTTTTGGCCAGCACTACCCCTCGTTCGTGATTCCTGAGGGGATCTTTCATCTAGGACCCCGACGGAATTGGAGCAATCCCCCAGTGAGTGTTAGTCCGCTTTCCTGTTCGTAAATCGTAGAATATTGATGCCCGCTATCTGTTCTCAGTCTTAGCAGACTGAAATTAAATCCGTACGCGCCAAGAATGGAGCAGTAAACTTCCCAGTTCTTTGGCCGACGGACTCAATAAGTAATGGGTGCGCCTCACAGAACTTTGGTACTTCGCTGGTCCTTGATTCACCGAAAGTTAGCATCTGGGACCGTATGTCTGCGAGAGGTTTACCTACTCTGAAAGAAAACACAAATCGAGAACAACGGATCATGTCAGCCGGTTGATGCGAACAGGTAGTTCTGACACGCGGCTCGGCTTGACACTTACTTCCACGTACGAACGATGCATCCTGCTCTGCATCCAAGCCAGTTGCAGACGCTCCCACTCCCGCAGCGGGTAATTTTTCAACAACTTGTTCCTCACAGCTTCTGACGAACCCTGTATTAGAAAATAGCGGTTGCAGCATGCAAACGCAACTGTTCTATCGCAGAGATTACCGCCGCGACCCGCCTTCTGCGCACGGCGGTGGACAAATTCGACCGCTTTGTCCCACTCTTGAACGTGCTCATCGATCCAAGCCGACTTCCGTCCCTGGAAGACATGCAGGAACTGTCGGACGACACTTTGTCTATCATCAACGCTGTTTTTGTCGCTCTCGCGGGGATTTCTGCTCCAGAAATCCCCGTCGACGTACAAATTGAGCTCTGGCCTCGAGCATTGGAGTCGATCCACTTCCTCTGGACACTCCGTGACCATATCCCAGCGGTGCGGAAGTGGGACGAGCGGGTTTACGTCGATTTTCTTCAATTCACCCATGTTTTGACGCGGCAGGGAGGAAACATCTACACCAACCTCTTTCTTTCGTCTCCAGAGTTCTTTCACATCTTATTGACCACCTGGACCCTTCTACTGAAGTCCAGAACGCGGTGGGATGAGTCCCTGACCAACATGTTTCCGCTCGTTGCTGGACATCATGCCGATCGACAGAGAGTAATCGACATGATTGACGGTGCAGGCGGAACACTCGAGGCTTTGGTCGGTGTTCTGGTCAAGATAATCTCGCTTCTCGCCCCGGGCCCCGATACCCGCCTACCCGTGATGCACCGCGACATCCTAGGCACCATCCTCATTCTCATCAGAACTATCGACCTAATCCTGAAACCCGGAGAGCGGCGCATTGCTGTGTCCTCCCTGTTTCCGATGCTAAAGTCCTTCGACATGGCGAAGGTGCTTACCATCAGCATTTGCGCCAGTGCGGGACCATTCAGGAACCTGAGGATGAAATTGAACTTGAAAACGACGATGAGTTCATTTTCTACCCGATTGACGTGGAAACCCATCATGGGCAAACTCACCAAGCATTCACCATGTACAAACGAGTGGACAAGAAGATTAAACCTGTATCCACAACATTCTCCCCTGACTATGCCGTACGACGATCAATTCCCGAGGACCCTTTGATAACCTTGAAACCTCTTCCCACTCGACCGCCGGAATTCATTCCTGGAAAACGTTTAACGCAAGAACGGTTGGAGCAACTCGAGATTAATCCCGATGGATATTTATCTTCTGAAGAAGAAAAACTCTTCGCATATATCATGCGCGAAAACGAAGAAGCACTGGCCTTCCAAGACTCGGAACGAGGAACGTTCAAGGACTCCTATTTCAGTCCATATAAAATTGCTACCGTACCCCACGTACCTTGGGAGTACAAGAATATTCCTATTCCTCCCGGAATTTTAACCAAGGTCATTGAGGTCCTGAAACTAAAGATGGAAGCAGGAGTCTACGAACCCTGCCAGTCTTCATATCGATCACGATGGTTTTGTGTCATGAAAAAGAGCGGGAAATTGCGAATTGTGCATGACCTGCAGCCACTAAATAAAGTCACCATACGAGATGCAGGGATGTTACCAATCTTGGATGACTTTGTGGAGGGCTTCGCAGGACGACAATGCTATACTGTGTTCGATCTCTACTGGGGATTTGATGCACGCCGGATGGAGCCTGAAAGTCGTGACATGACCGCGTTCATGACTCCCTTAGGACTACTGCGAATAGCTTCAATGCCCACAGGATTCACAAATTCACCGGCCGAATTCCAGAAATGCATGGTCTTCATCTTGCATGATGAAATTCCGCATATCGCCAATATATTCATTGACGATCTACCGATCAAAGGACCTCGAACTCAGTACTTAGACAAAAATGGGAAGCCCGAAACTATACCCGGGAATACCGAAATCAGAAGATTTATCTGGGAACATGCAAACGATGTGCACCGAATAATGCACCGAGTTAAATGTGCGGGCGGCACGTTCTCAGGCTCAAAAACCCAAATATGTAGACCTGAGGTCTTGATTGTGGGTCAACGATGCAATCCCGAAGGACGTATTCCCGATAAAAAGAAGACTTCAGCTATCCTTGATTGGCCGCCGCTAGAAACACCTCAAGAAGTACGCCGATTCTTAGGATTGTGCGGTACAGTGCGCATTTGGGTAGCAGGATATTCCGAGATAATCCGTCCACTCACTGAATTGTACCGAAAAGCAACAGAGTTTCACTGGGATGAACGGCGTGAGCAAGCATTTGCACGAGTAAAACAGCTTATAGCTTCCGCACCCGCCTTACGTCCTATTGACTATGAATCAGAGTTACCAGTGATCGTATCGGTCGATTCAAGTCGAGAAGCTACGGGAATGATCCTTTCACAAATCGATGAAGAGAATAAGCGAAGACCGGCACGCTACGGGTCTGTACCCATGAGTGAACGGGAGTCGCGATACTCACAACCGAAGCTGGAATTATTTGGACTATACCGAGCTTTACGAAGTTGGCGGCTGTACATCATTGGCGTCAAAACACTACACGTAGAAGTGGATGCCAAATTTATTCAGGGGTTACTTAATAATCCAGACTTGCAGCCTGATGCGGCTGTCAACCGGTGGATCCAAGGAATCCTCATGTTCCACTTCCAGCTTATTCATGTACCGGCCACTAAATTCCAAGGACCCGATGCACTATCCCGAAGAACTCGAGCCGAAGGGGAAGAAGCACCAGATGATGATGACTCCTGGCTAGATCATATAGCCCTAACCCATTTTGCGGCTCCGAAATACTTCAAGGATACGCATCAATATTATGAACGCAGACCCTCGCCAACTACCCCAAGCAGCCCATGGATTTTTGTTGCTCGACGAACACAGGAGAATCTACTGATTGATATCGAGACATTCTTACACACACTGGTAACACCAGAATTTGACTCCATTCAAAAACAACGGCGATTTATCTCGAAAGCCACTCAGTTCTTTTTGAAAGGAGGAAAATTATGGCATCGCAATGGGGAACTGCCGCCATTACTTGTAATCACCGATCCCCGCGCTCGATTATCTATTCTTACGCAAGGGCACGAAAATCTGGGGCATCGGAAAGTCAAAGCAATGTGGGAGGCACTAAAAATACGCTTTTACTGGCCCCGATTGCGCGCTGATATCCAACACCATGTCGCATCTTGCTCACCATGCCAAGTACGGAACACAAAGAAGGTGGAGATTCCTCCCACTATCTCCGCACCAGTCACAGTCTTCAGCAAAATCTATATTGATGTAATGCGAATGCCGCTTGCCAGCAAATATAGTATGATTGTGGCAGCTCGCGACGATTTGACCGGCTTTTGCGAAGCAAAGGCCCTGATCTCGCAAAACGCAAATTCGCTAGCAGATTTTCTGTGGAGCCATATTTATTGCCGCTATGGCTGCCCTCAGCAGGTTACTACCGATAATGGAGGAGAAGTTCAAGGTGCATTCGAAACACTCGCCAAGCGACTTCGCATTCCGCAAGTAAAAATATCACCCTATAACAAGCATGCCAATGGAGTCGTAGAGCGAGGACATTTCACCATGCGAGAAGCACTTGTCAAAGCATGCGCAGGACACATGTCAAAATGGCCACAGATGCTTCCTGCAGCAGTATTTGCAGACCGTGTTACCATCAGTAGTGTCACAGGGTATTCGCCATTTGAATTGCTTCACGCAACAAAGCCGGTTTTGCCTTTTGACTTGACTGAAGCGACCTTCCTTGTCGAAGGATTCCATTCGGGAATGACCACCACCGAACTTCTAGCCCTGCGAATCCGCCAGCTACAAATGCATCCTCGTGATGTGGAACGAGCAGCTAATACCATTCGTAAAGCGCGATTTGCATCCAAGGCACAATTTGAAAAACGGTTTCGTCACAAATTACAAAAGGAAGACTACGGAAACGGGGAACTCGTCTTAGTGCGCAACACACGTATTGAAACTACATTTGTTTCCACACACAAGACCGACGACCGATACATGGGACCCTATGAAGTTCACCGTAAAAATCGTGGAGGTGCTTATGTATTAAAAGAACTCGATGGAACATTTCTACAAGGAAGACCAGTGGCCGCCTTCCGCCTCCTCCCTTTCATTACTCGTGACCATTGGTTCATGCGAACAGGCTGGATGGGCCAGGATGACGACTCCACGGGCGAAGACGATTCAAGCGGTAGCGAAGAATCCTCCGACGGGGAATAATGGAGAATGAGCACTATTAATTCAGGAACCGGCAACAACCGCATAGATACACGGCAGCGGCGCCTTGAAAAAATCCTCTAAGACTGAGCTTACTCAACTCACCCCAAAAACGCGGGGACTACACGCTTAAAAAGGCATAAACGTGTGGATTGCTCACCTCCCCCGCTCATAGCCATGAATTCCCCAGCGCACGACGATATCACTACCACCAGCCAAAAGACTGAGATCAACTATGATAGCGACCAAGACAGTGTGGCATCTGATACGACAGTAATGGCGACCCATGACCATCAGGAGGTACGATCACCTCTTCAATCCCCGCTACCACGATTAGTGCTGAGGAATAGTGCTTCCTCTATCACCAGTCTCCTGCCTCTCCGCCTTCAGCCCGCAGCCTCTTCTCGCGTATTGGCCAGGCCCTACACCCCCCGGCCGCTCGGGAGGCTGGGTACCCCTTCCGATCCCCGGTGTCGCGTGGAGGCGCACGAGCCCCTGCCCCCGACTTTCAGATGCTGCGTCTCTTGGACCCTGCATGCCAGTACGACCTCGATGTAGCTGCCACTACCCCGACGAGCGTGCTGCCCACCGAGGTTTATCAGCCACACAATACTTGGAATACGGACCCAACCGACCTGGAGTTCTTGACGGGCGCAGTCGCTTTCACCCCCGATATGGCCCTCCCAGTAGCAACTTCTCAGATGCTCAGCGACTGGGCCGGCTCGGAATTCCTTACCAGTGTTGTGGCTGCAACTTCTGACACGACAACACCTATGCTGGCCTATCAGATACCGGTCTGGATGGAGGATCGCACTGACCAGGGGTTCCTCGCTGACGATGTTGATATCTCCCCGGCATCCACCGACACCACCATCGACCACAATCCCTTCTTGTTTGGCATCACGACGCCCAGCAGCTATACTTCACCAACATCAGTCGCGCCCCCTTCACTCCGATACGTCAGTCCTTATAAACCCCAGCAGGCCACGGTTTCCTACGTGACAGCCGAGGACAGTCGCAACATAGGCCCACGCGTGGAGATCACTGCGGAATTGATGCCATGGGGCGTCTATTATTATACGGTTCACCACGACTTCGACCACGAGATGCGCATTGGCACGATCATTCGCACTGTAGGCGGCCTCCGCAGAGTCTGGAGGGCGAGAGAGCTGGGATTTATTCAGGAGGGGAACGCATATGTCCGCATGCGGGAGATTTACCGCGAAGAAGTTGTGGTTGTTGCGTTCCCAGAGCGTTGCGTCAAAATGCCGACTCCCGATGAGAAGGTACAGTTCCTCGCTAACCTGTTGAATGATCGCAGTCGTGTGCATCGGGGACTTCCTGCCCTGCACCGCAGTGCCGACATCAGCACTATCGAAGATGTGCACGAGCTTGCAGCAATGGCGGGAGCATCGCAGTCGAAGTGAAGCAAGGTTCTGGTGTGGTGACCGCTTCTTTTGACAAATTTGTATACCCTATGATCGAGAAACATATCCCTTCTTGTACGAATGTGTCTGATTTGCACTGGGTTCCACCGAGAATTCAAGAAGCAACCGAGGACGGTTGAAATTTTCGTTCCCCGCGGATGTCATGTCTCCAAAGTGTTTGGCAACAAGTCGGTGGAACCAGTGCAACATCAGATGCTTGAAGAATAAGGTTAAACCTACCAAACATAGGATAGGACGCTCACACACCGGAACTCGAACCAACCTCACCAACCTATGTGAGCAGGGCTGTGTGCCCATAACAAAAGCTCGACACAGCATCAACTCGGCTGTACGTATAGCCTACAACTGCCTCATACAGGCTGTACGCATAGCCCAAATGACTCGAAATGACTCCCAGTGACTACAGGATTTACTGAAGGCTATGAATGTAAACAACTATGAACTATTAATACTTTCTTGTAAAAATGTATATAAACCCCCTGTACCCGTAGAATAATTATCTTACAATCTAATAACCGAATTCCTAATCCTTTCACCCTTCCGACCGACCAAAACACGACCTACGCCGAGGGATACCGAAACTCCTTCATACGAAAACACCCTACAAACGCACGCTGAAGGGTACCAAAACCCCTTCTCGTCCTACGAACAATCTACGAACTACGAACCACAACCTACGATTACGACCTACGAACCTACAAACTACGAACTACGAGCCTACGCCGAAGGATACCGAAACTCCTTTATAACCTACGACTTACGAACATACGCCCGAGGGTACCGAAATCCCCTCACCCCTTACGATTCCAGTCGACAGATTACTAGATAATCCTTCGACACCTCCCTTCACCCACACACCTCTCACAAGTAGGTTTCTTAAAGAAATCCCACTACTTTCACTTCACACCCCCAATCCCGAACTTACGAGAAACAGTCGGATAAAGTCATTCCCAGTGGACCTCGTGTATAACACAAAATACGCTTGACATCGCTTCACGTTAATTCCAATTCCAAACCTCAAGCCCCAAATCCTAAGCCCGGGCCGCGCAGGCGGGGACGAGGTTGTCGCTTCGAGACTTGCCTGCACCTGCCGCCCATAGATGCAGGCGCAGGTGAAGGGCACCGAGCGCGCGGTATGCATAGTTTCCACCTGGATGGGACGTATTCGGACGCGTCGCGCAGCGAACGCAATGCAGCGCATCGACCTATCCTGGGGGCGAGACCGCGCGGTGTGTAGCCGCCCGTGGCTGCGCGAAAATCCAAATAGGACGACGCGTACACGTCGTGCACATGTGCTGTGCGGCGCCAACAATAGAGTGGTGGCGACCTGTGTGAGGGTAGGCAAGCCGTGGGCCGGCCGAGAGTGTGCAATGCGCAAGACGGGAGCCAGCACCAACTCGGGGCCAAAACAATTGTGGCAATGCTCTGTCCAGCGGAAAACCCAAGCCAAAAAAAGAGAGAACGTAAACGACACATACCACTCAACAAGTCGACCCAAGGGCCGACACCCATCGTTTTGCCCGCGTCCTCCGTGGGGGTTCATCATGCGTAGCGTCTCGTCGAGCACGTCTGACGTGTGGAGAGGACGGTGGTCGGGGGTCGGGGAGCAGGAGCCGTTTCTGCGTGGGGGACGGAGCCACCAATGGAGGAAGACTCGGCGCTGGATAGGAGCAGGTCGCGCGGGTCGTATGCGATGCGCGCGCCGCCTTCAAACGCCGAGCCTGCGTGGCTGGGGCCGTCGCCGATGTTGCCAGTGGAAGTGTGGGCGGGGCCGGGCGAGGGCGGGGAATAGGGATTGGGCCGCCGTCGTCATTTGGTTGGGTTGATTGGGATGAGGGCGGGTGCGCGGCGGCGAGAGAGCCCGGCAGACGACATTCACGGAGAGGATGAGATGCGCAGTGCGTGGCTGTGTGGTGGACAGACATCAATGAGGTAAGTGGCATATGCCGGGTCACCTCTGCCGACGGAAATGGTCCAAAAAAAGGCCAAATGTCCCATCCACATGCGGACGCATTCAGCCAAAAAACTCGTGAGGTCCGATCCCTTAGTCGGACGGAAACAATGAATGGAAGTTGATGTTGTATCCGTATGCGGACGGACGTACTGTACTATTTCGAGTCCTAGGGCTCCAATCGTTTATTTACCGTTTAAAACCGTTTTAATTACCGTTTTTGGACTTTTTTTGACCCAAATCACAAAGATTCCGGGGGATTGGAGCTGCCAAATCAAGAATTGGACCTAGAAGTATACCCCCATAAAGGGAAGGAGGTGGGCTGTCACCGAGTCGGCCGGGGCCGGCCACTTTCCATCACCAACAAACGTTTACGGGCCTGTATCATAAACAGTTATTTCCCGTGGATTCGGACACACCTGACCTTCGGTAAATAGTAAGTTATTCGTCGAAAAG
The DNA here is from genome assembly GCA_029378385.1 of Mycena metata. Lineage (NCBI taxonomy): Eukaryota > Fungi > Basidiomycota > Agaricomycetes > Agaricales > Mycenaceae > Mycena > Mycena metata. The sequence continues at coordinate 36,829 of JARKIB010000605.1, read as the reverse complement.
AAGTCAAAACTAAGACACCAAAGTCTTAGGAACACCGACCTTAAATCGCGGGTTGCCGGTTGCCCGTAAACGAAAACGGTTGGAGCCTTAAAATTTTCGACCGTAGATTCAAGTCACCGGTCACAGCGGTCAGTGAATTGAAGCTATTTAATGGAGGTCACAGGTCACCAGGAGGGTTGAATTAGTGACCGTTTTACCCCGTCCAGGGTGTAAAAATCCAAATTTTCCTCCAACGTAAAAAATGGCCCACCCATCGTGAATTCCTGCAGGATTCTGTCGTTTGCACACTTATTAGTTCAAGTTTGGGCCCTTGCAGGCCTATTGTGGGTGCATGGTTGAATTTGCACTGAGTTCAACATTCCATCAGTTGAATGTTTTGAATGATGAAAATGGTGGTCACAGGTCCCAGCCCACTTTGAATCTGTGGAAAGTTGAATCTAATAGGTCACAGGTCACAAGGCCTGAATCTATGGTTGAAATGGTACAGTACCCCCGGCGCTCGCACATTTTGCGTTCCATGGTACTTTGAAGGCCACTGGAGAAAAAAATGCAGCCAAAACACCCTTTCAGCCCTCAAAACATCAAACTTTGCACCTTGCCGCCCAAGATGTCTCATCCGTCATGCGGACGGAACGACCTGGAATTTTGTTCACCCGATCCCAGTGCTGACGGATTCGGCGCGGGGCACTGTACGGAAACGGCCAAAATCGGTATTTACAGATCGGACCTCTTGCCACATATGCCACTTACCTCATCAATGCGGCATTGCGGCTTGCAGCGGACCGTCAACATCGAGAGCAGCAAATATTTGTATCGCCTCAAGAACGGCGCTATTCTCTCAACATCTTATCTGCTGGGTCTCTTTCACCACTAGGGGTCTGTGTGACCTTAATAGCTGCCGTTTCGCGGACCAACACCATCGAAACACCATCAAGACGGCAGAAAATGTTCTCTCTGGCGAGAAGCTTAAGAAATCACTGGAATTCATCGCGTTAGTGGACTGGTGCTCACTTTACACTCTTGCCGCATTTCCAATGGAGCCCTCTCTCTGAATATCAAGTCCTAACGACCATCAATGCGGCTTGGTTCGGGCCGCCATCATCCGGGCAGCAAATATTGGCTCAGGAGCGGCGCTTGTCTCACGGCATCTTACCTGCTGGGTTCTCTTGGAACAAAATGGAGTCACTTGGCCTCAAGAATTCAATCAGAAAATGGGGTTGTGCATCAAGGCAAAAGTAATATTGTATTTGTGGGGCCGCCAAGGGGGTACCGGCATTCAAACCGGCGACTAAGGGCCGGTTAGTTAGTCCGGCCGCCAGGAAAAAAAAAAATTCAAGCACCACTTTTTGGTCGGGAAACAGTGTTTGACCAGCCCTGGGGTAGTTAATTCTAGTCTCTCAGTGTTGTATGCCTTCAAACTGCCCTGTTTACTCATCTGCACCTGTTCCCTGAGTTGAAGTCCATATATAGTAAGGGAGATGATAATTCTCGGAAGATTAAAACTTGTCTTAGGTGGTTGTTTTGGAGGGCTGAATACTGAAATTGGTATCATACATCGAAAAGAGCTCAATATGGATGGTCTGCATTGATTTTCCAGCTCACCGGCAACTTGAACACGTAACAAATTACCATATATGGTGCGTGGGCACGTTACGTTAGTTATTTAGTCCAGCGGTCGGGTCGGAAAAAAGAAAAACGGCCCTATATATTTTTTTGGAATGCCGGTACCCCCCTGGGGGCCGCTGGAATTCGGCAAGAAAACACTGGAATTCATCGCTCTGGTGGACTACTACTCGCTTTATCTTCTTGCCACATTAATTAATAATTATTACTGTTTTCTCTGGGTCTCAAGTCCAACCTACGACGAAGCCCCCAATCAACGACAAAGCTATTCTCGCGCTGGCAGCGCTGCGCTCGCTGGTTCTGTCGGCATCTAGTCCTATCTCTGCTCGTACATGCAGCGGACCGCCATTGTCGGCGCAGGAAGATATTCGTTGCACCTCAAGAGCTGGGAAACTGGCGCCATGCTCTCGTCCGGCTTACCCTTGTACCAGACGAAATTGGTTGCCCTCATAGCTCAAGAAAATTGACTGGCTCGGCCGCGGTCAAGAGTCAAGACGAAGGCAAATATTCAGCAAGGATCGCGGAATCTCTCCTAACTCAAGATGTCAAGTCCGAACGACAAAAGACGACGGCCCGAGGATCATGGGACAACGATTTGCATTGCCTAGGCTGGGAAGCGTCCGGAATCATAACTTCTGGCTGAGCTCTCCGTGCTCTTGGCACAGTCCTTCGGCCTTGATGGCTAGGAAATTCGGGTGGGCGGGAACCAGCATCATCGGAAGACGTAGGAAGATATTCAGCCCGCGTCGACGTTGCATGGGAACGAATCGTAGCACTATGCACCACTGGCGGACCCGTCCTCGTCTCGCCTCCTTTGAATGTAATGATTTCCTCCAAACCAAACAACGCCCAAGACACGATCCACACCAAATATTTTCTCCCGCTACACTTGCTGCTTCTGGTAGCACCGGATCGTACGCCTATCTCCAACTTGCTCCTTGGCTTGCCATGGCCAAGATAAGAACTATTCATCTGGCCTTCAAATTCAAAGTGGGTAGAGAAGTCGAAGTTTCAACAAACTGGGTTCACTCCCTGGCCTCTCATGTTTTTGGGAACGACCACAAGCACAACATCAAAGTGTGTACTTCAACTCTACTACTAAGCCCAATGCAAGAAATATTCTCCTGGGCCGACAGCGTCGAGGAATCACTGAAATCCGTGCCTCCTGTGGATTAGGCTCTTATTACCCGCCATTTCACCTGTGCGGGTGACTGGGATGACTAGTGCAACTTGTGCGGAAACTCTGCGTTATCCAGGCTGCGACTCGGGACACGTACCCACGCGCACCGACGGCTTGGAGGACCTCCCTTGCCCTGGAATGTGTGCGCTGGGGTATAGCCTTGATGCTCGATGTCTGCCCTGTCGCGTTTGCGGGTCGATGTGTCTGCGTGTGCCCCGTGTCCCTCTTTCCTTCTCCTTTTCGATTCTCTTTCTTTTCCTCGATTTTATTTCGCTTTCACTCTTTCCTAATCCGGACCCATACTGCCTTTAGATTTTTTACAGGCGAAACATGGAACGTCCTCAAAATTGGGTTCCAGCTGAAGCAGGTTCGGGTCTCTCCGTCCTTTGCTCCCCGCTTTCATTTGTGCTTCTCTACTCGTACTCGTACCTTCGTTATCTTCGTATATCACATCAACATACCTTCATCCGATTCCATTCCGCCCGCCCACTTGCTGTATATACCTTTGCATTCGTTTCGTTTTACCTCTATGTTCGCGCGCATCCAATTTTCTTCGCGTGCGGAATCATCCGTCCTCGTCGGACCTCCCTCTTGCCCTCTTGCTCTTTCTTTGTAGCCCAGTCTGCCTTCCTCCACTAGCTCCTTCCCCTTCACACCATTCGTCTTCTTTTCCTCCTCCTCCTCCTCCTCCTCCTCCCTCTCCGCCTCACGTTTCTTGTGTTATGTCTCATCTTACTTTTCCTCTACGGCTCGCTAACGCTCCCCACAGGTCCGCGAACGCCTTGCAAAAGGCCTGTCGACAAGGGCGTCCTGCGGACCGAAAAGCGCAACTTTTCGCTGTTTAATATGGCTGTGCATCCAGTGGTACGCGTACTCTATTATTTTTGCGCGAGAGCAGGGGAAGAGCGGGAACAGTTTCTTTGCACGCCGTTCTTCGACGACGGGTACAGTGTGTGGGGCAGTCAACGCGGTTCGTCCTGCGGGAGCCCTTGTCCCGTATTCGCGATGCGTTTCCACGCGCGCGATCGCTTTTTTTGTGCTGCGGCGCGCGTGATACCATGCGTTTCCACGCGGGGGGGGGTGCGCGTGCAATCATAATGCGATCGTATTTTGATGATGCGATGCGATGTGTTTCGACGCGCGGGTGGATGGCTGAGGTGTACGTGTTTGGAGTGGAGTCGGGAAGCGGAAGGGGTGTAGCACACGTCGACGCCCACCTTATATCTGCTGAGTGTATAATACAAATACAATTCCCGACGACTCGCTGACCACGTACAAGCACTTGTTCCACAGCGACTCCGGATCATAGAGTCCGTAGTTCAGTGCTTTAGCGGCGATTGTCGATTTAAGTGAAAAGGTCGGCTTTGGCCCTTCACCTCGCTTGGCGGCAACACATTTGAAGTCACCGGTAACTTCATGGAAGATTGAACCTATAATAGCGGAACCAGCAGATACCAGACTTTGTTGAACTTTGCTCTGTCCACCCCAGAAGCCGTTGCAGAATAGGATGGTCCGCTGGAAATTTTCTAACGCCGCCACCTGCTCGTTCCCACTTACCATCCTCTCCGACGGGCCACCATCCACCAGTAAGACGGTGCTTCAATCCCTCTTGATCCTCCAACTTCAACGCAATGTCACGACTCGGTGCGAGATGGTTCGACAGCACTGAACAAAGTCGGAAGACACCATTGAAGGCCTCGAAAACTTCGGTTGCAACACCGATAAGCGGGCCAAACTCAACCACATCCTCATCTGCAGCATGGACCAATAGATGAAATTTTATCTTGGTAACAATTTTCGAAGGGTCGATGGTGGCGAAAATGTCGAGAACATTTGCAACGGCAATCTGAAGTCCCGCTGTAGGTACAAGTCAGCCGTTGAATGATTCATCAATCAAGTAGGTTGTACCCGATATTCAACAGGATTCCGTATTTCAGGAACCCAAAGCAGGGCGGAGAGCTCGCCAACCGCCTTCCAAGCCGTAAATTGGTCATCTGTGACCAGCCCGTGAATGTGGAAAAGATTGGTTTGTGCCAAAGTCTTCAATTGCCGCCCAATCAGTGAGCCGGCATATTGCAAAATGTACGCGGACCGGATGGGGTGGATGGGAAGTCCGTCGATGTTCGTGGACTGAAGGCAAAGAGCATACTTCCTCTTCTGTTCTGCGGACCACGCAGTGTGCGGGATATGCCAAATATATTTAACGATCCCGAGCAAGATTGTGTGCAAAATCTCGACGGGTGTGTCTTTCGTGGGATCGAAGCCTGGAGAATTATGCGTCAAGCCAGAATGAGTTCCACCTAAAGGTAGCGTACAACCTTTCATTGTCAGAAACCTACTGTAGATGCGGTCACGGTTTCAACCGTCCATTGGACAAGTTCGTCTCGAATCTCGTCGGGCGACCGGTTGGGTGGGTCTTTTCGCATTTCCTTGAACCGCGATATTAGACCGTCAATCCAGAATTGGGTGTATACATCCTTGACCCCAGTTTCGGTTTGTAGATCCTTGACCGGCTTGAGAACGCCCGAACATGCAAGTTTGACTTGTTTTTCAAGTTGAAGGATAATGTATTCTTTCGTCCGAGGAACACCGGCCTAGTACGGAGTGAGTATTGTACCGACGGGATAGACGAAAGGGTTACCTCAAATAATGCATGGTACCCTTCGTCCGTGGCCTTGTCGTTTTGACTTCCCCCGACTCGACACTTCCGGCAAAAGCAGTTGCCCTTTCCCCCGATATGTGCCGCAACCTCACTCTGCATCGGGTTGTCCGACAAACCCGCGTTGCAGTATAAGCAGAAGCAGGTCGCATTGCCGACCTCATCTATGATCTCGAAGGGGTCCTCATGTGTTTTTCTGTCGTTGTTGTTAGCTGTGCCTCTGCAAAACGAGAGGAAAGAAATGTTCACTCAACGGCCGCCTTGAACTCGAGGAATTGCTCGGAGACGCTTGCGTGTTGGGAGGTTGAGATAAAATGAACATGGAAGTCCTGCTGGAGAATCTGACGTGGAAGATTCTGGTGTGTCATGTATGTGTTCCAATGGAAATGGAACACCAACCCGGTCATCAAATGTGACGGAAAAGGCGTCGGCAAAAATTCTACCGCGGAATTTGACCCAGCGGATTGGGACAACAAAATTGCTGTTTGCGAGTCGAGCCACTTCATTGACATAGTAATGTTGTAGTCCAGCATTATACATCGGACTCAGGATGTCGAGGTCCATGTGTTTGCTCCATTTCTCGGCGTGCCATATCTCACGGATAACCCCGTCCTCTGGAATTTCAGGGTACACGTGGATAAGCTTTCGAGTGGCCGGATTTGCCCAATCCTTGTTAAACGCGTCAATAACAATTCCAAGAATACATCGCCTCCGGGTTATCGGCAGGTTTCTCACTCAAATCAAGTTTCTCAGCACAATACGGCACAAATTTATTCTAATCTCACATCCCACTCATCTTACCTCCACAGCTACTTTACTTACGCAATTCCCCTCAGATTTCATTCCCTTCTCAGCAGCTACAATTTCACAGATCCTACGCTCAAGCTATTCAAACATACATCTCAAGTACGAATTTCTCCATGCTTCAAAATTATCACAAGGACCTTTCACACTCTACCTCACATTACCATACTCACACCTCTCATATCTCACACAGACATTATTTTCTTCACCCTACGTACCACCAACACGAAGAGTTGAACCGTCTCGGGCATCTCGGACTACGCTGGGGATTGATCTCGAGATGGACTGGGCACCCATTCTCGGCGCTGAGCGGGGCAGCGTACATCACGCTATTCCGTATTTGTGTAGCTCCCGGATCGCTGTTTCGGTTCAACTTTAGCTACGGCTTTTCACCACGGACAATTTACGTAGATTTGTTTTGGACTATTTTCCATCGGATCATTACCTCATTACCTCTCTTTACCTCTTACCACGACGTCGAATCCACTTTCCTGATTATTTCGTGTGCATCCACCTTCCTCTGAGCCTTTTTAAGCTAAGTTTGTTATACCCTTCTCAATTATCGATCTACGGCTTCAGTGATTATTTCCCAGCCCTCAGTCCCATTTTACCTCAAGACTCGGCGCCGTCACTGGCACGACCTGGACACACCTCGGTCCACCTCTGGACCAACCCTTTCTTCTTCAACGGCTCAACCCAACTTTGGCAATGATCGCTGTTGGATCATTCATATAAAAGATGTTTCCCATGGGAGACTTGCAGGGAATGCTTGGAACTCCACATCGGCTTCGTAGTTCCTTTTAAATCCGGCGTAGATGATCAAAGGATGGGACATCCTTCCACCCCGCTTCTTTCAGAACCCAAAGGAAGACGCGCATGAGTGGACTAGAAACACGCAACCTGGGAAGGTTGTCTAAAACATCGAGGAGAAACATCTAAAATGGGAGTGAAACCTTGCTGAACACGGATTAACAGCCGTACAATTCTCGTCGGATACGGAAAATATTTCTCTTCCGGGTGGACTGGTTGTCCGTGGTTCTGAATTTCTTGGGGATCGGGTTGTGAGACATCTGGAAAAGAGCTTGAGCTAGCAGAAGATGGATAAGGGCAGCGAGGCAGTGAAAGGAGAGGGCGCGATGTGTTAACGCGTCATCGCATCAGTCATGTGACTATCATGTGATCGAGACTTTTTTTTTTGTATCTGCATTTCTATACCGCAACAAGTAAACTAACTACTAAGACGCGGTGTCCGCACGCGGACGAATAAATATTAGGGGGTCCTCCGAGGGGTCATCCGCCGGTGCGTGTGTAGTTGTCCGTTATAGGGGGAATGTCGCAGAGTGCTCGCGAGAGCCAGCGCGCGGGGGATGTCGGCGGCGCATAACGCATAACCATCACACATAGATAATAAATAGGGAGAGGAGGGGAGGGGAGGGGGAGAGAGGTGGGCGGAGGTTTGCGTGTCCAGTGATCCTTCTTGGGTGACCAGGTCAGCCTCGTCTATCCATCTCCATCGTCGTCTGAGTCTTCCGGCTCGTCCTCGTCCTCGAAGAACGGCAGATCCAATGGTCGTCGTGGCTTGCCGGTCTTGGTGAAAGCTCCGGACGTCTCGAGGAACTCGGCCAAGGCAGTGATGCCTTCTTTCGTGCCGAGTATTTCGGGCAGGGAAATGACCCTTGAGACCGCCTCGAGTACGTGCCGTTGGTCCTCATATTGGGGACACTCACGGAGCAAGTGCTCGCATGTCTGGAACGCTTCGCCGCAGGGGCAGTCAACGTTCTCGGAAGGGACAAACTGACTGTAGTACTCGCCGGTAAAGCAGTGCCCGATTCGGCATTGGGTGACGCCGAGACGAACTACACCAAGTTCCGACTCTCTCCTTCCACCCCAACGATTCGAAGGCGACACACTCACCGACACTTGTGATAAGCTCTGCCAACCAATCTTCCTCCTGCTCATCAACCATCTCGTCCTCTGTACCGAAGCCCAGCTTGGCAGCCGTCGCTTCTGGAGTGCCATTCCACAAACCAAAGACTTCAGCCTCCTCGCGCAATTGCTGCTCTTGCCGCTCAGGCTTCTCTATCTCGTCCCCTGCGCTGAAGGCCGCCCCATTCATTTCGTAATGCTCCCACATCTCGCGTTCCTCCTCGGTCATCTGTGCCGATGCTCGCGCGCTGACGGGCCCCGGAATATGCAAGAGGGCGACATACTCGATTGGGTGCAGCTCCGCAGCCCTCTCCGCAGCCATCTCCTTCGCTTGGGCCGCCCTCCTCTGCTCCTCCTCTCCCTCCCTCTCTTTGGCCCGCTCAACCGCCCGCAAGTGCCCGCCCGTTGTCAAGTGGGCTGCCCCGTTCTTGACTTGAATCCAGCTCCGAAGTTCCGGGGCTTTCTGGTCGTTACAAGCTCTACACTGAACCTTCGTGCGATCCTCGCTGAATCTAAATCTGTTGCCCTCGCATTATCACTCCAAGACCTCGGAATCTACTCAAAGATTTACCCTCGTTGCGAAGATTGGTCGCTCCCTTTGGTGGCATTGGTCAAAAGAGAAAATAAGGTGTTGCAGGGCTCTCTGACTGACATCGCCTGCGTCCAAGGTTAGACTTTGGAAACAACTGCAGCCGCGTTCCGGATTTGGAATCTGCAAGTATATAATGGCTGTGGGCGCCCTCTTCTCGTCCTCACCTCCTCTTTCCTTCATCAGTCATGTCGAGTCGTGCCAGCATCCCCGTGGATTCCGACGACGAGTTGGCCAAAGCTATGGCCCAAGAGACCCCGACTACCGTCCGCACCGGTGGCGAGAAGCGGACCCATATGGCTATGACCGGGGACAACCACGTCGGCTCCGAAGATGAAGATGGCGCTGGAACCTCCCTCCCACTCGCTCTCGCCTTACCGAATCAAAACGCCGTCGCGGCGGTCAGGCACTATGGGAAAAAACTGCGCCTTCACGCGGATCAAGGTGTCGAGCTCGAAACCGCCCTCACGGTATGTCATTCGCGCATCCGCCGGGCTTTCAATCTCATTCTTCCTTGCGCCAAGGATCCTGCCCATGTCCGGGAGACCAAATTGATGACCAATATCTTCGCTCTTCGAAACGACCTCACACAGATCATAGCGTCGCAACCCGGATTTGAGGTATCTTCCGAGCTCAAGGTACTCTACTACATACATCTGTTTCATCTACCCACCAACCACACATGCACCATAGACGAACATCGCAAAATATGCTCCCACTACTCTGCTGTCAGAAAAACTCAGTTCCTACAAGGGCAACAGCCCAAAGACTCTTCTTCTCGTATGTTTTTGTCCTCCTTTGGCTTTCGTCTCTCATTCACCTATTCCCCTACTTAGGAAGTCATCAAGCGACTCCGCTTCGGGCATCCCCGTCGGCCTCAAGCTCAATCCGTCGGATTGGGGCAAGGTCATTCACCAGACCGAGTATGCCCTGACGCAGAGGCGCTCAAAAACCAAGAAAGCAGTGAGTTAAATCGCATCCTCACTGTTCTGTGTCTCAGTAAATCCCAGGTCCGTGCGAGTGTCAACGAATGCCGACACGAAGAAAGTCTCCTATGCGCCGCCATCCGAACGTCAAAACATCTTCGAACTTGCCACGGCCGTCGTGAAGGGTACTTCGTGCTCTGTCAACATCATCCTGTGTTCGCGCATTGCCCTCATGGTGTGACATTCCCTTCTCATTTATATATTTACATCTAACCTCAACCTGCTCCAGCGCAAGGTCTACATGAAGCACCCCAACGATAATTTCTGGGATGAATTAGACAAGCAGCTCCAGAAAATTCGTACCGACGCTGACGGTGATGCTAAGAAACTCGTGAGGTAAGTTTCAATATATCGTCATCGCTCAAGGAGATTGATCATAAACAATTCCAGGGCTTTTCGATACGTTCTCGAGAAGGACCAGAACGAGCACGGGAAGAAAACGTACAAGGACTCGGATATAGAAGATAATGTCGATGAATTTCAGAAGACATTGATGAATTTCAGAAGACGGTGGAGGATATCATTGACATCGACGTCCGCCCAGGACCAGCACGATGAAGCATAGATGAATAGAATATAGTAAATGTTACCTCCTCGTCTAGAATTGACACTTTTTTGCTGATTCACGCGCTGCGACCCGGAACTATGATACCAGTGATGTTGAGACGCGTGCCGCAATACATGAGTGGCAGGTGCCAGTTCCAGCTAGTACCAGCTGGAAGTGGCTACACAGTGTGGCTATTTGCTGTTCAACCTCGCCGCCAACTCATCGCCACACAGCCGCCAGCTCCGGGCGACATATGCTCCACGTTTGGACTGCACCTGGCGGACAGGTTGTCAGCGACGACCCTGGGTCGGCCTGATGGCGGCTTCTGGTACAGATCCCAACTAGGACTTCAAAACCCTGTCCGTGTTCCCTCGACAGTCGTACAGCGTATACGACCTGTTGGCAAGTCTGGACCCCGAGATGTGTGGATACTGTCCACCAGATGTTGGGGTATGTGCGAGTCTAGACCCCGAGATGCGTGAAGAGTCGTTCACCGGTGTTATATCCGAGGTTGGCGCAGTGGGGAAGAAGCACCTCGGCGGCGAAGACGAGCACACTGTCTTCGAGTCGGAGGTGGCGGGGGCCATCCTCGCGCTCGACATTGTCGCGAGCTCAGCGCGAGTCTGCGAGGTGAACATCTTCATGGACTGTCAACCAGCCCTCATTGCCCTCACTGACCCCAAACCCCAGCCTGGACAGTACCTCATCGGCGCCTTCCACGCCGCCCACCGCCTCCTCCTCTCCAAGCACAAGACGCTCAAAATCCACCTCCACTGGGTCCCACCGCACATAGGGATTGCGGGCAACGAGGCCGTCGACGCCCGAGCGAAGGAAGCCGCGCAAGGGTCGACGACGGTGCTGAAGACGAGGATAAAAGTCTTCGAGTCGGACCTTCCAGTGAGCAAAGCAGCCACCATCGCGTCGGGGGCGAAGTCGTTTGCCGCAAGTTGGGCACGCGAATGGTCTTCCTCCCCCCGCTGCCGTCGCCTCTCCCAGTTCGACTCCACATCCCCGTCCAACGCCGTCGCGCGCATGTATGACGACCTGTCCCACCCCCAATGCAGCATTCTCACCCAACTTCGCACCGGGCACATCGGTCTCAACGAACACTTCCATCGCATTCAGGTCGCCCCCTCCCCCAACTGCCCCCACTGCACCTCCCCTGAATCCGTCACTCACTACCTCCTCCAATGCCCTGCTTTTCAAAAGCAATGAATCGACCTCATCCTGCGCCTCGGCACCGCCCACCTTTCCCTCAGACGCCTCCTGGCGACCAAATCTGAGCAAAAAGCGGTCCTCACCTTCGCATGCGACACGGGCCGATTCCCCAAATACACGCTGTAACACACAGCCCGACCTCTTTTCTTATTTCTCTTTACTTACTGCTTGATATTCCTTTACTGCTACGAGCATAAACTCCCCCACCCTCGCAGCACAATCCCCTCCTCCCCCTCGTCTCCGCTACCTTCCTTTACGCCCTCTACGTACGCTAGTTACTTCCACACCGCTGCAGTGGGCCCCGTGGCGAGCGCAGGGGGGTCCGCGGGGGTCTCCCCCGCGCTTCAGTACTCATAAGCTTGAAATCAACTGAAAAACCACAAAAAAAGCCTGTTTTCGAAATATTAACATGCTGCCAGGCAAAAGGAGGGGGGTCTGTTCCCCCCAGCGTTCACCCAGCTCAATAAACCACCAAAACACCCATATACACTCAAATACTTCAAATATCCGCCGTCTCTGACTTATGCCGGCATAAACGTAACTGATAACGTCATGTAGATGTCAGGGTGGGGGAGGCCAAGGGACGTTAAAGTCAACTTACGGAACCGAAGCACGTGATTAGTCGCGGAACGTGACTCCCTGCGGAACTCAGCGAAAATTCAAATCTTGGCGAAAATTCAAGCGGATAAAATCTTCAAAAAATTCCTTTAATTATTTCGACATCATACTTCATCCTATACATCCACATAACAACTACATTCTCCACTCAGGATCCCTCCGGTACTCTGGTACGACATGTTCGTCTAGGGAGCCGAACCCAAGAGGGGGATACTGTTACATCCGTGCACGCACATCATGGAAGCATTCCGGAGTCGACACCTCACACTCCGGGGTCTCCGGTATCTCCGGAGTTACCGGAATCCCGGAGACTACCACAGTCCTTGGTGCCTTGTTATCTTTGCAACGTGTGTCGAACTGAATGACTTACCATGTGTCTGGAGTTAAGCATATGGTTGCTACTTCTTTCCACATGCTTTAGAACACCACATGGTTTACATCTCTTCTTCAACTTCTTCAACAACATGAGGTGATCAGGTTCTATTGTATTTCCACATGGTTCCTTATCTATCTCCTTATACCATTACAATAGAGTACTTTACTATTTAATCCCCTAGACTACACTCCTGTTCTTCAGTTCGTAGTTGCTTCTGGGTTCTCTCCGGTCTCCGAATACCGGAATACTCCCCTTGTGTTCGCTCATCTCTCTGGTAGCACGGGTAGTGCACTCGTCCTCTGTACTGTGGTGTTGTGTTTACTCCGGTCGTCTCCCTACCACTCCGGAATACCAGAGTCTTTGGTCCACTACCGGAAGTCTCGGTCTTGCTCCGCTGTGTCCACTGGCGACTGGCCCATATCCCTGCTCCCTCCGAACCTGGATATAACAGTATAATTAAACTCACCTACTCACGGTATCCTCTTTGATTAACTTACTCCGACATGTCTCACTACGACGAGCCTGCGCCTGACCCCGATCGGCGCCAATCTCGTCTCTATAGTCACATTGTTCCTTTGACTTCCCCCGCTCATGGTCTCACCATCAACCCCGCGCTCAGGGTAGGCATGATGCGCTCTACTCCGGTTCCGACGGGAGTCACGGTACGCCGCTCGATGCCTCGCGTGGAGATTGACCCCGCCAACGTTCCCGGACTGGTAACAACCCCCCGCACTCCTGAAAATCCTACCCGCTATCCTGTCTTGCCTCATCCTCATGTCTTCGATGACACTCCAATTACGGCTCCGAATCTGGGTTCTGGCCGGGCTCTTTCGCCCACTTCAAACGAGCCACCGGACGTACCTGGTGATGCGCCGAGAGGACCTCCGCCGTCTCTGGCGAGGTCTCAATCCCTCGGTCGCTCCCATGCGTCGCGCTCTCACTCCGCTCCTGCCCCCGGTGGCAATGGAGGCGGAGGAGGAGGCTCGCCCAGAGGTTCCGGAGCCAATTCCCCAAACAGAGGCCGTCCTCCTGGTCGAGGGCCCCCAGGATCCCCTGGTGGACCTCCCGGAGGTGGCGGCGGAGGAGGTGGTGGTGGTGGCGGAGGCGGACCTCCGGCGCCTCGCCGAGGCCGCACTCCGGACACTGATGACCTGCTGATGAGGGGCACCCTCCGGCAATTCTCGCAGACTATGTTCATTCTTGTCCAGAATTCCGGTGCGCCTCGCTCCACCAAGTCAAATCTCCGGAACCCCGACACCTTCAATGGTTCTGACCCGGACAAAATTCCCCTTTTCCTTTCCCAATGTTATCTCCACTTAGCCGAACGTACTCAAGACTTTCCCGGAGATGACGACAAGATTTACTTCATCATCTCGTACCTCCGGGGTATCGCTCAGCAGTGGTTCACACCGAACCTCTACAATACTAAGGTTCCGGCGTGGGATAACAATTTTCCGCGCTTCATCAAGGAGCTCTCCACCAACTTCGGTCCACATGACCCGGTAAGAGGATCACATCCGTCTCTGTCGCATGAAAACAGGCGACCGGATTGCGACCTACGTCCTCGCTTTCGACACCCTGGCTAGTCTCACGGACTGGGGTGATTCTGCTCCCCGCCATCAGTTCTACAAAGGACTCCCTCGTTGTATTAAGGACGAGATGGTCCGGGTTGCCCACAACAATACACTCCTCGGAGTCAAAACGGTGGCCCGGAGTATCGACGCCCAGTACCACAAACGTGAGGCGGAGAAACAGCGAGAGCGGGAGCTCGAACAAGCCCTCGCTGGACGCTCCGGTGGTCGTGGCGGTCCTTCCGGTCCTGCCGGATAACTCCGGAGACCGGAATACCAAGTCCTCTGGCAAGCAGAAGGACAAGAAGCACAGAGAGAATCCCTCTAGACCCTCTGGGAATTCATCCTCCACCGCTCCCCCTCCATACTCCAACTCTGGAAATCGTTCTGGAGGTGGAGGTGCTACCGGCAAGGGTGGCCAGGCCAACAACAACAAGGCCGGCACCTCTAAGCCCTACGCCGATGGCAAAATCAAGGACAAAATCAAGGAGTCGGAGCGGGAGCGCCGCCGCAAGAACAATCTTTGTATGTATTGCGGAGGCCAGGGTCACACTGCGGACGAATGCAAGAAACGTCCGGAGAAGTCCAGCGGTCGCGCCGCTCAGGAGGATACGTCTCCGCAGGGAGATGCGTCCACTCCGGAGTCGTCAAAAAATTGATCAGCAGCCCGGAGCATACCTCCGATCCCCATCCGGGTTGTGTTGACTCCGGGGATCTCCCTGAGGTGCGTCTCAACGTGTCCGCTCTTTCGCCTAATGCCCTTTACGTCAATCTGTCCCCGTCTCTCATACTTCCTGACTCTCATCTGTCTGGCACAGACAAATGTTCAACCATTCCGCCGTCCAGTGTACCACGAATTACTGCGGGATTCAACTCCCTGTTACGTGCGCTTATTGACTCTGGTTCCTCTCATTGTTTTATATCTAGAAAAATTGTGGAATCAAATGCCTTTATTCCGTACTCAGTGCCCCCAGTAAAGCTCCGGTACCTCAATGGCTCTTCTTCAATAATCAACTGGAAGCTACACTTGTTGCTCCGGTTCTCAACCGGAGAAGCCCGATCTCAGGACTTCTATGTCACCCGTCTGGATCCTCCTTGTGATATGGTTCTTGGATACAATTGGCTCCACCGCTTCGATCCGTTTATTGACTGGATGCGGGCCTCTATCACATTCAAACCTATTCCCTCTGGTTCATCCCTGTCGACATCTCCAGCAATAATGCCGGAATCTGTTTCGGTAGCTCCGATTACGGACGAGATATCTCCGAGTGCGGTTTACCCCTCCGGAGTGTCTACACCGATCGGGTTGACGTCTCCGGTTCCTGGTCCTTCTATGGACACTCCCAGCCCTTCAATGGATACGTCTGGAATGCCTCCAGTCAACTCCGGTGTACACCGGAGTCCCTCCGGTCCTTCTATGGACACTCCGGAGGCTACTATGCCTCGTCCTTTCTCTACCCCTCCGCCAGTGTCTCTAGTTTCTGCTGCCGCGTACCGAGTCCTGCTGAAAGACAAGGATACTGTCCAGTATACCTTGCACGCAACACCGCCGGGCGATGCCTCGCTCCGGGGTGCCTCAGCCGCTGCACCGGACTTCACCGGACTGCCTGAAGTTTATCACGACTTCGCCGACGTTTTCTCGGAGTCTGAAGCGTTTGTGCTTCCTCCGCATCGCGAGTTTGATCTCAAGATAGAAACAGTCGACGGCGAAGTTCCTCCTATTGGCCACGTATACTCGCTCTCCGAAGCTGAGTTAAAGGCGCTCTGCAAGTACATCGATGAGAACCTGAAGGCTGGATTTATCTATCCTTCTTCTTCGAGTCACGGGGCTCCAATTCTGTTCGCCAAGAAGAAGGATGGCAGTCTCCAGTTGTGCGTAGACTACCGAGGGTTGAACCGGATCACAAAGAAAGACAAGTATCCGCTTCCCCTCTTTCCTGATCTTCTTGATGCCCCTGGCCGGGCTCGCATTTACACCAAACTCAATCTCCGGCATGCTTATTCATCTTCTCTGAATTGCTCCCGGAGACAAGTGGAAAACCGCTTTCCGAACCCGCTATGGCTCCTACGAATTCAAAGTCATTCCGGAGGGACTATCTAATGCTCCGGCCGCCTTCCAACGCTTCCTGAACACAATTTTCGCTGATCTGCTCGATGTAAACATCATTGTCTACTTGGATGATATCCTCGTTTACTCCGACGATCCCGCCGACCACGAAAATCATGTCAAGGAGGTTCTCCGGTGTCTACGAGAACATGATCTCTTCTGCAAACTCCCCAAGTGTGAGTTCTCCGTGACGACCTGCGAATATCTTGGGTACATCTGTCTCCGGATGGTTTCCGGAGACATCCGGAAAAAATATCGGTGGTTTCTGAATGGCCTATTCCCCGGAAGGTTAAGGAC
This sequence comes from Mycena metata, assembly GCA_029378385.1. Classification (NCBI taxonomy): domain Eukaryota; kingdom Fungi; phylum Basidiomycota; class Agaricomycetes; order Agaricales; family Mycenaceae; genus Mycena; species Mycena metata. Next base: position 20,328 of record JARKIB010000605.1, on the reverse strand, counting down.
GTTCAGTCCTTCCTTGGTTTCTGTAATTTCTATCAGCGGTTCATCTACCACTACTTCGACATCACCATTCCTCTCACACGTCTCACCCGGAGTACTACCCGGTGGGAATGTAGTGATGCTTGTCAATTAGCTTTCGACCCTCTCAAGCGGAAGTTCGAAGAAGCTCCGGTTCTGTCTCACTGGATCCCCGTCGACAGATTACCGTCGAGACCGATGCTTCAGACTATGCCATCGCTGCCATTCTGTCAATCATTGGTGACGATGGCGAACTCCACCCTGTTTCGTTCCGGTCCCAGACACTCGTTGCCACAGAACTTAACTACAACACGCACAACAAGGAACTCCTGGCCATCTTCGACGCCTTCAAACAATGGCGGCATTACCTCGAAGGACCGGAGTTGCCGGTCGATGTTGTCACCGACCACAAGAACCTGGAATACTTTGTGACAACCAAGGTCCTCACTCGGCACCAGGTCCTGTGGGCGGAGTACCTCTGCCATTTCAATATGGTCATCCAATTCCGTCCCGGAAAACTCGGAGGAAAACCCGACGCTTTGACTAGATGACGGGATGTCTACCCAAAAGAGGAGGATAAGCACTACACTCAGCTGAATCCTCACAATTTCCGTCCTATTTTCAGTCAAGATCAGCTTGGTGTGTCACTCCGGGCTACATATCTTGAAGAGATCGTTCTTCGAGCCTCGGTGGTTATGGATGTCGAACAGCTCCACTCCGAAGTCAAGACTCACATCCACACCGACCCCGCCGGAGTTGCTGGCTTAAACGCTGCTGCTTCCGGTACCTCCAAGCGCTGGTCTACAGACGATTCCGGTATGCTCCGGTACAATAATCGCATTTGGGTTCCGCAAGTCCCTCGTACCAGCAGGACGACTGGGATCAACTCCTTCCACTATGCGAGTTTGCTCTCAACAACGCTCCGAACACATCTACCGGAATTTCTCTGTTCTTCGCCAACAAAGGCTATAACCCAACCATCGCCATCAATCCGGAGATGGATGTTGCTAACACCTACGCCCGGGACTTTGTCGTCAACCTCCAGGACCTCCATGAATTCCTCTGGGAGTCGCTCAAGGGCGCCCAGGAGCGATACAAGGAGACCGGAGACAAAGTTCGTTCTCCGGACCCGAAGATCAAAGTCGGAGATTGTAACGACCAAGTACCTCAGTACCACAAGGCCTACCCGGAAGTTCACGGAGACTTTTGTCGGTCCATACGAGGTCATCGGAAAGCCTTCCGCTGCATCATATCAGGTCAAGCTTCCGAAGTCTCTTTCCCAAGTTCACCCCGTATTCCATGTCTCTCAACTCGAACTCCATCATCCTAATCCATTCCCCGGTTGTGAGGAGCCTCCTCTGGCTGCGGTCAAAATTGATGAAGAAGGCGATGAGCACTTCGAAATCAAGCAAATAGTGGACGCAAAGTTGGACCGGAGGTTCAATAAACCCCTGTTTTACAAAGTCGAATGGCTTGGGTAGGAAAATACGGACGAGCAGTATACTTGGGCTCGACCTGACGATCTTAACGCTGCGGAACACATCGAAAATTTCCACCGTCGCTATCCGAACAAGCCCGGACCCAAAAACTGGCTTCCGGTTCACTTCGGAGACTCTCCGGCACACTGGAGTTTCGGAGACGAAAACGGACTTGTATAATTTTTCAGAAAATTCAAGAAAACATACAAACAATTCTATTTACAATTCCAATTCCCCTTTTACAGCTCCATTTCATCCCCTCCATCATGTTCGTCGTCTATGTCCACCCGTTTTTCAAGTTCCTCCTTCGCATCTCGCAGACATTCACAATCATGGTTGGCCAGAAGATTTTCCAACACCCTGATGCGACCGGACAAGTCGGCAACTTGCTCCCGGAGTCCCCTCAATTCCGTCTCCGTCGAGCGACGCTCCGGAGAATCACTCCGGAGTCAATAGCGGTGAAGAGACGGTTCTGGGACGCCTTCCATCCCTACGTCTGATGCCAAGCCAGCCTCCAGCTGCTGACGCGGTGGTTGCGTCCTCGTCTTCTTCACCGCGGTTTCTTTTCCGCCACTCCGAGATCGACCGGAACGCTCTCCGGGATCGCGTTTCGCTCGCTTCGCCTTGGGATGCCTGGCGTTCAGGGAACAAGCAATCTGCTTGTCCGAGCAACATGCGCAGGTTGAAAATTTGCCGTTCTCATGCACGGGGTAGCAATGTTCGCCCCGCTTGGCACAGAAATTGTTAGCCTCCGGAGTCAAGGATCACCGAGTTAGAATTCACTGACCTTCATCGACTGGTCTCCGCATGAGAGGACGACTACCGGAGTCGGGACGAGAAATCTCCACAACCTCGGAGTCGCTCCCCGCGCGTTGTCGCTTCTCTGCCTTTTTTTCCGCCTTTTTCTTCCTCCGCTCCTCCTTCGTCAGCGCATTGAGTCGCCGGCATTCATCCGCAATTATTTCATACCCCGGGGTACAAGGAAGTTGTCCTTCGTAGGGTGGGGTGTGGATAGAATTAGACCCCAGAGGGAATGAGAGTCGAGGGGTCTGAAGCGAGAACGCAAGCCAGTATCAAGCCAAAGTGGGCCTGAGATTAGACGAGGTAGAATCTACTGTACAGGAGATTCTACTACTGATTATATAGTAAAATGAATATACTTGGTGATCGTGGTTTCCTAGTAACTAATCACTACGCAGGGTTAATGCGACAGTTCGTTCGGCGTAGAGGGGGTTTCGATACCGATCGAAACCTCCTGGTTTGAATATTTGAAAAGTGTTGCCGTCCGTGCCGTGCTGATCCGAGTATGCCGAGTCGTGATCCGAGTGTGATCATGACACAGGTGCGGCCCAAATGGTGGTGTAGGGAATACGGGGAGAGAAGGGGCACTTGCACACCTAGGATAGAATTCTTTTAGGCTGGATTAAAAGGCTAGTGAAAATAACTTGTATTAGTGAGCAAATACATCGTAGTTAAAATAACATGAATTGAGACTCTAAAATAGCCTTCGCGAAGCAACATAATTTGCTTCAAATTTTTCATTCCAAGAAACCATTGTGTTTCATTCACATTTGAAAGGGGATTGAAGTTAAAGGGAATTGAATGCAGAAACAAACTGTTTGATTCAACTGGTTCTCAACGGAATAAGGAAACCCTTTGTTTGCACCTTTGTTTTAGGCTGGGTTAAAACAAAGGTGGTTTTAGGCTGGGTTAAAACAAAGGTGCAAAGGTGGAAACCCTTTGTTTCCTTATTCCATTGAGAACCGGTCGAATCAAACAGCTTATTTCTGCACTCAATTGTCTTTGACTTCAATTCCCTTTCAAATGTGAATGAAACAACATGGTTTCCTTGAATAAAAAAGTTGAAGTAAATTATCTTGCTTCGCGAAGGCTATTTTATGTTGTCAATTCACGTTATTTTAACTACGATGTATTTGCCTACTGATACAAGTTATTTTCACTAGCCTTTTAATCCAGCCTAAAAGAATTCTATCCCGGGTGTGTTGGTCGAAGGAGAGGTGTGGCCGTGACGACGTCGGCCTTTTAAGAAGGAAATTGATGACATCATTCCCATTGTTGTTTTCCCATTGTTCGACTTGGGCGCCCGACGCCAGTAGCCCTATTAGGTTTGTTTAAACAATGGGCGTCACAAAGTCAAACGGATTTTAATTTTTGATTGTGCCTACGGTTCAATCAGTGTTCAAGCAGGGCGTTAAACAGCCCAAAAAGTGAGATCGTTAAGGGACTTGAACACACATCGTACCAACCGGTGGCTTACATTAACTTGGTGGATGAGGAGGGGTTACCATTACACCATAAGGGTAATGGACAGCATCACTTACCTCGTGATCAGGCCACTTCTACACCCCACACCTGATAAGACACACCTGAGACACGCTGACTTCTGATACAGTTTTCTCAAATAGGCTCACACTTTTTCACTTGGCTCTCTGCAGCAAAAGTCTCCCCAGAACACGCAAATTCAGCCAGTTTTTCACTCAAGAACTTGTAATATTCAACGAGGGTGATAGCCTTTCCAACTGGTTGCGAAATTTGATCTGATGAAGTTGAAGGCGATTTAATGTATTTACAGGTGATTTGATTGAAGCTGTTGGAGTTTTCAGCAAAGAGTTAGAGTGCACCGTGAATATCATGCTGCACAATACTGTGAGCTATGAGTGTGAAGGGATACCCAACCTTTGCTGATGTTTTCTGCACAGTCCAGTGTTGCAGTTAAGGGTCTTAATAAGGGTCCCGCTGGAAGTTAAGGCCTTATGACTTGTTAAGGGTTAATTAAGGGTGCAATTTTAAGGGGTAATTAAGGCTTAACACCCAAAATGGTAATGCGAAAATTACCTCTCAAAATTTCACCGGAACCCCAGCGTCAAGCCTAGGTTCGTTGTTCGACAGCCTCAGCCTCGACGACTCAATGAGCTTCGCTTCTTGAAGGAACTTTATGTGAAGAGAGGCCTTCCTTTGATATCACCTAAATGTAAAGAGTGGGCTTTCCCCATTGGGTGCTTGGCTGCACCACCAAAGATATTCCCGATGTCAATGGGACATCAGGAAACTGTATGGCGGGCAGATGGAACTCTAACTTCATTTTTGACATCGCGATTAGACCTGATCGCAGTTGCAAGAGCCCCGATTTAACAATTGAACCGTGGGAAACTAGCCGACCATGCACCTTTTGCGAAATGAAGAGGGATTTTTCGGCCAAAGGTCAGGTTCAAATAGGCAATTAGGTAGCCTTGGGCACCTCCGCGTCCTGCATTGAAGTGTGGTCTGGTGATCCCATCATTAACCCTTAATAAGGGCTTTACAAATTTCTGGCCGCTTGTTAAGGGTGACCCTTAGTCTTAACTTAAGCCCTTAAGATGTTAAGGCCTTAACCCTTAACTGCAACACTGGTGCAGTCTGAGGTTGTTAAATGGGCATTTGTCACCAGCTGCGGTATCGTCTTCCTGGTACAACGGTCAGGTGTCTGGGCGTCCCGTTACCTGATGTAATGGCACCTCATGACCTCTCATGTTCAATTCCCCCTCGGCTTTTTGTTGGTTCAAGTCGGTTTAAACACCCTTTTTAAACGCGATTAAACAATCCGTTTAATCTCCTTCAATCTGTGTCGAATCTGAACCGTTTAACCGGTTGTTCAACACCATCTGCCGGCTCTCCAGCTATCCCCACTGCCTTCCACTGCCTTGCAGTGTTCAACAGATCAAAGTTTAAAACCTGTTTAGCGTTGCAAAGTCTATTGTTTAAACGAGACTAATTTAGATTTATCCGACGCCACTTGCCTTTACACCACCACCATCCCTGTGCCACTGCACATGTAGTCCCATGGTGTCTTCTCAATTTTTTCCTTCTGCACTCAACTCACCCTCCAAACTCCCCGCGAATCCGACATGCTGCCGTACACCGCAAATTTTGATACTCAGAGGTGGCAAGAGCGAGAAGGGGGCGCAAAGACATGGGACAGGAGAGGTGTGTGATACCTTGTATTTTCCTAACCTCCCCGACCAACCTAACCCTCACCTCTCCTCAGCTCTGTGCACTAATCTCCTGAAGAGTACAGGTGTGTGTCCACGAGTCAACGCCCAGCTTAATTCGTAACTTCGAGTTTTCTCCGAGTCTGTTCGATTGTAAACTCCGGGTGTGGGTAGGGCTGTGGTCCTAGACCCCATATCTGTAGTCTGGAGTCGGAGGATTCTAAGATCAATACCGGCATGAGCAACTGAGGTCGAGAACCCGGCAACATGCAAAATGGTGTTGTCTGTTCGTAGTCAGCCAAAATCCATGGAGTGAAATTGCAGGCCCATCCTTCGAGATCGGAGCGACCGGACCCCATTTTACCGGGAACAAGGATACGCGCATTCAATATGGCAAGATTATGCTGACTTAAACTTTGCTTAAACTCGTGGTTTGGCAACAGGTGCTGTATGAAATCAAGATGTGGGAGTTAATACATGATAAATATGTTGCCTTCTTCAATTTATGTTCTACCGACTGCTTCGCCGATGCAAGACTGGGGGCGGGATTATTTCGTCAGCCCCAATCCGCGGGGAAAAGCGAAACACTGACTTGGTAATTTGCGCGGTCAGTGTATTTCAATGTGGCCTTTGGGGACCTTCGCTCGGCCAAACTCCTCATTGAATTCGGATAACGTCCACTCCGCCCGCTTCTCTTTCATCCCAACAATCGTGAGCGTAATAAATTCAGTCGTCGCGCGCAGGGGAATAATGAACACCCTCCCTTCAAACCCTCGACGGAATCCGGTCGGTAACGCGGCGATATGCAGCTGAACCTTTCCCACGCTAGCCCCAACTCTTTTCGACCAATCCAGCCAAACGTCGAAGTCGAATACCAATAAAGTTTTTTCCATGGCACCCCGCAACGTGTATGGAGTAATGCTCACTGGCCCGTCGCGATAATCAAATAGGATGACGGAACCCATGCGTGGATTGGCATGCAAAGTTGTCATTGTGTCGAGGATTATCTTCCTTCTGGCCGCCAAATAGTCCTCGTGAAGAAGGAAGCGTATGAAGGCGCAATCGCGGCTTGGAAAAGACTCGTCGCAGGTACCTTAAATAGCATAAATATAAATATGCGAAATTGAGGGGAGCGGAATGTACATACTACGTCGGACGAGCTTATGCATTGCACACATTTCACGGTGCCCACCGGTTTTCCAGTCGGATTCTTGACAGGTTGGTGAGCAGTAGAGGAAGGTCCTACATCCGGAGCAGCGTCTTAAAGTCGCCTTGAGGGCAATTTTGTTGCACTGAGAAATAGTTAGGACAGTCCGTGAGGGGAAATTGGACTTCGTACATTGACGTTATCGCAGGCGCCTTTTGCGGAAGTCGTCCTTTGCTCATACGCGACCTTCAAATCGTGTCGCTGCACAAGTAAATCAACAAACCATTAAACATATAATTGTCTGCTATGCTGGGATCCTCCGTAGTGGTTAGGTGCTTTACGTCCTGATAAGCATTCCACATAACGTCGAGGAGATGGTAATAAACGGTCGCGGGGGCGAGGAACTCAAGCAGCAGTAAATCAAGGGACGATGGCGTTTCATCCGGGAGATGACGTCGCGCGCATCTGATGATGGCAAGCAGGAGGCCATTTTGCAAAGCGGAAAGGAGATTCTTGTCGTCGCCGCCGTCGTGAACGAGTAAAAAGTAAAGGATTTGCCGGGCGTCGAGAAGCATCGGTCCCGGTTCGAGTTCCATCAACTGACAAGGGCTGCTTTGTTACAACCTTTCGAGTTCGGTTGGACTCCTGTTGATAGGCGAGGACAAATGTTTTCTTCTCCAAGTGATTTTCTAGAGCATGCACAAGGTACAAGAAAAACAAGTTTATTATTCGTCGAGTGATTCGTAGCATTATGTAGATTCCGATGGGAATCAACATTGCGACTCGGAGGGGTAGGATCAATAGGGTGGATACGGTCGAGGGAATATAGCAAGATGAGGGTCGTGAGATTAGTTGTATTAATAAGTGAGGAGGTCGTAAGGTAGCGTGAGAATCGGCGTCCGGAGTACTTTGTATTTCAGAACTTGAAATGAGGAATGGGAGTCGTGAGATTAGATGAATTAATAGGTAAAAGCGTCGTAAGATAGCGTGGGAATGCGAATCGAGAGCGGGTCGAGAGTCAGAGTTGAGAACACCTACATTCGGGATTAGGTGATCTGAGTTGTGCGCGGGTGTCCTTGGTACATGTGGTCCAGATGAATTTCGTAAACGTCGACAATATCGGGTAAACGGGCAAAGCACCAGTTTCCGTCTAGAAGGGTACAGTGTCAACGTATCCGCGGGGAACGAAAAGATTGAAAGCGTACGTTCATTGCGCACCACGGGGCGGAAGTTGACGTGGTGGGAAGGGGGTTCGTCGGAGAGGGTTGGCCGCACCTCGATCACCCTTCCGCGAACGAGCGGGAGGAGTTGGATCAGTTCGGCGGGAAAATGAAACCGACCGGTCCACCGTTGATCCCCGTTCCGAACGATGACCGTGACGATTCTTGGTGGAAAATCGAGTCTTCGTGCGGTGCTGCGTATCGCGGCGAAGAAGACCGGGCGGTCGAGATTCAGTATTCCCGGGGAGATTCCGCTGCAGAAAAAAACTGGTTAGCGGCGCCTGACATCTGATTGAAATTATAACATACGCCCAAGGCATCTGTATGATTTCTACCATCCAGCCGCACGTTAGCGGCAGCGCTCGGGAAAGAGTCTGGGAGTTTGGGCGTCGTCTCGAGCATGCCGCTGTGGAGGAGATGTGCGATTACCTGCGATTTGCTGAAACGGAAGCTCATCAATGTTTCGATCTCCTCAACGACTGCGTGATGTCCATGCTTCCGGTATACGTCGTGGAGTAAGCGGAGTTTGGCGTACTCGTCGCCAAACAAGAACGGGAGCGGGACATGGCAGGAGTCGTGGAGGGTAGCGAGGTCGAAGGTCCAATGGCGCCGGGCCACCGAGAGTGAGGCACGATGAATGAAGTCGCCGATGTCCTCGCGTATTTTGGTGAGTGTGCTGACAGTCGTGCGATTTGCGATTACTTCGGCCGCAATGGCGTTACGGAACGCGGGGCTGCGTTCCTGCGCATCTTGGCTGAAAACACGCACAGAGCGTCCGTCCCGAGAAGGCGGAAGAGTGGGGTCCTCGCGCATCTTGCGCTTGCCATTATTCACCCGCTGGGAGACAAGATCCAGCCTGTTTGTATTTACGAGCTGGGCGTCATTGTGAGCGACCCATAGCACAACATCGTCGAGGTAGAGATGCTTACCATGCGCTGTCGATGGTACCGATCTATGTCTGCCTGATCATCTTTCAACATCTGAGTGAACCCGTTGATCTCCCCGGCGCTAGCCCTCGCCATCGCGACGCGGTCTAGAATAGCCTCCAGTCCGCGTGTGATAACGTGGATAGCATTCTGCAGGGGTTTAAGGGCATGCCCATCGTCGTACGCGTCGGCCACAACCCGGAAATCTTGGTGATCCTCTACCCAGCGATGAGTTTGCGCCCAGGTTTTGGCACGTACAATTTCGTCGGATTCGGGGGTGGGAGCGCAATGATGCAAGTTGTGCATTGCTTGCACCATTTCTTGAGTGGCGACAACAACGAACCCCTCCTCTTCAGAAAGGGCTCCCCGATCATCGCTTCCGCCGTCCGTGGCCTCGGTTCCTGATATGAAAGTTGGCGGCGGAGAAATTCCAGCGTCCGAGGGGGCGGAAACTAAGTCCGGCAAGTCCGAAGAGTCTGAGTCGCTAAGGAGGATGATATGTTCGCGATATCCAGGCTGGGGACGCGGGGACACGATGGGAGGTTCGCGCTTTACAATCCTGGATGGATCAAAATCTGGTTGTAGAACTACCGAGGCCAACGCATTGTCGAATATTTCTCGCGGCGTCGGAGATTTGTCGGGGAGAGTAGGGTACGGCGTAGTGTCACTTTGAAGTAGCGTATCGTAAGGTGGAAAGTCGTCCGAACTGTCAGAGCGTGGGGCGGAAGGGCTGGACGAGTAATGAGCGCGAGTAATAAGACGAGTGCGCGTGAGAGCGAAGTCGGGATTCGGGCTGTGATCCCCGCTGTCTCCTTGGCGTGGGTCCATGGGCTGTGCAGCGGCGGTTCGGTCCGATGAGTCAATCGGTACCGAATCGAGAGGCCGTGCATCTTCCTTGATCTCGCCCTCCTCCATCTCCTCGTCGTCCTCAAGTCGTTCCAAGGCATCCGCATACTCCCTGCGCAGTTCATAATTAATCACCTCAAACCGATCATTGGAAACAACATACGATGTGTTGCCGTTGTCGTGGACGACCCCAAAGCCCCGCTCGGTCGCTTGCACCGGCTCATCAAATAGCTCGTCGATTTCTTCCTCGTCAGCCGATGTCTGTTCTCGCATCTCTACATCAACGTTCCTGGCGACAGTCGACTCCGTGTCGGCAGGTTCTTCTGCAGCGGTCGACTCCGTGTTGCCGCTTCCGTTGTTGCCGACTAAATCATCGTGGTCGATGTTCTTGTGTCCCACGTTATCATCAGCCATCTCGGGCCTAATTGTCGTGAGGATCCACGGGAGGCGCGGAGTATCCGGTCGTTTGCAGGTTTCCGGGGATTCCGCGCCGCGTTTCTCAGCATGAAATTCCAGAACAATTTGGCCACTCTCACGAGTCGTGCCGATCGTAGTCATGCGGCTGGTATCGAAAGGAGGGGGTTCGTTCGGCGGGTGGATGAGATAATGCGTGGGTGCGTGATTCTGTTTCAAAATATCCTGGAGTCCGATGGGTTTCAGCAGCATGCCGACCGAGATGGGAGGTGTTTCCCTCACCGCGGTTGTGAGTTGATGCGCGGCGTGGGTGGCCTGCAGACTATGTGTTAACCACAGTGGAGCATCTGGTGAGTTTGTTTCATTCACCTTCCACTTCCTTGCTTCACGGCGATTGAAACGCGGGCGTATCGCCGCTTGAACGTCCTGGTGCGATACACATGGGACCTCAAGTGGCCATCGACGGTATGGTTCCACGGGGTTCGTATGCAATTCCGCGTACAGGTGACCGGTCCGAATACCCGGCATGCCCGTGTCTGGGTCGTGGATGAGCATGCGCGCGTTCAAGAAGATGGCACGGTGGATTTCCTGACCAAAAGCCTTCTCCTCCACGCCCAGGTATTTCGTTTGGGCTGACTCGGCCATGGCGGGTCGAATATGGAGATTCTTCCCTGTTTCCACCGCGTATTGTTGGGAACGCGCGGCGCGCTTGATGTCGAGGCGAGGGTCGTAGCTGGTCGCTTGGTCTACCGTGCCGAAGGGTCGCTGCCCGGTGCGGGTGAGGGTGCGTTGTTCTTCCGCCTCGAGTTGGGCGATCCGATGGTTGACGGCGTCGACGAGGGAGGGTGAGAGACTAGGTCCCGTACCTGTGTCGTTAATTGGTAGTGCTGGTTTAATTGATTCCATAGGAAAGGTAGCGTGCGGAGGATGATTCGGCGTAGAGTGCGTAGAATGGTGAATAGATTTGGGGGGGGTAATAAGGTGGTTTGTCGTTAATGGTGGGCTGAGTGGGGTGGTATTCGTTGGTGAGTACCCGTCGCTTTTACTCGCTCTTTTATATCCTAGGTCCCTGTAGATTCCGTGTTCAAGCCACAATAGTATTCGTCCGCCCATCAAAATCCCGATATACGCCCAAATTTGGACTAAGTAGCCGATTTCGAGACCTATTCCTTTGGTTTGTGCCCACAACGTCATTGAACTGAATTGTTCTTCGTGTGAATCCTCCAAATTGGCTGCAGGTATGAGGTCAGGGCTTCCAATTTGAGGATCGGCAGGCTGTGTCAAGTCAGGATTGCGTGGACTGTCAATTTTGCTTCCTGTTCTCGTTCCTGTGCTAGCACTGGTTTCCCCGCGTTCGGAAATGAATGTTGCTTCGGGAATGAACGCGAGAACGTGGCTGTCGATCCCGTAAGTCAGTACTTCGCTAGTTGCTTCATGTGGTACGGCCATCAACTCGTATCGTGGCTGACGCGTCTCTCTGTCCTTGAATACTAGGTAGGTGCCTTCATCTCGTTCATCTATTGATACCAGGTTATTTCTCTGCCATGGCCTTCCGAGAAGTAGAGCAAAGGGAGCTTGCTGTGATACCCAAAGCCCTGTCCGAGTAAGAACGCCGCCGCAGGTGAGTTCAACATCATTGATGAATCCTCGCAGCTGGCCTCGGCCTCCGTTCGCATCGTTCATGTTAGTTACACGTGTCATGTCCACGGGGCGATGCAAGACCAAAGCCGCCACGTCGGCGCGCACCACATCCAATTGGGAGCCTGTGTCGACAATTGCCACAACGCACCGCCCTCCTATCTCCAATTCAATTCGAATTAAAATTCCTTCAGAGCGGGGCCATGTCCAATTTGCTACCAGCGGTGAGTGGTGCCCTAATAGTACCGCTTTCACGTTCTTTAAGCGAATAACATCCTGGATTCCATTGCGAATCTCTTTTGAGGCCACAATTGCTTCACGAATAGTCATCGGAAGCTGAAGATCCATGAGGCGCTCTATGATTCCAGGCATGTTTACACTTGCCTGGATATCGGACTGTCTTCCCGATGCTTTAGGCTCGGCCTTGGGCGGGTCATCGGGGCGCTGCTCTGTCGACTTGCGGCGGTTCGATGAGTCCAGGCCTCCGGGTTTTTCCTGGCGCTTTCCTTCTTTTGTAACTGAGCCTTTACTTTGCTGGACAGACTCCGCTGTCATTTCAACATCCTGGGTTGCATCGAATCGCGGTTGCCGCGCGTCGTACGGCTGCACATCGGCCAGGATATCTCGCATATTCCCGCCCTTGGGCTTTGGAATTTGCGTGGAGCTCGGAGCGTGTTCGGGTGGCGGCAATGCATCATTCCCGCCTCGCGCTTTGTCACGTTTAGGTATGTGAACTCCGTCAAATACCTGTTTTCGCGCAATACGGGTACTGGGTATGGTGCGTTCGACGGCATGTACCTGATCTCCAACTTCGAAAGATCTCTTCCTTTTGGGGAAACTCAGGTACACCTCTCCACCGAACTCCGAGTCGGTTGTATGGTTTCCAATTTCGTCGGTTGAATCATTTGATTGTTCTCCAGGATCTTTGTCTGAATCTTCGTAATACTCTTGAGCTTCTCCTTCTTGAGTCTGGTAAAATATGTGGTTGGCGCTTCCTGGTAAGAATTCAGAAGAGCTCTCATCTATGTATCCCAGCATAACTCTAGGTGCTGCTGCCTGCCGCTTTGCAGCTTGCATTTTGAAACGTCCGTCTGCTTGATCATGAATAATAGTACCGCTCTGCAGTAGGGCTTGAATTTCGGGACATTCATTCATTCGATGGCCCTCTGCATTGCAGCCAAAACAGGTTGTACTTGGAGGCCGTGGGTTTATGTTGGCGGATCCCAGCGGGATATTATTCGGGTACGTGGTTGGGCTCCGCTGTTGATTATTATTCGTTGGACCAGGCGGTGATTCGCGTAAGGGTGGTGGCCGCATTCTCCCACTACTACTTTCTCCCATTGTGATGATGTAGGGTGGTTTAATGCATTTGGCTGCATTCCCTGTTGGATCTTTGGCAAGGATTGCATAGTACGCGGGTGAATATTCAGGGTCATCTAGTGACATTTTATTCAATTGCCGGATGAGACCAGCAACTTCCTCTGGAGACCCTACCGACTTCTTCGTGCGATCTTCAACATACTCATGTGGCTTGGAAGGGGAGGCCTTTCGCTTTTGTTTCTCCTTCCTGATTTTGCTCTTCTCTCTTCTTCGCCGTAGAAAGGATGCGAGGTCATCCTCGTCTGAGCTTTCTCCTGACTCTCCTGCATCTGTTGTGGGCTCATTGTATCCTCCATCATCCTCAATGTTATAGTCTGCAGCATTGAGAACCATGGTTTCAGCACGATTCCGACGGAAGTACCACTCCCCTGCCTCATTGATTTCTGACATGGTGTATGGCCGTCGACTATCACGCCCTGCATTATGCTGCAAAATTCGGGACTCCAGCATGCGTCGTAAATCAAGATGAATTCCTACCCAGAAATAAACATCCCGGTTGACTTTTGTGATGTGCCCTTGTTGAAGCAGAGTTCCAGCCATGGTTTTATATTTAATGAAGTACTTCTTCCATTGTGACAGATTTACAATAGGGCGATTTTGTGTTTTCACCGTGAAGGTTGTAATATCACTCGGGCGGAAACGCGTAACTGCTCGTTCCGCGTCGTAGCACTTTAATATTTCCCGGCGTAAACGGGGCCAATGTTGGTTTCCGTATAAGGACTGAACATCAGCAGAGCAGTATCCAAAATGCACTCGCATTGATCGTAGGATCAGTACACGAATTGAAATACTCCACTTCTGCATGCTGACCTCTAAATGTTTTGGGGGCGTCTTTGCTATTCCTCATTGGCATATCCAATACCGATCGGAGGGGAGCTCCAAACACTGGAACAGCTGATCTCATTCTTCTTGGTGCTAATTCTGGTGATGAGGGTGCGGAGGGGGAATCTTCATCGTCTGAGTCTTCCGGCCCTTCATGCTGCTCTGTCTCATACTCTGTTAGTAGAGACGAGGAATGTGAAGTAGGGAAGGAATAATTGGATGAAGATGCTTGTGATGCTCTTCCTTGTGTGGAGTTCAAATATGGGAAAGGCATATTCGGTTGAACGTGAGGGGGTGCAAACGAAACTCCAGGCGCAGGGGCAGATGTGCCTGCATCTGTAGTCTCGGCCGAGTTTGGTGGTATAGACATGTTGTATGGGGTCGGTGGGTAAGTTTTTGTTGAGGTTAAGTTGTTTGTTGTGTTAATAGAGTGCTTTACTTTCACTGGTAAAATTCCCTCGCGGTGGGCTCCAATGATGTCAAGCGTATTTTGTGTTATACACGAGGTCCACTGGGAATGACTTTATCCGAGTGTTTCTCGTAAGTTCGGGATTGGGGGTGTGAAGTGAAAGTAGTGGGATTTCTTTAAGAAACCTACTTGTGAGAGGTGTGTGGGTGAAGGGAGGTGTCGAAGGATTATCTAGTAATCTGTCGACTGGAATCGTAAGGGGTGAGGGGATTTCGGTACCCTCGGGCGTATGTTCGTAAGTCGTAGGTTATAAAGGAGTTTCGGTATCCTTCGGCGTAGGCTCGTAGTTCGTAGTTCGTAGGTTCGTAGGTCGTAATCGTAGGTTGTGGTTCGTAGTTCGTAGATTGTTCGTAGGACGAGAAGGGGTTTCGGTACCCTTCAGCGTGCGTTTGTAGGGTGTTTTCGTATGAAGGAGTTTCGGTATCCTTCGGCGTAGGTCGTGTTTTGGTCGGTCGGAAGGGTGAAAGGATTAGGAATTCGGTTATTAGATTGTAAGATAATTATTCTACGGGTACAGGGGGTTTATATACATTTTTACAAGAAAGTATTAATAGTTCATAGTTGTTTACATTCATAGCCTTCAGTAAATCCTGTAGTCACTGGGAGTCATTTCGAGTCATTTGGGCTATGCGTACAGCCTGTATGAGGCAGTTGTAGGCTATACGTACAGCCGAGTTGATGCTGTGTCGAGCTTTTGTTATGGGCACACAGCCCTGCTCACATAGGTTGGTGAGGTTGGTTCGAGTTCCGGTGTGTGAGCGTCCTATCCTATGTTTGGTAGGTTTAACCTTATTCTTCAAGCATCTGATGTTGCACTGGTTCCACCGACTTGTCGCCAAACACTTTGGAGACATGACAGCGAGTGGCGAATCGGCCAATGCTAGTGTTCCTTACACCCTCCTCGCAGCCTTGCCTTCGCGTTGCTATCTTGCGCTGCTGTAGGGTGGGCACACGACTCGAGCTCGCTGCGGCCCGGTGTTGCGGGCATCGTTCACCCTCCGGCTCTGTTCCTCGACACCGTGGACGTTGTTACTTCCTCTTTCCTGGATTTTATTTCCGAATTTTTGCTCTTTCCTAATCGGGAAATCGTCCGCGGACTATTTCTTTCTTTCAGGCGAGATGTGGAACGTCCTCAAGATCGGGCTCCAGCTGAAGCAGGTTCGTGTCTCCCCTTCCTATTGCTTCTCTTTATTCGCTCTACTTGGTCCCCTCCTTCCGTCCTTGATGACACACTTTTCCCATTTATTTGCGTTCCTCCAATTGCGTCCCGCGGTCACTCTGCTCATTTATCTCTCCTTCCTTTTATCTCCCGTCTTTCGCGGCGCACTACTCCCGCGCACGTATATTCAGTCGTTTCCCCTCCTTTTAAACTTTACTTTATTCAAGCCCCCGAATACTTTACTACTTACCTCGTCCTCGACTTGCTTCCACCCGATTCCCTCCCTCTGATATTATCCCAGGGCGCGCTGACTCTCGCCAACAGGTCCACGAACACCTCCCAAAAGGCCTCGTCGACAAGGGCGTCCTCGGGCCGGCGTGGAGTGGTTTTTCTTTTTCGAGTTTTGTTGCTTTGAATTCGGGGGTCTTCGGGTTGTGCTGCGCGAGGGCTTTTTCCGCAGTCGGAGACGCACGCGGCGATCATATACGCGGGCTGCGCGAGGAGGATGCGACGTGTTTTGAGAATGCGGCGCGTTTCGACGTTGTTGTGGGAGATGAGGGTGTCATGGGACGGGGGAGCGGATCGGGATGGATGAGCTGGGGGAGCAGAGGCGAGTCGGGAGCGGGATGGGGATGAGGATGGCGGGGTCGGGTCTAGGGCATCAAACCGTCCCGTAAAATTACGGAACGACGGGCCGTAAAAACGGTTACGCCCCCGTACCGTGAGGCAAATTTGGAAGTTCAAAAACGGCCGTTTTAATACGGCTCTTTTACGGGTTATTCCCCTGGCTCAATGAAGTCTCCTGGCTGTTATGGGTATGTTGGCATCGATGAAGCAGGTCGTTTTACACTCACCTAGAACTAGTAGAAGGTCCAAATGATCGCAGAATGTCCGACTTACGCCCGTAACGGGCGGTTACGGTACGGGCACGGGTTCAAAATCAACGTCCCGTTTGGCTGGATTTATTTACGGTTACGGGCGTATTTTTTACGCCCGTGGGCGTAAAACGGACGGTTTGATGCCCTAGTCGGGTCGGGTGTGCGGCGCTTGGGGCAGGGACGAGAACGGGGACGACGCATACCCGGAGGGGCGCAGGTGGCGCGCTATACCATGCGTGGAGGGTGCGGCGATGTGTGGTGAACTCGGCGAGATAATGATCCACCTTAAGTTGTGTATGGAGGTGGGGACTTCTGCGTACTAGTGCGTACTATATCGTCCCCACGCGTGCCGGTGGGCACGGTGACGGCGCCCCTGTGGACTCCCAGGTGTATTAGTGCGCGGGGGGGACCGAATCCAGTGTGGTGCGCGAGAGGGGCTCCGGCGTGAGTGGCGGGTGAGGGCGGATACGTGGGATGGGGTAGAGCTGTCGATTGCGAGGAGAAGGGGAGGAGGAGGGTGTTGTGTTGTCCGTCAATGTCGTGCTCGCAGGTGCCGGTGTGGCAGGCGAAGGCGGATCGTATGACGGCGGTTTCGTTTGGAGTGGTGCATGCAGGGAACGGAGGTGGAAGGGCACGGGGAAGGCAGAGGTCGTGGCGCGCAGCAGGGGTACGCAGACCGCGCCACAGGCTCGGGTACCCTCGAGTGCGTCGGTGCACATGCACAGGAATTGGTGCAGACGGCATGGTGCTGCAAGTCGCGGAGGAGCTTGGCGAGACAGATCGCAGTCGCAGATGGCCCTTGTCACGTGCACAGCGGAAGATGAGGTCCCGGACGTGGAGGTGTAGGAGTTCACAGAGGGTGCAAGTGCGGGCAGCTGAGAGATGCAGGTCTGTCGATGCATAACTGCTCACAGCTACATCTCGGTGGAGGTGCCTGGGCGAGCCTTACTTCCTCCGCGGGTGCTGACCGGTCTTGTCCAGCGAGCGTCGCGGCTTTCGTTGAGGATGGCGATTGGGATGGGCATGGCTTGTGGCCCGTCGTCAAGTGGGATTGAGGTACCCCTTCGTGCCCCGCAGACGTGTTCCTTCTCCTTCCCTCCCCCTCATGTTCCTTGAGGATGGCAGCCCTCGGCTCATTCCGTGTGGCTGCGCTTCATTCACATTTTTACGTTTACACAGCTTGTAATCAGATTTAGTTTGAAAGAATATGATACACAACACAGGGCAGTACAAGTACAGCGTCAAAGAAGCCTTGAGCGAAGTTTCGCTAAGTTCTAAGCTTGCTTGCGCAGTATCTGGACTCGATCCAAAATCCGAATGGGCTGATATTCAGCCCGCGTAAGGGAGCCCGCACAACAAGCCAATTACAGGGTCTCTTAAAATTTGCACCGAGAGTCTCTGAGGGACTCTTGAAGTTTAAAGCGGGAAGTCTCTGCGCAATCGCCTGGAGGCTACGAACATTTTTTTTTCGAAGTGATCAGTCGCGCCGTTGACACTCAGAACTAGAATGGGTGCAGGAGCCCACTATCCAAGGAATGGCTCACTAGAGTGGGAGATTCGACCTGACGGTTCCTCGAAGACACCCTGGATTTAGAACTTCTGTGCATCTTGACTCGGTGGTGTTCTCTTTGTTCCCCAGCTTTGACGGAGTTCCCCGGGCCCGGTTATTCGAGGCAGAGTAAGGTCGCTATGGTGGAAGCAGGTGCATGAGAGAAAGAACAGGTACCATGAGTCCAGCACGTTGAGTAAAATTCGCTAGCGGGTAACAGTATTTGCTCGAGATCCCGCGCTATGACGCTCACTTTGTACATTTATTATTTCGCGCATAGAGTTGATGAGCGCCAAATGAGCGTGCACACAAAGGCACTTTGCACGCACACAACATAGGAAACTTCAGTCTTGCCTTCTGGTTTGTACCGTTCTGATTCCATGGTGATGGCAGATGGAAGATACATTGTCATACTCAACATCGCTGAAACTGCAGGAACCAAGTTCAAAGAATGAGCTGAAAGACGGTGTGGGTTACAACAAACGAGGCACGAGTTTATTATTGTAGCGTCTGTTTATAAGAGACTAGGTGTGGGTCAATGGGTAAGAAGAGTCGGGTCTGACTGTGGACTTAAAAGGCGGTGAAAATCGGCATGACAGGCGTTCGGCAGCGCGCTAGGTTACACAGAATAGCACAGAATGCAGGCAGCAGCCTTTGTGTTTGGTCGTTGTCGTGGGAAGACAATAAGTACAGCCGGATCAATATTTGATTCCATCACACAGCCCGTCAAGGGGGAATCATCATTAAAATTTTATATATACAGTCATAAAGTTTTTTTATCCAAGATTCTGACCCCCCCTCCCCCCCTCCCCACTATATGAGGAAGGTCCTTCCCACAGCTACCTCGGCAATCACTCGCTTGCGCGGACACATTTCGGCCCGCCACTGGGAACGTCAAGATGAGCTGATTTTTCATCGTTTAAGACGGTCTATCATGCCCGAATAATGTGCAAGCCATTTAATGATGGGTTCTGCAAATATTTGGGTTGTTTCATTGGAGACCAAACTGAAAATGATGGGCGACCCAGAACAGAAATATTGATTGTTCCCATGTGTTGACCACCAAACTCACCAATATTCGGCCTAGAAGGGATTTTCAAGGGCCAACAGGTCCCCTGGGCCACGGAAATGCCATCATTTTTCTTTCAAGTGGGTTAAAGTGGTTTTTGAGTGACTTCACAATGTATGTCAAAAAGTTTTTTTATCCAACATCTGGACCCCCCCTCCCCCCCACCCTACATCCGGACTTTTAATAATGATTCCCCCTTGCAGCCCGTGTAACGCCGTTCGACGGCAGCACTGCAGTTAATGGACAACAGCAGCCCGCAGGCGTTCAAATAATGCTGATAATGTTCTTCAACTTCATAGCCTATTATATGGAGAAACATCCCTCTCTGCATTGAGTAAGTACTGAATCACGTCCGAGGCCCTGAAAAAAAAACTTTTGTAGGTCAAAAATTTTCGGCCGAAATTTCAACTTCTCGGTGTGTAAGTGGCATCTGGGTGGTCAGAATAGGCTTCAACAAGTGATTTAGCACAGTCTACACGTGGGTTGACCTCCCGTCGGCTACTTCCGTGCCATCAGCCCGGCAACCACCCCGGCAGACATCGGCAGTTGGTGTCCCGGAGAAGTTGCAGCCGAGAGGCTGGTTCTACGGCGGAGGGGAAATCCTAAGAAGCCAATCTTTGAGCGGTTTGACATGCCAAGAATTTGGAAAGGCTTCAAGCTTAACGAGCTAAAAGTCGATTGGGACGATGAAATCATAGTCAGAGAACGAAATAAAACCGTGGCGCCCGTAGTATTGAAGCAGAATTTTCCAAAGCCGACCATACTTTCAGATGGTGGTTGCGGTCCTTCAAATCCTAGGGCTGCCCAGTTTATTGTTGCCTAGTTGATCGTTGAGTTGTTACCTCTCAAAGGAGCTTGAAGGACAAATTGAACCCATAGACTGATTCACAAGCTTTAAACACTTACTGTACTATTACAACCAAGAGTTCACGGCATGTCACCTGTCACCTGAAAGGTTCACTGGGATCAAGGTTCATTGATCGGCAATCACTAGAGATTCCCATAAATGGACACACGGCAACCTCTGGCGGGTGCCGGCCGAGATTTTTTGACAGTTTTCACCCCTATTTCAGGCCAAAAATTAGAATGTCACCGTCACCGACACCAAATTGGTTCGCTTCACGAAGGTCCGTCACCCGTCGCCTGAACCAATGGTTGTAATAGTACAGTAATCCCTTTTTGGTGCGGCCTTGGCACGTCCTGCTCATGCCGATAATGCACCGAAGGTACACATGACATATTTCTATCACTGCAACTCAACAGCTTTGTTTCAAGCTTAACGACCCCGAGATTTATATCACCCCCGCGCGCTCTTGTGACATATAAAGC
>JARKIB010000604.1:0-54806 GCA_029378385.1 Mycena metata | reverse complement strand
CATCCTGCCCTTCGCCACCTTCACTCTGGTCCCTGAAGATCTAGATGAAGGCCGGCTTTTGTGGGCCAAAATACTGCTCCTGTTCATTGCTGGCGTCGTCCTACCCCTCGCAAGCCCAAGACGGTACATTCCTGTCAACCCCGAGGTTCTTGCATTCGCTCCCCTCTCTTCCTTTCTCACGTCAATCGATGCAGAAGCCGATGGCGCAACCAAATGCAGAGCAAACCTGCTCTACCTTCGAGAGTTTTACTTTCGGCTACCTAAACCCTTTGATTTTCCTGGCTTACAGCAAGGAGGACTCTCCGCTGAGCAGCTTCCTGCCCTTGCCGACTCCAACAGTGCAGAATATCTCATTCAAAAGAGCTTTCCCGCATTGGATCCGTTCAGAGCCGGTGCAAGCAAACATCTCTTATCTGGCTTCCTCCGAGTTTATCGTTCGTTCCCTGGTCGTGCTAATCATATAAATAATGTTAAACGACTATGTAGGTCAAGACTACATCGCGATGTTGGGGCTGGCGCTCGCAAAGGTAAATCCTACACATTGCTCCAAACGCCCCCACTGAAACGAAGTAGGTCTTGTCCGAATTTGCGGGGCCCGTCGTGATGAACAGACTCTTGGCGTATGCCTTCCGCTCTCTGCACTTGTATCGTCTAAACTTTGATAGATCCCTCGAAAACAAGGACATGGTTGTCCGCCCTTGGGTTTGGGTCGCTTCACTGTTCTGGTTCCACTCAGTCGTGCAGTTATCCACGCCCGTTACACTTGGATCGCGGTATGTCGACACTGACAATCCACAAAGCGAACCTGATCCAAGATAGACACGCCAACGCACACAAGCCGAAGGCATCATCGTCCAGCTCCTATTCAAACATTCATTGCGCATTCGTATGAATACTGAGACGAAAGATAGCAACAAGCGAAATCTCGTTGGCCGGCTGAACAATATGACGACCTCGGATGTTGCAACCGTGGTGAAGTCATGGAGGTTTGGATAACGAGTATGTTTTAGCCCGACCTTTCCCCAAAAAAAAACTGACGCAAGATAGTGTTGCTCGCTCCGGTTCAAATATCTCTGGCTATTTGGTTCCTATATGCTATCTTAGGCTGGAGGTCGGCATATTCCTCTTCTACACCGAGTTTTCGCTAACAATGTCATAGCTCATTCGTCGGCCTCGCGGTTATCTTGGCGACACTCCCTCTCCCCTCCTTTGTAGTCAGGAAGATGCGCGCGCTCCAGAAGATATCTAGGCAAAAGGTCGCTCCTTGTCACATGCCTCCCTTCGCAGTAGCCAACTCAGCTTTCGCAGACCGACGCTAGGGTGCAAAAAGTCACTGAAAGTAAGCAATATGGCCTCCTTTAATCTGAACTAACAATCCACAGCAATGAATGTGCTTCGCATGATCAAATGGTTTGCTTGGGAGAGCAAAGATCAAGGAGGATATCGGAAGCAAACGCCAAGAGGAACTCGACTCCATTCGAAATGTTCGCCTGCTTGTTGTTTTGAACAACAGCTTAAGTGCGTTGCGTCCCTGCGAGCAATAGCCTCCTGCTAATGTCATTTTTAGCTTCATAATTCCGCTGCTCACGATGCTTGCCACATTCTCTACCTATGTCGGTGACTTTTCCTCTGCGAGAAACATCTCGGCAACATAGGTTCTTTTAGCTCTCGTTATGAAGAAAGAATTGACCGGTATGCAGTGTTTACTTCGTATCACCGGCATACTTACGCCGTCGTGTAGCCTCTATCATATTTACCTCCTTGGCCGTATTCGACGGCATTTTGCGTCAGCAAATCCGGGGTGTGATGAACAACATCCCCGACATCGTCCAAGGTAATTTTGCATCATCTCGGCGGTTCAGGGCATCAAAAATTTGGCTAGGCTACACGTCTTGGGATCGCATCGACACCTTTTCTGCGAACCGTACGTGATTTCTCGTTGTGTAGAGCATCTGGCCAACCGTTTGAGTAGATCTAGACTGAGCTTCTGGACTCATACTCCAATGAAGATCCCTCGATCGAGAGAGCTGGAAATTCCGACAAAATTGGCTTCCAAGACGCAGAATTCACTTGGTCGAGTGACTTCAATGACACTTCCTTCAAGTTGCGCGTCGGAATCCGGAGGTTCCTTCCGATCAGGGGCCATCAATCTGATCATTGCGTCCTCGGGAGTGGTTCGTCACAAGTTTTCTTCGCTTCCCCTAGACGACCTCTCATATGTCCTCTAGGGTAAAACAGCCGCCTCTACTCGCTTTACTGGGTGAGCGGAGACTTCCCTTTATCGGTTTCGGTACCATTAACGTATTTTCTTAGGCGAAATGCACTTCATCCCCGCTGGGCCCAACGCCTACTTCAACCTTCCGCGCAAGGTGGCGTTGCCTACGCCGCGCAGCAACCTTGGATTGAAAACGCGACGATCAAGCAAAATATCGTGTTCGACGCCGCTTCATTCGATGAAGCTCGCTATAAGAAGGGTGTGTTTCTGTTGGAATAATTCAGTTCCACCGTTAATTTCGGATAGTCCGTATGCATGTGCTCTCGGTCCCGATCTGGAATTGTTGGAGGCCGGTGACGAAACGGAGGTCGGAGAACGTGGCCTTACACTGAGGTGAAGATTTTTTTCGGCCGCGGTCTTCTCTCTGGCTGAACTATTTTATTTAGCGGAGGTCAAAAGGTATCAGTTTTTTTCTTTCGGTTCTACTCCGCCTGACTTGGATGATAGGCGCGAGTTAGTTTAGCGCGCGCAATATATTCCAACGCCTCTACGATACTGCTCGATGATGTCCTCGCAGCCTTGGATACCCATACCGGCAAATGGATCGTCGACAACTGTCTTTCTAGCGATCTTGTTCAAGGAAGAACTGTGATTCTCGTCGTGAGTCTATCCATATTAAATCATTATGCATTTAACTTTATTTTCTTAGAGCCACAACGTTGCATTGACCCGACCCATCTCCCAATGGGTCGTTTCCCTCAACTCTGATGGCAGTATAGTGCAAGGACCTGTGGAGGCTGTTTTGAAGCACACCGACTTGGCCTTGGTTGTAGAGAAGCCAGAGGAGGAAAAAACGGCTGAGGTTGCGCAGTCTGCAAAGCCAACCGGCAAACTTATGGTGAAGGAAGAGTCGCAACAAGGGACGGTGAAGTGGGCGACATGCAAGTCCTTCTTGTTGCACTTCATTACTCGCACTGATTAACAGCGAATTAGACTGGCTTTTTTTCGCCAATCTTAACTCACGTCCGATCCTGTTTATGACTCTCATATGCAGCCTCTTCCTACTGAACGAAGCCAACACTGCGTTTCAATTTTATTTCCTCGGTTACTGGTCCAGTCAATACCTCGATCGCCCGGCTTCCTCCGTCTCGGCCCCATTGTAAAACATATATTAGCTCATTGCATGACTCGCTCACAATCACCTAGCTATTTGGCCGTCTATGGCGCGTCAATCGTCCTCACAATCGCGTTTTACATCACTGCATATGCCCTCTACGCTTTCGGCACGATGCGAGCGGCGAAAATAATTCATGGCAAATTCATAGATTCTGTGATCGGCGCAACCTTGAGGTTTTTGATCTTATTCCTTGAAATTCGACGTGGACTCAACTTTCCCGCAGATGGTTGGATACTACCCCCATGAGTCGGGTCATAACTCGAGCGACGCAGGACATTAACCGAGGTAAAATAAAACACTTATTGCTCGACACTTTTCACACCGATCTCTCTCTCAGTAGATAACAACTTTTCCCTCATGGCTGTCGCTCTCACGGAGATGACCATCTTGTCCGTGCCCCACTTTCGAATATCGTAGCGACTCTCACCGAACTTTAGCATGATTGTCAAGCTCATCACGATTAGCATCCTTACTCCCGCGTTCATACTACCAGGCGCCACCATCGCCGTTGTTTCTGTGTTTGCAGGGCACGTTTATATGGTTGCACAGCGTAATGGTGCTGCACAGTCTTTTTTATTATGTTTCAGCTACTGAACTTGCCATCCCAGTCCAGCGTACAATGGTGTTATAGGTCTCTTTTATTATGCTTCAGTTACTGACCTTTCCCATTCTACATAGTCAGCTGCAAGGTCCCCAATGCTCGCCCAGTACGTGCTTTCAAACCCTAGAAGCGACCTCCTAGTCAATCATCCTTACTAGCTTCGCTGCCGCCATTGCTGGTCTGAGTGAGTTTCCGCACACGTTCGTCGCAGAACTGTCACTCAACTCCAGCAGCCTCCATTCGCGCCTACGGCGCCGAAGAGACGTTCCTCAAGGAATCAGAGAAGCGCATAGACGACTTCCTCCGCCCCGCAATATCATTCTGGAACTTCAACCGTTGGATCGCAATGAGGACTGACGTTCTGGGCGGAGTTTTCTCTGCTGGCCTTGGATGGTATCTTATTTACGGCGGAGGATCGCACTACGGACCCGCCAACATTGGTTTCACCCTCTCCGCGGCGATTTCCTTCACATCGGTGATTTTGAGATGGGTCAGGAACACCAACGCCCTTCAATTGAATGGTACGCTCTCCTTTTACCAGACAGTCCTTGTGTTTGACTGTTTATTCCTCTAGCCAACAAGTGCGATACTTTCCTTCGTTTTCTTTCCTGGGCGCTCAATCATCTGCAGCTTGGAAAGGGTCGCCGATTATCTTGAGATCGAACAAGAGCCAAAGCCCACTCGCGCAGGAGAGCCCTCTGCTTACTGGCCTGCGAGCGGGGATGTTCGTGTAGAACATTTGTCTGCGAAGTACTCGGCCGATGGGTTAGTGGTCCCGTGCCGTATTCAACATGATCTTAATTTTCTCAAGGCCCACCATCCTTCACGATATTTCCTTCAGCCTCAAGTCAGGCGAGAGAGTTGCGATTGGTGAGTCTTCTTTTTTTCCCCGTGTTCCACTCCTAATAATGGGTTGGCAGTGGGCAGAACCGGATCGGGAAAGGTCATTACTATATTTGGAAGCCCGTGTTTTCTGCTGCTGACCCACACGTTTATTGTCAGAGCTCCCTGACGTTGTCTATCCTGAGGTCAATACTCACCGAAGGAACGGTCTACTACGACGGACTCCCTACTTCATCCATCAGTCTGGACGCTTTACGCTCAAATATTACCATCATCCCTCAAGTGGTGAGTACTTTGCATCGTCCGCGACCATTGTTAGCTTATTGAGGTTCCGTAGCCCGAGCTTCTCGGTGGAACTCTTCGCCGAAACTTGGACCCCTTCGAGGCGCACGAGGACTCGGTTCTGAACGACGCGTTGCGCGCCGCTGGTCTTTTCTCACTGCAGGCTGACGGAGAGAAGCAGACCGTCACGCTGAATACTGTCATTTCCAGTGAAGGGGGGAATCTTTCTCTTGGACAGCGCCAAATCGTGGCGTTGGCTCGAGCCATTGTGCGACGGAGCAAGTTGCTGATCCTAGATGAGGGTATGTGTTGTTTATTGCGCTGCATCTGGTCCACCGAACTAAAGCTTCTTCAGCTACATCCGCCATAGGTATGCCGTCGAGGCTTGCATGAACTGCACCTGACATCGGGACAGATTATCGGACGGATGCTATCATCCAGTCGACTCTCCGAAACGAGCTCAGTGGTGTGACGTTGATCACCGTCGCACATCGGCTGCAAACCATCATGGACTATGACCGGGTCGTGAGTTGCCCTTTTATTTGTTTACAAGCGAGGCTAAATTCGGCTAGATGGTTCTGGAGACTGGACGCATCGTACGTCCATCCAATGTGTCGTCTGACACAAATTTGACTCGCAAACAGGTTGAATTCGATACTCCTGCAAACCTCTTGCACAAGAAATCTGGCCAGTTCTTTGCCATGGTCAACGAGAGCAGCGACCGAGATGCTCTACTGGCGTCGGCGAACTTGTAAGCCGCCGCCGCACTGGCAGTGGCGAACGGACCAATCTTCTTGTGGACATTAACTTATTTACTGGCGGCGGCCAACGGACCAATCATAGAAAGGATAAGACTCAGGATAATGTACAGGTAGAAAAGTATATTATTCATATCCGTAGGAGGGGAGACCATTTCCCCTTTCTCAGTACCTTTTTAGTAGCTAATATATCTCGCCTTTTGTTCCCCTTGCCGTTTTCGAGTCAAGCATAGGCCTCAGGATGATATAGACAAAAGTAGGTTATCCAGTAGGGCAATCACCATTTCCCTCGTCTCAGTGCCTTTTTGGCGGCTAATGTATTTCGGCCCTTTGCTCCCCTCACCGCCTGCAAGTCCTCGAATTTTCTCTTCGCATACCGCTTTGCCTCAGCATCGTCCACCAACTCGTCCACCAGAGTCCTCTTTCTGTTCGCCCGCGTGAGGTTGTCGCTGCTGGGGGTGCCAAAAGGCGTTGTAGATGTGATAATTTTGCCAATCTGTTTGTCGCTTCAGTGAGAATCTCTGTCAAGTCTGCGAAGGCCATGCTCACAGCAAAATGCTTCGGCAAGCCCTTGATACCCTTCCCTTCGCCCTCGTCCTTCCTGTAGAACCGCTTGGGGTCGAGGTGGTTCCGCAGACGCAGCGCTTCCACTTCGCGATACATTCGCGGAAGGTCTGCCTCGGCGGGAGCTGGAAGGTCAAACCAGTCAGGACCGGCAGTTTGATTTTTGAGCTATATGGTGCAAATGAGTTAGAGGATACGGCACGGTGGTGGCAACCCACCGCCTTTCGCTCGCGCTTCGTGAGGGGTTTTCCGGATTTTGTGAGCTCCGGAGGTGGAATTGGCGGGGCTGGAACGACGTATGAGGATGAGGCTTTCTCAGCCAGCTCGACGTCGGGATCCCGAATTACAGATGGGTCTCCTCTGCGTTTCCCGAGTGTAAAATAGGGCTTAGGAAGGACACCGGGGTCCAGCCGAGGTCTAACAGAGAATAAGGCCAAACGTCGTCGAGTGAAGGGCTAGACCAAACATTTTTGCTGGTTCGGCCTGGAGGATAATAACATCGTCCTCTTCTAATGGGACTTCAGATTGCTGCTGAAGCCGTTTTGCTGCACGAGCGTTCTCCCGAGCCTGGTTGAGGAGTGATTGCAGGTATTCTGTGGTGATTTCTGGTTCTGCGTCTGGTTCGAGGCAAAATTAGAGCGGGAAACCCAAGGCTGAGCAGTGTCGAGCTCACCTATCGCGCGCTCCTTGCCCTTTCCGTTCACCGCAGAGTTTGACATGATGGCGAAGACAGAAAATAAGCGGGAACGGTCACGCCGGTCACTCACTTGAAATGCAGCCAGCATCGCGCTATCTTCGCGTCGCTTTGCCTCGCGCCCACAGGCTCGCCAGATGCATTAATACCCAGGCCCCGGACCCGACACCTAAATCCACTCCGCGAACTACCTCATTTGGCTTTCAAACCGTCCCAGAGGACGCGAAGGAATCACTCGTCAAAAATGTGTTCGACTCCGTCGCATCGTCGTACGACCTTATGAACGACGCTAGCTCTCTCGGAGTCCACCGTCTCTGGAAAGATACGCTGGTCTCCACTCTGCGGCCCGGCAAGAAGGGACCGTTACGGTGTATAGATGTGGCTGGTGGAACGGGCGACATCGCCTTGCGGATATTGGACCATGCCCGAGAAAAATACGCGGACAGGGAAACGACTGTAGAGGTCGTGGATATAAATGGGCAAATGCTCAAGGAGGGCTTCAGACGGTTCAAGAAGACGATGTACCACAACAGTCAGTTTGATCTTACCCTGCACCATTCGCGCCAGTCGACACGTATCCAGCTCCTCAAATATCGTTCCACGAGGCAAACGCGCAAGAACTACCTGCGGCTCAGTTCACCGATAACACATATGACCTGTACACGATTGCGTTTGGGATTCGCAATTGCACGTCAATCCCTGACGTGCTGAAGGAGGCGTATCGCGTCCTCAAACCTGGTGGAACGTTCGCGTGTCTTGAATTCAGTAGGGTGAACAATCCTCTGCTCAGCCTGTGCGTCTTATTGTTTCTCGTGACTATAATTGCTGATTTGCGGGCAGAGCATACGACCAATACTCGTTTACGATGATCCCTCTGCTAGGAACTATTTTGGCGGGCGACCGCGCGTCCTACCAGTATCTCGTAGAATCCATCCGCAAGTTTCCTCCGCAGCCTGAATTTGCGAAGATGATCAGGGAGGCCGGGTTTACAACTGGGAAGGATGCGGACGGTGGCGCGTGGACTGATTTGTGGGGTGGAATTGCTTGCATTCACACCGGAGTAAAATTGTAAAATAAATCCACATCGGCGATTTTTTTTGAGTCCTTGCTTGTTGCTTGCTTCAGCCTGGAACACTCTGGTCTTGCCGCGGCGTGACGGCTGTGACATTCCTCTTTCCGCTCTCCATCCAACTCCGTCGCGAACTTGGTGCAAAGTTTATTCACTATCAACCCTTTCACCTTGTAACTCGGCGGTGACCTTCACGCGAGTAGACGTTCTATTCGCATTTTCACCTATTGATTGTTGCGGTCTCAGATCGCCACCGCGTCTCTCATGGCTTCATCACAAATGCCCGCCGCTTCTGCGGATTTGCTCACCACTTGGGCCTTCCTTGAGGACGGAGTGGATCACATTATGACCAAATTGCAGACAGGCGTATCATACTCCAAGGTAGAGTTTGGCTCATGACTTTGTTCCGTCGTTCCTCATGCATGGTCTTGCACAGTACATGTCGCTCTACACCGTCGCATACAATTACTGTACATCTTCCAAGATGCAAGGTACCTCGGCGGAGCACAGTGGCGCCATCGCTAATCGGAGTAGGTCGGCGTCCATCTCCGGCGTTGTTGTTGCTAACTGCTTGTAGCCGGCGCAAACTTGATGGGAGCAGACCTCTACAATAATCTAATCCGCTACTTTGTTACGCACTTAAAGACCCTCCGTGAAGTGAGTGTCTCGTCTGCAATTTTGAGCGCGTGGCTGACACGCGCCATCAGAAAACAGATACTTTCCAAGATGAGGCTCTTTTGCAATACTACGCCAGCGAGTGGGAGAGGTATACGACTGGCGCGAACTATATCAATCGACTCTTCACTTATCTTAATCGGCATTGGGTAAAGCGGGAGAGGGACGAGGGCAGGAAAGGGGTCTATCCGGTTTACACAGTTCGTCTCTATTTGGACCTCTCTCGTTCTCAGCTCTAATATATCCTTGCAGCTTGCACTCGTTCAATGGAAGAACAATCTGTTCATTCCCGTCCAAAGGAAGCACACGAAATTGGCTAGCGCGATCCTCCGGCTAATCGAGCAACAACGAAACGGCGAAACTATCGATCAGGGCCTTGTGAAAAAGGTCGTGGACTCACTGGTCTCATTGGGCCTGGATGAGGCAGACCCCAACAAGGCGTGCCTTGACGTTTACAAGGAGCACTTTGAAACGCCTTTCATCGACGCAACAGAGATGTATTACAAGAACGAATCAGAGTCGTTCCTCGCCGAGAACAGCGTTTCGGAGTACCTCAAGAAGGCAGAAGAGCGGCTGCGGGAGGAAGAAGATCGCGTCGAGCGATACCTAAACACGGGGACTCGCAAACCACTCGTCACTAAATGCGAGCACGTCCTCATCCGGGAACATTCCAAACTCATGTGGGAGAACTTCCAAGTTTTGCTCGACTACGACAAGGACGAGGATCTTCAGCGGATGTATGCCCTATTGTCTCGCATTCCTGAGGGCTTGGAGCCGTTGCGGAAGAAATTCGAGGAGCACGTCAAGAAGGCTGGGCTCGCTGCCGTCGCCAAGCTCGTCGGCACTGGTGGGGAGTCAAATGCAGATGCAATTGACCCCAAGGCTTATGTTGATGCGCTACTGGACGTGCACAAGAAGAACTCGGAGACGGTCACCCGGAGTTTCCGCGGGGAGGCCGGATTCGTTGCGAGTTTAGATAAGGCGTGCAGGGAGTTCGTTAACCGTAATGCTGCGACTGGGCCGTCCAACTCCAAGTCGCCTGAGCTCCTGGCGAAACACGCTGATCTGCTGCTCCGGAAGAACAACAAAATGGCGGAAGAGGAGGATTTGGAAGCGGCTCTGAATCGTGTGGTAAGTCTAGTACAAGGATCAAGTGGCATGCGTTAACATCAAGTCGCAGATGGTGCTGTTCAAGTACATCGAGGATAAGGATGTCTTCCAGCAGTTCTATACGACCAAGCTGTCGAAGCGTCTCATCCACGGCGTATCGGCATCGGACGAGAGCGAGGCTAGCATGATCTCCAAGCTGAAGGAGGCTTGCGGTTTCGAGTACACGAACAAGTTGCAGCGCATGTTCACTGGTATGTCTGTTCTTTGGTCTGTCGCGACTCGCGTTAATGCTGTCCAGATATGAGTCTGAGCAAAGATCTCACGGATCAGTTCAAGGAGCGTATGCAACAGAACCACGATGATATGGACATTAACTTCAGCATCATGGTCCTTGGTACCAACTTCTGGCCTCTGAACCCTCCCGGCCACGAGTTTGTCATCCCCGCCGAGA
The DNA here is from genome assembly GCA_029378385.1 of Mycena metata. Classification (NCBI taxonomy): domain Eukaryota; kingdom Fungi; phylum Basidiomycota; class Agaricomycetes; order Agaricales; family Mycenaceae; genus Mycena; species Mycena metata. The sequence goes on along the minus strand of JARKIB010000604.1, from coordinate 44,367 downwards.
TCTTGCCGACATACGATCGATTCCAAAAGTACTACCAGATGAAGCACTCTGGACGCAAGCTCACCTGGCTATGGAATTACTCGAAGAACGAGCTGCGCACGAACTACCTCAACCAGAAGTATATTTTGATGACAAGTTCTTTCCAAATGGCTGTCCTGCTCCAATATAACCGTAACGACACGCTTTCGTTGGCTGAACTCGAGGCTGCCACCTCCATTCCGAAAGATCTCCTCACGCAGGTTCTGGCCCTCCTCGTCAAGGCCAAGATCCTCGTTAATGAAGAGGCGGAGCAGTACGACCTGAATCCTGGTTTGTGTCTCCCTGGTGGACTCGGGGAAAACGCGCTCACGTAGACCATCGCTTAGGTTTCAAGTCGAAGAAGATTCGCGTGAATCTCAATCTGCCGATCAAGGCAGAGGTGAAGACGGACACCCAGGATGTCCTGAAAACCGTCGACGAGGATCGCAAATATGTGATTCAGGCCACCATCGTGCGGTCAGTAAACTGCTTTACGATCCGAGACCACTTTTTAAATGCTCTGCAACAGCGTGATGAAGGCGCGGAAGACGATGAAGAACCAGCCTCTGATCCAGGAGGTCATTTCCCAGATTTCCCAACGGTTCGCCCCGAAGATCCCTGATATCAAAAAGGTGCGTTTTTTGAGTCTGGGTTGTGAATCGCCCTTGACGGATTCTGTAGGCGATTGACACGCTACTGGAAAAAGAATACATCGAGCGTGTTGACGGCACGCGAGACACCTTTGCCTACGTTGCCTAGCATTCTACCCTTTGTGTTATCTAATCTCTGTACTCCACTCCATCACGTTGTAGCATAATATCACTGATTTTCATGGTCAAAGCGTTATATTTTCGCCCAGAGAAGATGATGACCCAATACAATGTAAACACACCGCTAAATCAAAATCAATCTGAACCTGGTTCCTTTCTTCAAATACCGACTTCTCCATTCCACAGTGGCGTGTTTATGCCGCCGGCCACAGTCGAAAATCACACGTACCTACGCGTCGCCCGGCGGTTGCACCTTTTCTGTGCCGCTCTTCGGGCCGCTGTGTTACTCCTTCCGTTGTGGTTCAAAACTCACCGGGTGCATTTTCTTGACGTATAAACATTACTAAAGGCGTTGAACAACTTCATGTCAACCCACCCTTCCTCACCGGCGTAGCCTCGGCCGGCGGCGTAGCTCCCAGCCGCATTCCGTCACTGTTATTATCTCGGGTTTCTCCGACAATGACACCAGGTTCAATACTGACACCGAACCTATACCTAGGTATAGTGTATTGTATTCGGCAAATTGAAGCCCACAGGACCCCACGAAGTGCAATTTAAATCTTCTTTGCCAATTTGGAGGCACTCTTCCAGCGTGCCATTTCATTGCCAGACAATTATTCAGATCGACCTGTTGACTGCTCGTGCCAGTTCCGAGCTCCCCAGACTTTCTCCCTCGTACAATGGGCGCGTTTCCCTGTCTTGATCCCCCGAAGCAACATGCCTAAACTAATCCTCCATTCAGGTTTTTTTTCACAGGAGAAGCAAACACAGTTTCTCAACCCTTCTCACGATGTAGTTGTCGGAGCAGCTGATCTCTGTTCCGGTTGGTTGGCCCCTGGAGAGGTTAAATTTACGGACACTCAACTTCTTCGCTTATGTTTCTCCTTATAACTCATTCTCTAATTGCCTGAGAGTGGAGGAAGGCGTTCTATTACCTTTCCCCTCCCCCCCTCCGGCCATGACTGTCTCACTTCAAAGCACGTTCGGGAGTGCATTCGTCGGTCTTGTCGTTAGCGCCGTGTACGTTCCCTTCTTACCGCGTGGTTGTGCGACTCATCAACTTCAGCTTGTACGGCGTCACAATTCTACAAACGTAGCGTCATCATCATTCATTAGTCGCGAATTTGGGCTCACAGATATTTGCAGATATCTATATTACCGGTATGGCTGTCTGCTTGATTGTTCATGAACGCCTTTCGAAGTCTACTCTAGGAATTATCCGGATGACTCGAGAGTTAGTGCTCAACCATTACACGTGTTTCTGCAATTGAGATGACGCCCAAAAGATTCTGAAGTGGATGGTGAGAATGTTGTTTTATGTCACACGAGCTCTAACCCCCTCTGCCACGTTCAGGTTGCCGTATTATGGTACTTTTTCCTCCAAAGGTCCGACTTAACGTACGGTTTTGACAATCTTCCTAGGCTTTTAGACACCGCGCACATAGTGCTGTGCACGATAGCCGTATACTCGTAAAGGTTCCCAGTTGTTGAGAACTTCGATTTCTGATGCTCACCCAGGGTCCTCGTGTTAAACTTCAATGACCCCGCCATCCTCACAACTACAACCTGGTGTGTAATTGTCATCTCCCTTCAGACGACTCTTCCAACGTATCATAGGAGCATGAATGTACGAACCTCTTTCAGTTGTTTTGTGGGTTATCCGACGTCAGAACATAGGTTCAAACGGATTTCAACGGTCTGATCGGCTTTATAGTGGAGTGGTGAGTTGGGTTGAGTTCGGTTCCCTGTTATGTATCCTAACTCGACCCTCACTAGTTTTTATGCCCGCCGCGTCTGGCTAGGTAGTTGTAATGCATCGACCCATACCGCAAACTGAAGCGCGTAAATCAGTATCTGGAAACATCTATTTGACGAGCGTAATTGTAAGAGAAAATTGGCCTCCTTATTTCTCCCGCTTGACTTTGGTACAGCTCATACTCTCCGTTATACACTTCGGTAAGTTTGTGCTATCACGGGAGAATAAAATTGACATTGCAACGGTCATGGTAGCCCTCGGGATAGGTTCGTTGTTTTTCTTCCATGGTGGCCAGAACCTCAAAGAGCTCCTCGGACAAAGTATTTACCGTTGGAAGGTATACTTGACTTACATTGAACATTCGGCGGGTGATGATTTTTTCCTCCAGCTTCGAAACGACGAGAGCGCAATTCGGAAATTTGGTTGTGAGCATTCAGGCTACTCTGTCTGGTACATCAGTGCTAATCCCGCCCAGTGGATCACTAGCACGGGATTGGGCTCAGCTGCTGCCGCGGATATGATGATAGGGATATCACTGTGCTGGTATCTTTCGAAGAACCGGACTGGAATCCAACGGTCATTTTCATTCAGATCCTTTTATCTTTTACGCTGGCTCATCTCGTCGGTCTACAGGACAGACCACCTTATTACCACACTTATGAAGTACAGCCTGGTATGTTATCCATTCAAGTGGGCTCGATAGGTGTTCACACCAGTGCCAGACGACGGGGTTCCTTACCGGTATCATTGCATGCTTGGTTGTCCTCACAGTTCGTGGTCGGCAGTCCTGCGGTTACTGGATCTCTAACACCCTGAGCAGTTTGGCATTATGCCCAACAATTTCGTCTACGTCGCCTTCTTCTGGCTCCTTGGGAAATGCTACGTTAATTCGATTCTCGCGGCGTTGAGTGGCTTCTCGTCGAGTCTACGTTTAACCTCCTGATCGATCGAACCACAGTTTGAATAGCCGAGAATCCCTCCGGGAGCGAGCGCACCCACGGGATGGATCTTTCCTCAACATGTCGGGCGTTACCCCGAGCGTCGTCATCATGTCGCCCCCACGAAGAAAGGTAGATAAACATTGAAACGTTTTTGTGTGCTTCGGTAACGTTTTTTCAGCCATCATTGTCAGTCAACGTCGACACCGCCATATTATCGAAGACGGATTATGTGGGTGCACCTCGAGCTGCGTCTCTCTGCGAAATAACACGGTCACAGCCTCCTCCACCCAGCGCCTCCACAGCAAATTCAGCCATGTCGCCAAGAGTTGTGTGAACCAGATTCCGTCTTATTTCGCGTTGTATCGAAAATATCGCCGGACTTGATTAGTACTTATTCTCGCTGTTATTGGTCTTCGCTCCTCCCAAATGCGCGCCGTACTGTCCTTATTTCAACAGATAAATGAATGTTCTTACGAGATACCGTTCACATCGCGGAAAGAGTTTGACAACCCATTGAACCACAAAACTCAACCGTGGGAACTCCCAACGAAATGAATGATGTGGAGTTCGGCAACCATGAAACGCTTCGACTTGTAGCGCCGATGACTCGAGGTCAATACTATAAATGTGTCAAAACATACTTGCCTGCGAAAATCGAATGCCTTGTAATTTGCTTTCGTTTGTTCCACACTCTTAAGCTTGCCCTTTGCCGCCTTCCACGATCCACTCGCTCTCACAGCCAGATTATCAGTGTCTATAAGACTGCCATTACATCTTGTGGCCCCAGCGCCGTTCGCACATCTTCTCTTGGAACTTGCATTCAAAACTCAACCGTGGGAATCCTCACCGTGTTATTTGTGTGTGCTTTGTTTGCCGAGCGCTTGACGGTCACCTGACGCATGAATCCTTTGTCCAGCAACCTGCGCGACTTTCTACTGTCTGGACTCGAGAGCGTCCCCGGGGCCCGTGAATTTCACATCCACGTCCTCGTCTCCTCTCCCCGCAAATTCCAGGGCCTCTTCCCCTTCGCGCGCCCCCGTCCGCGCGCCTACCTCCAAGACGTCCTCGTCCTCGTCTCCGAGCAATCCACCCCCGATGAACCGCGCGTGTTCACCACCGCCGTGGAAGCCTCCGTGTACAACATACCCGCCACCTCCTGCGCCATCTTCTATGTCTCAAAGGTCGATACCACCGGCCAGACCACACCGGGCGCCTCGTCCCCCGCGGCAGCGCTCGTACGCAGCTTGCTGACCTTCTATGCGGACCCGCGGACGCGCCCTGTTAGGGCGGACCATCTGTGGATCCACCTCTTTGCGCGCGCGCAGAGCCAGTACCTGTTTCCCAATTCGGCGGACTGGGAGGGGAAGCGCCCGCTGGGCGATGTGCGGCTTTGTGCGTGGTGGAAGCGCGTGCTGGGCGATGTGGCGCTGGTGGTCGTAGGGGCGCAGAGTGTTGGTGGTGGTGAGTCGACGGTAAAGACGGGACTGTATTATGTCCTGCCGGGGTATAGTCAGCAGGAGGCGGAACACTCGCTGTTGCGCGCCGCCGTGGCATCCTCATCTGGTTCTGCTCCTTCTATCGGAACGAATACAGCTACTAGTACGTCCTCCGCCGTTCCGGAACCTTTATGGACGTACGGGCACCCGTATTCGCAGACAGAAATACCGCTGCCATGTCCCATCCCCACGCCCAGGGCGGAGACTTTGAACAAAGAGAAAAACTGGCACAATCTGGGGCACTTTATTCCCTCGTTCGACGACGACCCCAAGGCGAGGTTCATGGACGAGATCGCGTACACGGCAGACGCGGAGGGGGTAGGGCTGCGTTCGCCGGCGCGCAAGCGTGCGCGGACCCTTGCGGCACCAAGTGTCAACGTGCATGGCAACGAGAACGTTCCCAAGGACGTGGGCGTGTCCTCATCCTCCTCCTTGGGAATGCCGGAGGATAGGGATCTGAAGGACAAGAAGGAAGACACGCGTATTTTGGGCGAGCTCGGGAAGGTCTCCGCCGAAGAATATTGGGAACGGATGTCGTTCCGACAGGAGTGCGTCGCGGGGGCTGTTACTGGGTTCTTTGTGGCCGCGTTTTCTTCCCCAGGTTCGGTCACGGGTTCAACTTCAAGTACAAACGCGTCAAGCTCAGGACAACTCCTCGCGGTGGCAACACAGTCACAGCCGTCGCCCCTGGCGCCGCAGCCCGGGCAGGTTTCGTCCCAGCTCAACAAGAGAGTTCTGAGCTCGCTCATGACGGGCTTGGAGTTTTCGACGCGCGAAAGGGCCGTCAAGGCTACGGAGACGCTGGAGGGCGCGATTCGCGGGCTTTGCGAGGGGATTCCGGTGTCGGGGGTCGCCGCCCCTGCGTCAAAGGCTCCTACCTCGAGGCGCAACAACAACAATTCGAATTCTGACAAGAACAATTCGGAAGCTAATAAACGACCCAGTACACCCGAACGGCTGTTGGCCCCGCCGTTGCCGTCGACGCCGCCCCGGAGGACAGGGACGTCGTACATGCCGGACGTATCGCCGAATCCGTTCCCAGAGCCCGTGACGTCGCTGGAGACGTACCACTCGCACATTTATGGGTCTGTATATGTGCGCAATCCGCCCCGAGAGCGGCAGGGTGCGACGGCGGCTCAGTCCACGGAAACGACGGCGGGGCAGGGACAACACGTAACGGTGTTGGCCGTGCGACGGAAGAAAAAACGCGGGGAGTAATGTCAGGATGCATCTTGATTATCTATCCGTCGAGGGATGATAGCGGCGACAGGGCCGGACAGTGAAGCAGATGTGTGGCTTGATGGGGTATTTGGGCGGGAGCGGAAAGTGGTTGCTGAGTTCTTGGGTTCTTGGGCGTTAGTACTCTTGGATGTTTGGATGGATACTTAATCGGGGGTTGTGGGTGCCAGTGGACGCGATATTGGTGCAATGTACTAGCTGGAATTAGAAGTGATTAGACGCAATGAAGTTGTATTGATGAATGGACATTTGGTTTGAATTGAATTGACCGCTCCTGTTCCCTTACATTCATGACCACCCACGCCGCGCAGCATTCCCTGCCGTCGTTTGCACAGGCATTCAGCAGCGAGGCTGCGCTGGGCAGCATATCGTCGGGGAACAACTCGCTGCCTCCCATCCACCAACGCCAACGGCCCAAGGACGATGAGCGGACGGCGGGGAGGAAACGGGCGCGAACCGAGGCGACGCGGGACGATGACGGCGGCGACGAGGAGGACGAGTGCGTGGCCTTGTTCGGCTCCCCCTTGCTCTCTCCGCTGACCCCAGTGTTGCTGCTGCAGACGCGCGATTCGGATTAAACAGGAAGATATGCTCGACGACGACAGACACGCCTATTCCCCCGCACCCCCGCCCTCCAGCACACAGCCCTCCGCTGCCAAAAAGCGGCGCGTCACCGTCAGCGGGCCCCCAATGCTCAATACAGACGTCCGCGCCTCTGCAGACCAAATAAGCCCGGTGGTCATGGGTCTCGGAAACATTATGCGCGACAATCCCCAGGTAGAATGACTGTCCTCCAAAAAAGTGGCGAAAGTCGTTTACCAGATCTTTCCAGGCCGTCGAGCAAGTGCGTTCAATGATCTCGGTAAAGCAAAAACAAAAGGTTGGACAGTGCAATTCTTTCTCGAGACTTTCTTGTACGATAATGACTCGCGTTCTGCACAGGCCCTCATCGAGCAGCGCCGGGGTAGTATCGTCGGCTCGCCCAGTATTGGTCCCGGACAGACCCCTGCGTCCCTGGTTGCACTGGCCGAGGAGCAACGGGAACGCGACCGCGAACGCGCCACCCCTGCCAAGGCCCCTGCTCCAAGTGCACAACAGCGGCAACGTCGAAGCCCTAATTCTTCTAGCACCCGACGAGTCGCAGCCGTCCGACCCCCTAGCCCGCCCCCTGCTCCTGTCCCCCCTCAACAACAACCCCAAGCGCAGAACTCCCTCCCCCCTCCACCTATCAGCTTCGCCCGCCGCAGAGCCGAACAACTAGGTGGCAGGCGCAAGCCCGCAGATATCATCATCAGCCCCCGGGAGGCGCACACTCAGGAGCAGTTCCAGCCCGCCATCCAAAGTGCCCCGCCGATCCCTCAAGGCGGCGGACAAGGTTCGTTTTACTCCGGCCGCTTCCCCATGACACTCCCGCGCCTGCCGTCTGTTATGGGCGGAGGAGATAACGTGCGGAGGGTCCCTGGACTGGTCCCACCGACGCCTACGCGTCTGTCGATGCAGCGCAACAATAGCGCAACCGCCGTCCCCGCTTTTTCCGGCTCCACTGCGGGCACCACCGCCGCTGCGGCGCGATCGCCCCCCGCCGCCTCTGTCCCTATCGCTTCGACACTCGTCCCCGTCCCGCCCACGCCCATGTCCCTCCACCATCCGAGCTACTCCTCCGACAAGTCCGCCTTCCTCGCCCCATTCGAGGTCTTTTACGACGCCCTCAACGACTCGAAGCAAATGAAGAACTGGCTCGCGGAGCAGCTTCAGCGATCGAATGCGCTCCTGCAGAGTTTGAGCGCACAGCAGGAGCGGCTGGCGGAGACGGTTGAGGGGATGGTGGAGCGGCGGATGGGCGGCGTGCGCGCGGAGGTGGCGGGGTTGTATAGGCGGGTGGACGAGCTCGAGGAGGCGCTGAGGGTGGCGACGGGGCAGCGGAGGGGGAGCGTCGATTCAGGGAGCGGGAAGGCAAAGGGGAAACAGCCTTTAAGGAACGGGAACGGCAGCATGATAGAGACGTATACGTTCCCGCCTCGACCGCAGCCTCAAGCTGAACCCCCGCGTGCGAGTGGGAGCGGTCGCCGCCACGCGTCGCCAGTCCAGGGGTGGCAGCAGCAAGAACGCGAGATTGACTCGGAGAACGGCTCGCCTGCGCCGTTTGATGCACGGCGCCTCTCACTGTCGGCCACGCGGTTGGATCCCCCGGGGGTGGGGAGGAGCGCATTTGGGAGTGGGGCCGGCCATCCCAATGTCATGCAATCGCCGCCGCTGGCGTTCCGCGACCGTGACCGGGAGGGTGGGCCGCATCGGTCGCCTTCGTTGCTCAATTCGAAGATTATGGGCCGCGACCGCGACCGGGAGCGCGAACGGGAGCGGGAGGAAAGGCCGACGCTGAGTCGGGGGGCGTCGCACAATACTCCTGCTCCGCAACCTAATTCGACTTCGACTTCTGCTTCTGCTGTGATGCAAGTGGACCGAGGCGCGTCGCCGCAGCAGCATCGGGAACGCGAACGGGAACGTGACGAGCAACAGCAGGGTAGCCGGAGGAACTCGGTCGTGATGTCTTCGCCTGACGCGCCGGATGAGGGGTGAGGGCTCCCCCGTCTGTGCGGTGAGACTGGATCTGTGCTAAGGTTCAGCTTTTTTCGATCTCTTCATCTACTCTCAATTCATCTTATCTCATCTTGGCTACAACGACATCATCTTGGACCCCCTTGTACTACCACCACCACTCCTACGACCGCGACGGAAATTCCACCCACCACCCCGACGCGCCCCGACCCCCCGATTTGGATTTCGACGCACATCCTATGACTGAAGACGGAAGACGGAAGACGGAATCCTACTCCCGGATCCGGATTCGTGCTACAGCCTACAGCCTACTCCTCTTGCTTGTTTCATGATACTCGCCCTCCTTCGTCTACACACGGCAAGGAAAATTTCCGACGCACGTACCTACATACCTATCCTCCTCCATTTCGCCTACCTATCGCACTCCTTCACGCTTTGTGCCCACACGCTTCACTCCTTCCCTGCCTCTTTACCCACCTGCCAAGTGCCCGCGCCCTCCCCACTCTCCCTCGTCCCCATCTCCTTCTCGCCCGTACATACTACCCACATGCATGCCGCCCACGACCCTGCGGCAAACTGCACACGTTCTTTCCCTCCTCCTTCTCTACAGTTCCCTTTTGTGGAGTCTACAGTCTTTTTTCGTTTCTCAGCCTTGTTTCTTCTTCTTTTCTTCTGTGTACTCACTCTGTTAGCGTGTACGTACTTGGTTTATACTTGGTTCGGTTCTCTTCATTTGGTTGTATGGTGACAGTGAGGAATGTGAAAAAATTGTACGGCACCATGTTTTCTGTCAGATTCAAGTTAGCTTTGTCGTTTCTTCGGGCGGAGGTCAACGGGATGTGTCCAGATATGGATGCCCGAGTGTGCCCGAAATGTTCCCCGGACGCGCTGACCCAGCGAGTAAGCGGATAGGATAGGATAGGATAGGATTTCCGACGCCAGGTCCCGGATCGGAACGGCCGGTGTCCGTACGGTGTACGCGGTGTTCCAGTGGTCGACTTACAAACCAAGGTAAATTAAATCGCTCTCTGGATTGTAGTCTTACCAATGGCCGGATGATTAGAGTTGGTTGAAGTTCATCTGCTCATGGCTTCTCTCTTAAAAGCGACGCGCCGCCTGGGAGCGGTCGCACACACTCTTAACCCCAGCTTCGCAATACGCAGATACAACACGACAATGGCGAGCAAACCGATTATGCTTTACACGGCCGGGACGCCCAACGGGCGGAAGGTCTCCATTCTGCTGGAGGAGCTCAAAGCGGCCTACGGACTCGAGTATGAGTGAGTTTGCGTCATAATTGGCATTCCAACGAAGAACATGAACGCTGACGGCGCGCAGCTACCAGAAGATCGAGATTGGAAAGAACCAGCAGAAAGAGCCATGGTTCATTGCGATGAACCCGAACGGCAGGATTCCTGTCATCGTCGACCGCGCGCGGGATAACTTCACCGTGTTCGAGACGGGCGCAATACTGCTTTACCTGCAACAGTATTACGATAAGGAGGGGCGCTTCTCGTTCGATCCCAAGACGCAACCGAACGAGTGCAGCGAGGTCGTGCAGTGGATGTTCTGGGCGAATGCGGGGCTGTGAGTGCGCTTCGTCTTGCGGGTTGTGCGCGCGTAATTGACCACGGTTTGCAGGGGCCCGATGATGGGGCAGGCGGGACATTTCAAGAACGCGGCGCCAGAGAAGATTCCCTACGCACAGAACCGCTATATTGACGAAACGAAGCGGCTCCTTGGGGTTCTGGAGATCCGCCTGAAGGACCGCGAGTATCTGGTCGGGGAGAAGGCCAGCGTAGCGGATTTTAACGCTTTTACGTGGTGTGCGGCTCACAAAAACGTCGGTGTCGATTCTCTTGACGAATGGCCGAGCGTGAAGCGGTGGTTTGATAGAATTGGTGCTCGGGACGCGGTGAAAGCTGGCTTCGCCATTCCCTGAGCAGCAGTCAATTGACAGTAGACGTCAAAGGGTGAACGGCACAAAAGGTGGTGCTCGGGACGCGGTGAACGCTGGCTTCACCATTCCTTGAATTGGCAGTGAACGGCGAAGACCCGGGCCGGCATCTCGGCTTCACTTTGTAACACGACCAAATAAAAATATCCTCTCTCCATTAAGTAAACGACCAGTTCGTTCAACAACAAGTCGTGACGAATATCTCAGTCCATTCACTAGTCAATCTGTCGATGTCCTCCCCCGCGGCACTGGGCGGCCGCATTGAATGCTAAAAACGAGTGTCGGAGCTCGATCTGAGCACGACTCGGACTCTTCCGGGATCTCTACTGGATTATGGGGCTTTCTTGAAAAATCTCTCTGTAAAATTACAGCGATGGTTTGGTTCTCCCTCTAGTCTTTTCGTCCAACAATGTGGCTTTCCGTCCTTGAATCGTCGGTTGACTGGGATCCGTTTCATCTCATAGGTGCTAATAACATCCACCTCCTGGATCTCCGCCGTGGGTCCGACAATGATGAGCCAGAATAGCGATAGGCGCGCTTCGTTTTGAATGAGAAGAAAATCTCTGCTTTTGGCCCGGTGTGCACTTTGCAAGTATCCATCGATACGAACGACCTCCTTTACCCAGTCCAAGCCTGGCTCTTTCAACCCTGCCCTTGTTCTATTCTCTTGTTCTCTAACTTGCCAAGTATCTTCTTTAATTTAGGGCTTCCAACGGCCGTCGCAAAAACGGCCCTTTCGACGGCCGTTCCCGCGCCTTCGACAGGTACTTTTTCTGAATTTGCCGTGAACGGTGGTAGAGGAGGTATGTAGTCTTGATTTTCATTCTGACGCTGGGCAAAAATGTTGATGGGAGGCGTACAGAGGCGACCCGCCAAGCCAAAATTACGCCGAGGCGCGACGGGAACGGGTCCCTGTTGATTCTTTATCTCTCCCTCGACTCTGTCTCCACTTGGGCTAAGTCAGGGCAGAAGTCGGGGCCTCGTTCGTGAAACACCGAGCAAGAAACTCAACGGTGACGAGACTAGAGTTGGGGGCCGGGGCAGTAAGTTGTGCTACTATGAATGATTTCAGCCTCAACTTCGGGACAAGTTGCGGTTGAAGTTGTGGCGTAAGTTGGAGGTCAAAAACGGTATTGTGAAACACCCTAATCCTCATAGCCATCTACCTCACATTCATTGCTATAAATCCTCACAGCCCTCCCTCGTCCCAAAGTATAAGTATGTGTCTGTGTCTCTCTCTTCACCACTCTCCTTCCAAATGAACTCTGTCCTGTCCCTCAATCAGACTATCGGTACAAGCCACCCAACTCTTCGGCCCACGGTTCTCATTAATCTTCCAGGTGTCTATGAAATCAGTGTCTTGATTTCATTCGCCCTCCTTGGAGTGGCAACCACCCAGACATACATCTACTACACCCGCTTTCCGGACGACTCCATCAAGCTCAAGACTTTGGTATGCCAAATAATTTGCGGCACGCAGCTGTTGACAATGTGTTTAGATTACAGTGGTATGGTAAGTGTTTTTTGTCAAGTAATATGGTTGTTCCGATGGACACGAACAGGCTGTGCGAGGTTGCACACGCTGGGTGCATCGGACATGCACTCTACAGCTACACAATAACTGCTTATTCACACCCAGACATCCTCCTACATGTCCCCATCTCTCTGGGTGTAGCAATTCTCTTTGCTGGCATCATAACAGCATGCGTGCAAGGGTTCTTCACCTTTCGAATATATGTGTTCAGTGAGACACTCTTCATCCCGATCCTTCTGTGGACTACATTGTTCCTGTGTTTGCTGGGATCCCTTGCAGCCTTTGTCCTGGAATTACGCTCAACCTCGTTGGCCGACTATGAGGCACAGTGTTGGTGGCTCTTTATGAGCATCTGGAGCCTAAGTGCTGCAAATAACGTGACAATTACCGTGACCCTGGTGATTATCCTCTACCGTCGACGCCCAAATGTGCTTCAGATGTATGTAAGACTTATCTGCATTCCTACCCTGTATTCATTATCTAACGCAGGACAACGGCACTTGTGGATCAAGTTATTGTGTGGACCATCGGTTGGTTCAGGTCTGTTTGTGTCCCGTGGACTGACCACCATTTGTATAACAGAGACCGGGATGCTGACCAGGTAGGTGTAGTACACATTCTGTCTCCCCGCCCTTTCTGAAATACTATTTTTCCCAGTGCAGTATCAATAGTTACATTGACCTGTGTGCGTCTGTACATATGTTTACTTCAACTTGAACCTTGCAATTAATATCTTTCCCTTCAGTTCATCACAATACGAGGGAGTTGTATGTATACCGAATGTTGCGGATACATCTACTCACCGTGACGTCTAGTTATCTGGCTTGCCATTACTTCGAGATGTGAGTGCTTTTCCGTCGCACCTTTTTTTTTATGACCAAATGCCCAGTGTTTTCAAACTCTCTTCTGGCGAGGTCGGTGATATTCTCCGGTGACGGGTTCCGACCAACACCTTCGTAGTTTGAACTCCAGGACGGCGCTTCGTGCAACGGACGAAATCCCTTCAACATCCCTGAAACTTTCGGTGAGTTTCCGGGTAATATTGTTTTGCTGTACTTGACCAGAGAAAACAGGACGACTTAATATCCAGAGTGTCAGGACTTGTGTTTGTTGATGGTACACACACAATTCCCTAGTGCGATCCTGTACGTATCATGCAACATGTATTAAAAATATTCATTGGTTTATCGACCGTCGGAACTTGTGTTCGTTATTGGTTCCCGCACTACTAGTAATAGGACCAATATTGTTTCACGCAACACGTAAATATCCATTGGCCTATCGACCAGACACTTTCAGCGAAGTCGCATTGCGCACCATCGACCGTGAAGACCGAAGCGTCGGGCGCAGCTGAGGAACTTACCGCTCAATCGTCGTTCGCAAGACAGGGATATTCTTTGCGTAAAGAAAAGCCAAATCGTGTCTCGTAAATAGTTGCAAATAGAAAGGCAGAGACTTTAACAAAATCTGCTGCGTCACAAAAAAAACTGTTAGGGCACTACGTTCCTTTTAGTGACCACCGCGGTTAATGCACCTCCTCCTCCTCCTCCTTGTTATCGCTGAATCGTGTCGCACTCAACGACGCCGAATGGTCGGACCACAAGGAGAAGGAAGGCCAAATCGTGTCTCACAGATAGTTGCAAGAAAGGCAATACATTCAACCAGAAACCAAGTAAAAAACCGTCAATCCATTTGCTGCGTCTGAAAGCAAACTTCGAATGAAGCGCTCCAAGAAACAGCAAAAAGAAAGAAGGGGATCCGTTGACAACACAAGCCAGTACTGCAGCGGCAAGGTCATCTTGTCCAATGGATGCAAGCAGAGCCAGAGAACGACGGCGGCAAAAATTAGATGACAAGAAATGCACGCGGTGCGCGCATAATAGTTGTCAAACTATTAAGAACAGATACTACACTTGATCTAAGCCAAAAGGCCAGAGTGGTAAGGAACCAAGATGTGGATCGTTGATTTTTATACCGTGCCCGAATGCGCACGGACCAGGCGGCTCTTTGCATCAGATGGGGCGGGTTTCACGTGCACAGTGGGGAAGATCACGTCGGGCGTCGCATGAAGAAATCTGCCTGCGGGGCGCGCAACTGAGCAGATGCAAAGACAAGCCGAGTCGGACCTTGAATGCGGGACCCGAATGCGGAACACGCCACCCAATCGGAATTAATTGACATCGAAGCGGCAAGTTGCAAGTCACGTCTAAATTGTCCAAATCGCACCGGTACCCGAAGTTTGGGACGTGGTGACGCTGGGGAAGCATCATTGAGAGTGCCGGGCACTTGCGGGAGCGCTTGCGGAATATTCAGGGAAGGGATTCGACACAGAATTTCCTGGAAAGACACTAAGGACTCGAGGCATTTGTCGGGATAGGTCTATGGGTGTGGCTGGAAAGGATTAAACGGAGCGGTGAAGGAAGCCAATATGTGGCTGTCTATCATCGATTGATACAATCTAATCTCTCCTCCTTCCTTATATGGAAGACGATGGTAGTACTCCTTCCGTTTTTGTCCTCTTGGCAAAAAAATTGTCTCGTCCACATATTAATCTACAATTTCGAGGTAAACTGCGACTCTGTCACTCCCGCACCCATTGCCGACGTCGACGAAACACCACCAGTAACAGTCTTGATGAGGTTGTCCGCGTAGTCTGCTCCGCTCCACTGTACAGCTCGTCAGCAGCTGAACGACCAAACACAAGAGAAATACCTTCTGATGGGTGAGCACATCTGTACCAAGCTCACGCTCTTTACGCTGAACCAGCTCGACGTAGGCCTTCATCCCCGTCTTTGCGTACTCCTTCGCGAACAGGTCCGAAATGTACGCGTTCGAGTGAAGGCCCGCAAGCTAGAAAACCCTCAATGAGTTGCCGTCACCCGTGGAATATAACCCAGCACGAACTGTGATAAACTGCCAAACAAACCCGAGCTTGCCCAGCTGCCAGACGTACGACTGCATCTCCTTCTCGCCCAGCCCCGCCGCGTCCCAGTTGAACGAAGGGCTTAGATTGTACGCCAACCAATGGCCCGGGCGTGCCGCGTGGACGCCAGCGGCAAATTCCTGCGCCTGCTTCAAAATCGGGCTCTTCGTCTCCATCCACAGCAGATCGGCGTAGGGCGCGAACTCTATCGCCCGTGCGATAGCGCACTGCGTCCCGCCTTGGTAACGGTAGTACCCCTCACGCGTCCGCGGGCTGTCCCAGTTCCAGTACGGCACGGTCTTGAGCCCAAACTCCTTCTGCGCAATTGCAACGGCCTGGGGATACGATACGTGGGCAACGCGCGCGACGAATTTGCCGACATTAGCAGAAGACACGCCCTGCTTCGAAAGCGCGTCTGCGAGGGTCGCGGAAAACAGCTGGAGCTTCGCGGAGCTTGTCCACTGGTCTTCGATCGCCTGCAGCTGGGGTCCCGTCTTCCCTGCCCTTTCAGCCTCCATCATCACCGTGTTCAGCGCAGGCAGTGACGCGTTGGTGCATCCCAGGATGAAAGGGTGGTCGCGGTCATCGATGTTGGATGTAATGAGCGTCGCAGCCTCGGAATCGGTACGCGCAATAGCGAGATTGTCGACGCCCATAATGTCGAATTGCAGCCGGATGGCGACGAGACGGTTAATGTGCTCCGAGATGGGGACAAGGACTTTGCCGGCCATGTGACCGCACTTTTTCGTTCCAGGGGCCTGATCTTCGATATGGATTCCAGCTGCACCTTTCTCGACGAACATTTTGGCAAGTTTCATGATGGCGGTCAAGCCGCCGTGGCCAGTGTCCGCGTCGGCGACTAATGGACGGAGGTAATCGATATAAGGCGTCTTTGCAAGCTCGGCGTCGGACATGGAGGAGCGCGCTTCGCGTTGTTTTCGGTCGTGGAAGAGCTGTGCCATAAACAAGTGCTCGACCTTGTTGGGTACGGTGTTCGAGGGGTAGTCTACAAGATGTCAGCCTGGCGCATTCGATACGCTGTGTGGTAAGTGTCAGACCTGCAAGATCCGGACCCGGTTCGTTCGTGCTCGACGCGGTACTAGACGACTGCCAGCCGGAAACGTAGACCGTCTCGAGATACTTGGCCATCTGCGTGACCTGGACCGGGTCCAGGCTAATGAGCAGCGGTGAGGTCAGATGTGCTCCCGCAATAGCGCCAACGGCAACTCACGCTCCGTATGTGTGCGAAGGGGTACCGCGTTTGGCATGCTCACTCAGCGTTGACCAGAGTTTCTTGGCCAGGGCGTTGGAAGGATATTGAATAGGGAGGGTTCCGCGCTTTGCGACGACTTCAGCGGCGGTGTAAGGACGTTTCACGCGCGCAAAACGCGGGTTCTAGCGAGAAAAGTCAGTGCTCGTGTGCGAGACGGTAATTGAGCTCGCTCGCCTTCCACCACTGCTCTACTTGGGCGACTTCCTGGGCAAAGGCGGCGCGTTCTTGGGACATGGTGGGGGTGCGAGAAGCAAAGGGACGAGGCGGGATAAGGCGGGAGGGAAAGGTATGTATAGGGGTCGTTCCCTGGCAGCTGTTTATAACATTTCCACTTTGGGCGATTTCATGTGATTGCCTATTAATTTGAGCGTCAACTCGGCTTTTCTCGGGCTACGGACATACATAGGTAAGAATCGGGTATCCACTGCACCACGGAAGGGCACTCCGTGTTACTGCCCATCGGGTCTCCGCCAAAATCCGCAAACTGAAGCGGAAATACGATAAAAGATCCCATTCGAAGCTTGCCTGACGTCACCTCTCCGCTTTCTGTTCCGCCAATTATCACGCCCTCCGGCGGCTCTCAACGTCGATTGCCATCGTAAACCAGCCAAGCCAAGCCGTAACGGACAGTGAACGCAAACAAGCTGCCAGCGACCTGATTTCCCTTCAGTAGTGCATAACAATAGAGGTGAACTAGTTACCTGCGAACACATTAATACCTGAACTAAACTCTTCTCGGTTCTTGGACCGAATCGCAGGAGAAAAAAGTTGAGGACAGTCAGGTTATTCGCTTCCAAGATCGTTCCGTTGCTGGGATGTCTGGTGAGGTCCGTGAGTCCTAATGTGGACAACGTCACAAGCACCAAGGTCGTGAGCTTTGACGGCGGCTTTAAGAACAAGGTTTTAGACGGATGAAGAAGATTTGTAGCATGGTCAATTCTGTAACGGGATTATCTCGACATGAACGTTGACCACAAGCTGAGCATACCTTGGCACACGATGCCGAGGACACGGCACAAGACCAAAGAGTTGCGGACACGAGAGCAGGAAGTTGAATATTTGGGGGATGAAGAAAAGCAGGAGCGTCTTGGAGAAGTGGGCCTGGATGCCGACTACTGCGAACGCCATGCCCGTGACATAGCAGAGTGTATCCCCCGGAAATGCACGAGCGGGATACCTACCCAATTGCGGTCAGCTCGTCTCTTGTTGCTAGTCTACGCGCTTACCAGTTGTGGTACATGAAGCCGGCGCACACCGCGACCAATGGCAGCATAAAGTACAAGCTAAAAAGGTGGCGCTCTACCAGCTCCTGGCTTCCATACGACATCCCTGCGCTCCAAACGCCGCCAATCTCCACTTCGGCTTTATTGCCTAACAGATGGAGGGGTATCCGAAAGTCGAGTGGCCATGGGAGGTAGAGAAGATCATTGAAAATGACAGAGAGGGCGATTATGAGCGCTTGGCTGACTTCCGAGCCGTTGATGCCTGCGAGTATGTTGAAACTGTTGGTAGCAAATGTACTCAAGAGCGACATGTAGATGTAATACAAAGGACCTAGGTATCATTTGTCTTTGGTGATCAAATGCGCAGAAGGACTGAATCTCACCTAGATTGAGCAAAGTTCCAAATATAAACCGCAAGGGGATTGGGACGACGACATGAGTATTTCCCCGCTCGGCGTAGTATACCATCAAGAGCGGAATTGACGCGATAATTGGGATCGGTATTTTATGTCGCCATCGAATGTCGAAGACGTCGTCCAGAAAGCCGAGCATGGTCGCAATCAACAGAGAAAGGAGGGAAGATAGATATACGGAAAGCTTAAAAGGTTTTATCAACACAGGTAAATGAAACGACCACCAAACATACCTGGTAATGAGGAAATTCAATCACGGAAATACCTTCACGCGTTTTCTTTGCGTTAGCAAAGCTGGCGATTGAGTCGGAGAACGCGAAGGGTATGAAGAGAATAAGCAGCAGGATGTAGATCGACGCGCAGACCAGTCCCTGGCTCTCGGGACTTCAAAACAGTCACAATATTGTCAATAATTTGGGGCGAGCTACAGGGGAACTTGCTCACATCGGCGTCTTATCATTTTTGAGCAAGTCTATCCCCTTCAAGTTGGCCTTAATAAACGAAGGCCCTACGGCGGGTATAATATAGAGTGTCGCTATCAGAGCAAAGATGGAGAAGCCAAAGGACGTGTAGAGTGCTGGAAGTGGTGGAATTGGTTCGATAAAAGGCCGCACCACGAACCAGGCGGCAATAGGGACCAGACTGAAGAGTATAACGGACGGCAAAGGTCGGGGCTGCATTTGAACGTGTAACCGATCGGACGCGCTTTGCGCCCGCGGATCGTCTCAGAGTTGGGGCCCGTGGATCGTTTGATGAGCCCGAACAGAGTCAAGCTGGTTGAGCTGAGACAGCGAGAGACAAGTGAGAGAACGTGTCGAGACGTGTAACCGATCGGCGATCAAACTTGACGCGTCTGGTGGCCGGCCCGGAATGTCTCTTGACTCTGCACCATCCACCGCTCTGAAGGACCCGACGTGCATCGTCAAAAACTCAGAAGGAAGTGGACGCGGTGTCTTCGGTTTGTTCCTTTTTCTCAGCAAACTGCTGTGTTTTGATTTTCCTAAACTTGAAGCTGCACGCGCCATCGCGAATCGAACCGTCGTGGAAAGCAGTCCTGTCCTTCTCTTCAGCAAAGATGAATACGAAAAGCACGGGAGGTAGGGTACATTTTATTCGGGCCTTTCACCATTTCTTTTCTGGGTCTCAGGTTCACCGTCCTCGGCCACTACGCTTTCAAATGGAAGAACGGAAGCATGGCACTGGCGCTTGGGCTCGGTACTCAATTCTCTTAGTCGTTCTTTGTTTTCCTGAGATTCCTTGAATTCAAAAGGCTCCTTGTTCAACCACTCGGATTCGCCGAATGTCTCTTACACCGTTGACTCCTCAAATGACTTGATTCACTATGTTGCGACCCGGGATATAGAGCCAAACGAGGAACTATGCATATACTATGGAAGCAACCTGTGGTTTGACGCAGTAGGTATCCACACCAACGGGACCTCCTTAGAGCAGGAAACAGATGATGGTTGGAGCGGACTATCCAACGTCGATCTTCCGCAACAAAATCTTCCCGCTTTCTTTAAAGGATCTTTGGACGACGTTGTTACTGAGGACGATCTCCCTTTCGAACGGTTCAAGCCTCCGCCAGAGGAGGAAACCGCGGACACTATTCGCACCAGTAGGTTTCGACGGCGAAACAAACATATTTGTTTGACGGAGGTTTCCTTTCAGTTCAAGCATGGGCAGTCGACGTGCCCGAGCCCCGCAATATTGGGCCTATGCTAAAGTACCTTCTTTCCTTCCCGTATCTTCATCTGTCTTGACATAGCGCCTAGGTGGCTCAGACACAGTGAAGTAGACGCCTCAGAGCTAGGTCATCTCAAACGCGTCCGCAAACTGGGGGAAAAGAACACCTTCTTGCTTCGCGTATCGCCGCAGCCGCCCAGCCTGCCTGAAGACATAGTCTTACCAGAACCATATCTCGTCACGGTTCCCTCCTCTGTTGCACTGACTTCCACATCGCTGAGCCTGAAGACGGCACTGTGGCCCACGATTTATGCGCCGCGGCGTAAAGGCGAAATCGAAGAGTGGTCGAAAGGCAAAGCCCGTTGGGCATGGGAAGCCATGCGTGCGGTGGTCCAAGAAGCTCTTCGATGGGCGGACAATGGCGAGGCAGGTTTTTCCCTCGTTGATTTTTTCCATTCTTCTCAACTTCTGATTCTCCAGCTTCCCGTCGCGGCCTATGTCCCTAGACCATTTGAGGTCTCCGACGGTCCACCGTCGCGCTCATTCATTGCTCACGATACGCGGCAAACCATGGCCCACCCTCTCCGTCACGCCGTGATGAACGTCATCCGACAAATCGCGGACCACCGCGCTGCCTCTGGCGAAGACGTCGATGAACCTCCACCTAGCGCCCCCGCGGACACAGACGCCGATACAGACTCTCCACGTAACGGGACAAACTACCTTCTCACATCCCAAATTCTTTTCACGACGCACGAGCCATGTATCATGTGCAGCATGGCTCTGTTACATTCTCGTGTCAAGGAGGTAGTGTATCTGTTACCGATGGAAAAGACGGGCGGGTGCGGCGGCGTGACGTCCGTGCCGACACTTCCTGGAGTGAACCACAGATTCAGTGTTTGTCGATGGAAGGGAGATACTATTCGGGAGGCTGGACTGGAGCTGGACGGGACGATTGACGCCTGATTCACTGTATTTTATTTGTTACAGATATTATAGACCAGCCGATCGAAAGAAGAAAGATTCCAGAACGAATTGAATCGTTGGATATTTCCGCCTCAATAGGGTCGGCAATCTAAAAAAGTTCAGAAAAATGCAAAACGTATAAACCAGAACTCACCGCTCCACGATCACCACAGCTCCCGCCGCTTTGCCCGAATAAGCTTCAGCGTCGTCTTCCTCTCGCTCCATTTTTCCCGTGCCTCCTCGGCCACTGTATTCTGTATGGCCTGCCTTTGCCTCCGTTTGCTCTTCTTCAACGCCGCAATGGCAACCACGAAGCCCCGCGTGACTTTGAATTTGCGCGCAAGCACACCGGTAGTGTAGCGCTCGGGATCCAGCGCTCGCAGTCGTCGAATTTCCGACATCGTCTGCCCTGAAGCGCGCGGGAGACTGTCCGCTTTGGATTTCGAGGAAAGCGGGGGAAGGGGAACCTCCTCCTGTGGTGCGCGCGGACGTAGTAAGGGAGATACAGGGTTTGTCGTGAGTGAGAAAAGAGACGGCGCAGTAGGGGGTGGGCGATGAATAAACGTGAGGTCTTGGTCCGGTAGAGCAGTTACAACGGCGTTTGGATTATTGGCCAATGGATCTGGTGCGTGATATGCAGGCCGCTCCGCTGTCCCTGGCTTGGGACGGGGCCATTTCGCCAATTTAGTGGCGTAGGTACGCGCGGACTTGGGCGCGAACGACGACGCGAATGTGCGGAGCATGAAATATTTTTATTTGTTCATGTGATGCAAGATGCCGAGCGTGCCGTTCAATGTCAACCGGGTATTAGTTCGAGCTCTTGCCTGGCCCAGCTTGCTTATTGCCTTATTGCTGCCAGCAGTGTGTAGCGCCGATTGCTTTGCCTGAGAATCATAGAAATACTTATTCTTCTGCGCCTGACTGGCGTACAGAGACTACGCGGACAACTTCATCAAGACTGTTACTGGTGGTGTTTCGTCGACGTCGGCAATGGGTGCGGGAGTGACGGAGTCGCAGTTTAGCGCGAAATTGTAGAGTTAATATGTGGACGAGACAATTTTTTTGCCAAGAGGACAAAAACGGAAGGAGTACTACCATCGTCTTCCATATAAGGAAGGAGGAGAGATTAGATTGTATCAATCGATGATAGACAGCCACATATTGGCTTCCTTCACCGCTCCGTTTAATCCCTTCCAGCCACACCCATAAACCTATCCCGACAATTGCCTGGAGTCCTTAGTGTCTTTCCAGGAAATTCTGTGTTGAATCCCTTCCCTGAATATTCCGCAAGCGCTCCCGCAAGTGCCCGGCACTCTCAATGACGCTTCCCCAGCGTCACCACGTCCCAAACTTCGGGGACCCGGTGCGATTTGGACAATTTAGACGTGACTTGCAACTTGCCGCTTCGATGTCAATTAATTCCGATTGGGTGGCGTGTTCCGCATCCGGGTCCCGCATTCAAGGTCCGACTCGGCTTGTCTTTGCATCTGCCCAGTTGCGCGCCCCGCAGGCAGATTTCTTCATGCGACGCCCGACGTGATCTTCCCCACTGTGCACGTGAAACCCGCCCCATCTGATGCAAAGAGCCGCCTGGTCCGTGCGCATTCGGGCACGGTATAAAAATCAACGATCCACATCTTGGTTCCTTACCACTCTGGCCTTTTGGCTTAGATCAAGTGTAGTATCTGTTCTTAATAGTTTGACAACTATTATGCGCGCACCGCGTGCATTTCTTGTCATCTAATTTTTGCCGCCGTCGTTCTCTGGCTCTGCTTGCATCCATTGGACAAGATGACCTTGCCGCTGCAGTACTGGCTTGTGTTGTCAACGGATCCCCTTCTTTCTTTTTGCTGTTTCTTGGAGCGCTTCATTCGAAGTTTGCTTTCAGACGCAGCAAATGGATTGACGGTTTTTTACTTAGTTTTCTGGTTTAGTGTCTTTCTGTTTGCTTGCCTTTACCGTCACTCAAATGAATCTATGGGACACACGATTCGGCTTCACTCGTAAACATATGTCTTGCGTACGACGATTGAGCGCTAAGTTCCTCAGCTGCGCCCGACGCTTCGGTCGATGGTGTCCGGTCGATAGGCCAATGAATATTTACGTGTTGCGTGAAACAATATTGGTCCCATTACTAGTAGTGCGGGAACCAACAACGAACACAAGTTCCGACACTTTGGATGCTTGTCCACCATTAGTTGGCCAGTCGTCCTGTTTTCTCCGGTCAAAAAAGAAAGTCATATTACCGGAAACTCACCGGAAGTTTCAGGCACGGCGTAGGGATTTCATTCATTGCACGAAGCACCGTCCTGGAGTTCAAACTATGAAGGTGTTGGTCGGAACCCGTCGCCAGAGAATATAACCGACCTCGCCAGAAGAGAGTTTGAAAACACTGACAATTCGTCAGAGAGAACGACGTGACGGAGAAGCACTCACATCTTGAAGTAACAGAAAAGGTGGCAAGGAAGATGACTAGAAGGATACAGTGGGTAAATCCATCAACCCTATTGGATATACATACAGGACTCTCGTGTTGTGATGAACTGGGAGAAAGAATATTAATTACGAGGTTCAAGTAAAATGTTCCGACGCACGCAGGTCAATGTTACTATTGATACCGCACTGGACACCGAACTTAGAAGGAATGGGAGTACTGGGCCTGGGCACTGACCTGGTCAACATTCCTGTTTCTGTTGTACCAAGTGTAAGCCAAGGCGACACAGATCAGACTTGAATTAACCGATGGTCCAGGCAATGAGTTTATCCACAAGCGCCGTCGTTCTGGGTGATATTTAGCCTGACGCAGCCGGTAATGGCCAAAGGACTTACCTCTGAAGCACATCTGGGCGTCGACGGTAGAGGAGAATCACCAGAGTCACGGTAATCGTCACGTCGTTCGCAACACTCAGACTCCAAACGGTCATGAAGAGCCACGCCCAGCGCGCCTCGTAATCGGCCAACAAAGTTGACCGCGACTCCGTTACGAGAATTACGGTGGATCCCAGCAGGCGCAGGAGTATAGTAGTCCAGAGAAGGACAGGTATGAAGAGCTTCTTACTGAACGCATATATTCGAAAGGTGAAGAATCCTTGCACACACGCTGTTATGATGCCAGCGAAGAAAATCGCTACGCCCAGAGAGATCGGGACGCGTATGAGGATGTCTGGGTGCGAATAAGCGGTTATTGTGTAGCTGTAGAGCACATGTCCGATGCACCCAGCGTGAGCGACCTCGAACAGCCTGTTCGTGTCCATCGACGGCCATATTATTTGACAAAAAAGCCGACTCACCATACCACTGCGACCTAAACACATCGTCAACAGCTCCGTGCCGCAAATGATTTGGCATACCAAAGTCTTGAGCTTGATGTAGTCATCCGGAAAGCGGGTGTAGTAGATGTATGTCTGGGTAGTTGCCACTCCAAGGAGGGCGAATGAAATCAAGACACCGATTTCATAGACACCTGGAAGATCGATGAGAACCGTCGACCGAAGAGTTGAGTGGCTTGTACCGATGGTCTGATTGAGAGACAGGACAGAGTTCATTTGGAAAGAGAGTGGTCAAGAGAGAGTTAAAGACGCATACTTATAATTGGGACGAGGGAGGGCTGTGAGGATTGATAGCAATGGATGCGAGGGAGGTGGCTATGAGGATTGATAATAATGGCTGCGAAAAGTTGGAAGAGATAAAGATACTTGGCAAGTTAGAGAACAGTAGAATAGAACAAGGGCAGGGTTGCAAGAGCCAGGCTTGGGCTGGGTAAAGGAGGTCGTTCGTATCGATGGATACTTACAAAGTGCACCGGGCCAAAAGCAGAGATTTTCTTCTCATTCAAAACGAAGCGCGCCTATCGCTATTCTGGCTCATCATTGTCGGACCCACGGCGGAGATCCAGGAGGTGGATGTTATTAGCACCTGTGAGATGAAACGGATCCCAGCCAACCGACGATTCAAGGACGGAAAGCCACATTGTTGGACGAAAAGACTAGAGGGAAAATCAAACCATCGCTGTAATTTTACAGAGGGATTTTTCCGAAAGCCCCATAATCCAGCAGAGATCCCGGAAGACTCGGAGTCGAACAGATCGAGCTCCGACGTTCGTTTTTAGCATTCAATGCGGCCGCCCAGTGCCGCGGGGGAGGACATCGACAGATTGACTAGTGAATGGACTGAGATATTCGTCACGACTTGTTGTTGAATGAACTGGTCGTCGTTTAATGGAGAGAGGATATTCTTATTTGGTCGTGTTACAACGAGATGCCGGCCCGGGGTCTTCGTCGTTCACTGCCAATTCAAAGCCAGCCTTCACCGCGTCCCGAGCACCACCTTTCGTGCCGTTCACCCTTTAACGTCCGCTGCCAATTCACTGCTGCTCAGGGAATGGCGAGGCCAGCCTTCACCGCGTCCCGAGCACCAATTCTATCAAACCAGCGCTTCACGCCCGGCCATTCGTCAAGAGAATCGACACCGACGTTTTTGTGGGCCGTACACCAGGTCCATGCGTTAAAATCCGCTACGCTGGCCTTCTCCCCGACCAGATACTCGCGGTCCTTCAGACGGATCTCCAGAACCCCAAGGAGCCGCTTCGTTTCGTCAATATAGCGATTCTGTGCGTAGGGAATCTTCTCTGGCGCCGCGTTCTTGAAATGTCCCGCCTGTCCCATCATCGGGCCCCTGCAAACCGTGGTCAATTACGCGCGCACAACCCGCAAGACGAAGCGCACGCACAGCCCTGCATTCGCCCAGAACATCCACTGCACGACCTCGCTGCACTCGTTCGGTTGCGTCTTGGGATCGAACGAGAAGCGCCCCTCCTTATCGTAATACTGTTGCAGGTAAAGCAGAATTGCGCCCGTCTCGAACACGGTGAAGTTATCCCGCGCGCGGTCGACGATGACAGGAATCCTGCCGTTCGGGTTCATCGCAATGAACCATGGCTCTTTCTGCTGGTTCTTTCCAAACTCGATCTTCTGGTAGCTGCGCGCCGTCAGCGCGTCAGCCTTCGTTGGAATGCCAATTATGGCGCAAACTCACTCACACTCGGCAAATGGATTGACGGTTTTTTACTTAGTTTTCTGGTTTGAATGTATTGTGCTTTATTGCCTTTATGTTTGCAACTACTATCTACGACGCTTTCGCTGTCGGCCGACCATCTGGCGTCGTTGCGTGTGACACGATTCAGCGATAGGTTCCTCAACAGCCCTCAACTGAGCCGACAGCTTTTTTTTGGCGCAGTTTGGAGAGACGTAATGAGATTTTTATCTATCAGACCGGATTTGGCTTTTCTTTGCGCAAAGAATATCCTTGTATTGCCACCGACGATTGAGCGGTAAGTTCCTCAGCTGCGCCCGACGCTTCGGTCTTCACGGTCGATGGTGCGCAATGCGACTTCGCTGAAAGTGTCTGGTCGATAGGCCAATGGATATTTACGTGTTGCGTGAAACAATATTGGTCCCATTACTAGTAGTGCGGGAACCAATAACGAACACAAGTTCCGACACTTTGGATGCTTGTCCACCATTAGTTGGCCAGTCGTCCTGTTTTCTCCGGTCAAGCACAGTCAAAAAAAATAATCATATGACCGGAAACTCACCGGAAGTTTCAGGGACGGCGTAGGGATTTCGTTCATTGCACGAAGTGTCGTCCTGGAGTTTAGACTACAAAACTGTTGATCGAAACCCGTCACCGGAGAATATCACCGACCTCGCCAGAAGAGAATTTGAAAACACTGGGAATTTGTCAGAGAGAACGACGTGACGGAGAAGCACTCACATCTTGAAGTAACAGAAAAGGTGGCAAGCCAGATGACTAGAGAGGGTATTAGATGTAGTCGCAACGTTTGATATACGTACAGTTCCCTCGTATCGTCATGAACTGTGTCGGGGAAAATGTTAGTTACGACGTTGAAGTAAGATGTTCAGACGCACGCAGGTCAGTGTAACTATTGATACCGCACTGAACACCGAACTTAGAAGGAACGACAAAACCGGGTCTGAGCACTGACCTGGTCAGCATTCCTGTTTCTGTTGTACCAGTGTAAGCCGAGGCGACACAGATCAGAGCTAGACTAACCGATGGTCCACGCGATGAGTTTGTCCACAAGTGCCGTCATTCTGCGGGGTGTGTACAGCTCAGTACATCCGATGATAGGTAAAAGTCTTACCTCTGAAGCGTATTTGGGCGTCGACGGTAGAGGAGAACCACCAATGTCGCGGTAATCGTCACATCATTCACAACACTTAGGCTCCAGACGGTTGTGAAAAGCCACCCCCATTGTGCCTCATAGTCCGCCAACGAGGCTGAGCGTAGCTCCATAACGAAGGCCACGACGGACCCCAGCAGACGTAGGATCGACGTAGTCCACAGAAAGATCGGGATGAGGCGCTTCTGGAATGCGTATATTCGGAATGTGAAGAACCCTTGCACGCATGCTGTTATGATGCCAGCTACAAAAACCGCTCCGCCTAAAGAGGTTGGGGCGCGTATGAGAATGTCTGGGTGCAGATGGGCGGTTATTGTGTAACTGTAGAGCGCATGTCCGATACACGCAGCGTGTGCGACCTCGCACAGCCTGTGCGTGTCCAGAACGAACATATTATTCGACGAAAAAGTCGACTCACCATACCACTGCGACCTAAACAGGATCGTTAACAGCTCCGTGCCGCAAATGATTTAGCATACCAGAGTTTTGAGCTTGACGGAGTCATCCGGAAAGCGGGTGTAGTAAATGTACGTCTGAGTAGTTGCGACCCCAAGGAGCACGAAGGAAATCAGGACACCGATTTCATAGACGCCTGGAAAATCAATAAGTGGGATGAAGAGTTTTCGGTGGCTTGTACCAATAGTCGGATCGAGAGACAGGTCAGAATTCATTTGGAAAGAGAGTGGTCAAGAGAGAGTCAAAGACACATACTTATACTTTAGGACGAGGGAGGGGGCTGTGAGTGTTGATAGCAATCGACGTGAGGGAGATGAGGATTGCGATGGATGGGAAAAATTGGAAGAGATAAAGATACTTGGCAAGTTAGTGAACAATAGAATAGAAGGCAGGGCTGAAAGAGCCAGGTTTGGGCTGGGTAAAGGAGGCCGTTACTTGCAAAGTGCACACCGGGCCAAAAGCAGGGATTTTCTTCTCATTCAAAATGAAGCGCGCCTATCGCTATTCTAGCTCATCATTGTCGAACTACGGCGGAGATACACGAGGTCGATGTTATTAGCACCTGTGAGATGAAACGGATCCCAGTCAATCGACGATTCGAAGCCCAACACTCACTGTTCACACATTGTTGGACGAAGACTAGCGGGAGAACCAAACCATCGCCATTATTTTACAGCTTTTTAGAAAGCCCCATAATCGCGGATCGGCCGGGGCACTGTATCTGTCGCTATTGATTCTAACCATCCAGCAGTATCAGCAGAGATCCCGGAAGAGTCGCAGTGCTCGGAGCTCCTGAGATCGAGTTCCGACGTTGGTTTTTAGCGCAATGGGAGGCCGCCCAATGCCGCGGGGGATGACGTCGAGAGATTGACTAGCGAATCGACCGAGATATTCGTCACTTGTTATTGAACAAGCTGGTCGTCGTTTAAAGGAGAGGATATTTTATTTGGTCGTGTGACAAAGTAATCCACATTGGGATGCCGGCTCGCGGTTCAACGTTCAACGTTCTCCATGCTCAATTCGGCGTTTGCTGCCGCCGTGGTTTTGGCCGTGAACGGCGCTGAAAGCAACTACACTGTGAAACCTTTCAAATTCAATCTTAGCGACAAATTTCCCCGGCTCAAGTCCCTTGTGGAAAACACCCGACTTCCCGCCACGCCGCTTTACCCTGAACTCACTGGCGGTTATGACAAGGGGGTCGAACTTCAGGCATTGTACACGGAATGGCTGACGACATATGACTGGGAGGCGCAGCAAGCCGAATTGAACCAGTAAGTGGCATGGACCTCGGGTAAAGAATATACATGCGTGATCATGAAGTGCGCATAGATACAAACTTCACTTCGGTTATCGAGGGCCTCACTGTGCATTTCATCCACCAGAAATCGGACGACTCTAAAGCTATTCCTTTGATCAACGCTACGATTTTGACGGGCGTCTCGCTCTACTACCTCACCGACTCCTTCTTATCCGCCGTATGGGTCTACGCACAGAACTCCGGGCCCACTGGTTTAGCTCGGAATTACACGATGGCCCCCACGGATGCGCCAATGTTTTTCACGCAGCTCGAGTACAACAGCATCTGGCCGCAACAGTATGTCGCAAAAGTCGGGAATCTCGTGTCCTATAAATTGTGCGTCTAGTGTTAAGGTGTCTTGATCACAACTGGCATTGCACACACACCCAGTCACACGTTCGGCGGCCATTTCGCTGGTCTTGATAATCCGCCGGCCCTCATCGAGGACATCCGCGAGATAGGATTATACTTCAAAGTCTGAGCAGATCTATTCCTTCGACATCCGTCTCACCGTCTTTACATTATGGTTAAATAAAGATCGCTATTGAATATTTGGTTCTTGAGCCAACGCCATTACAAGCTTCAGTAAGGTCTCCAGACTTGTCAGTCCGCGACAAATCGGGAATGATTCGCGGTGACGGTGTTTGATATCGCCTTCCTACCCACCTCCCTATTGAACATCTAGTAGGTTAGTCTCATTTGTTTGGACAGCCTCGGCGGAGCGTATTCTCCGTTCCAAACCACTGCAGTACTTGCCCAAGTGCAAACAGTCATTGGCTCATGTTGGGCTCATGAGTCATGAGCCGATTCAATATGATAAACTAATCCCCTGTATTTAGTATCAAGCTTGATACAACTTGAACAAAGACGGTATTTCAGAGAAGACTACTAGGTCACTTCCAACGCTCCCACACCGACTTTTCGCGCGGCAAACTAGTCTCGATAACCTTGGCTACGTATCAAGGAAGAGCCAGCCACAGCTCCAAAAGCTTCGGAAAATTGGGTGTACCTAAACCAGTCACTGGATCATATCCCTTCGCGGCAGCAAATCCAGGAGTGCCACACCCTGGATTCGAACCGTCGGTGATATCATTGAACGCGCCTTTGAACGCAGCGGAGTAAATCTAAGTCGAGGTCAGAAAAGTATGCTGTTCGGAGGGACAAAAGCAACCAACAGTGGGATTGATGAACCCGATGGGACCCTTGCCTACAGCAAGCCGCGCGTCGTTGATCATGCTGAGCATTGCCGCGACTACTGGAGAGGATGCGCTAGTGCCTGACACGGGGAAGAATATGCCTTCCGCCTGCCAAATGCATTAGCGTTAGTCGGAGATCCGGGAGGCGGCAACTGACTGTTGTGGTGAAGTTCACGCTAGACATGGATGCAACGGTGAGTGTTGAAAAGGTGCAGGGAGAAAGAGGCTCACGCGTTGGAAGAAATATCTGGGAACGCGCGACTCTTGGGGGAGTATCAGCGGCTCGCTGCAAGCCTGAGGAAAGTTCGAACCGTTGCATTATAGACTGCGCTCGGGAACGGTGGAGGGTTGGCCTTGAGGTATCCAGCGACCGCGCTTTTCTGATAATCTGTGAAAGTCTAAATTTGCTCACCGACGGAAACTACCGAATCGCACCAGGGATTGGAAAGTAATTGCTGAAGCCTCCACTGCTAAGCTCGGCAGCACTCTCCGGGTCCGTAACCTTGCTACCTGGGTTGATCTGCGTGCCTCCGACTCCGGTGACGAAGGCGCATGTGCCTGGGAAGAGGGGATTGAATCGCTGCCCGTCCTCGGTTTGCGAGCCGTCCGGGTTGAGGCATAGAGCATCGTTGCCGGCGACACCTACAAATCTGAGTAAAACATCTCAAAGCAACAAGGATAATATCTACCATTATCACCCGAGCTGTAGAGGACAGTAACGCCCATGAGACCCAACTGCCGTGGGGTCAGATCTAGAATCCGTCGGAGGAAAAAATCTGACCTTGGCGTACTCGGCGCATTGGCGGATTGCGTACGCCGGGGAAAGGTCCGCCTCGTTGTCTGCATAGGAACCTGCAAAAATAATTGGATCATGTGCGTACGGGAGTTGGCGTACGAACTGCTGATGACATATGCAGGCTTGACGGTACCGCAATCGTGGGCTGCAAGAATTGATGATAGGCCTTGATATTCAAACAAGAGGACGCACCTTTATAGCCGCCGGGGAGAGGGTCGGGATAGATGCTATCAGTAGTGGGGTCGTCGCCGCCTTCAAATGTGCAATACGACCCGTCAAGTGCATCTAGGAAGTTATTGAATGATCCCCCTATCTCAATGCTCAGTAGGACGGAGTCAAAAAGCTGCAAAAGTTCACACCAATCTCAAAGTCGCCAACTTGGTACAGGGTAACAGGTTGTTTCCCAGTAACGAGATTCATCGCGTACGCGAGGTCGAAATTTGATTCCACGTTGAACTCGAAGCTCACATTTATGTGCTGGACAACACCACCTTGAATGCTCTGAAGTACCGGTCGAGCACCGACTAAACTATCTCCGCCCAGAGACGTAAAGTTTTTCGCGAACAGATCAAGATCTGCGGCGCGGTATGCCTGGGGTGTATACTCTGCAATCCCCAAACTGTTCTTATGGGCGGCAACAGGTGAGTACCTGAAATCGTACAGAGCTCGGACGCAGGCGGGGGTGATTGTCACGTCGCAGTTGTCCAGGTCGTCCGAATTCATTGTGGAGGATATTTGAGAACCGACTTTCAGTGAAACGCCCGCACCGGGCTGTCCGAGCTTATGGGTCGGATCAGAGGCCCGTTTCGCAAGCATAGCGTTGAAGTCGATGGAGGGCGTGACCAGGGCGACGTGCGGGACGATGTGGGCGGGGAGGTGATACGCTTCGCAGGCTTCAAAGGCTAGTTATTGACGGACAAAAGCGAAGAAATGGCTGACCCACCGACGTGCTCTTTGCCAGACTTGTGCTTATAGACATGGTATTGTGTGTTCAACAGCTTCTCCGTTTCCGCCACGCTCGCATTGACCATCACCCATCCCTTGGTTTTACTGACGCGTACGCGCTCTTGCGGGAGTCCACTGCCGACAATCCATGACGTTACCGCATGTACGGCTTCCTCAGTAGGAGCAAAGTGTTCTGCGACGCGCTCAGGAGTCCAGTGTTTGCCATAGTTGACGGACTCTGGGTACGAGACGTCATTTAGGAGCCGTTCAAGCGTGCTCATTTCGACATTCGACTGTGTCAAGCCAAAGCGCAAAGGCAGCACGGCATCCTGGGCATGGCGGCGCACACGAGACCACCCAGCAGGGAGGTGGCTGCGTTTAGCATGCAGGACAGACGGAGAAAGAGTTTGCGCCGAGGTCAAAGCAGCGAGAAGGAGAACGAGGGTCAGCATCGCTGGATTCGGAGCATTGCATGATTGAGGTATTTATTCGAAAGATGTTGATGCGGCATCGACTAGCCGACTCGGATGCTTTGGTGGGACTTGTGGTTACCAGTGTCTTCGTCAGAACTTCCGAAAGTAACGCTTCAAGGCCTGAGGGTCGAGGGTCGAGGTCGACGGGAGGTGCGAGCTCAATAATGGTTTGGGACGAGCGTGGGAGAGAGGTGATCGTGATCTGCGCGTCGCGTTCCACTGCCACATCCCTCACACTCTATAGTATACGTGATCTGAACGACTGTCTTCAGAAAATCACGCAGATTATACTATAGAGGCTGGTAACGAGCCTACCTCACAGGGGAATAAGGAAACTTGGGGAGGTGTTGTCTTGAGCGCCGTCTTGGCATCATCCTTTGTCTCCATCCTCGCATCGCGTCGCGTACTCGGCCCGGTTGGTGGCAACCCACGGAACCAATACTCGGAGACTAATATATCGTTACCCAAATGGCTCTCACGTTCAACTTTCTCTCCTTCCTGCTGCGTAGACCGCAGGCCATTCAATGGCGTTTGACTTGCCCACTCTTCGCATTGCATCCTACGCGACTTTGGTGCGCCATGCTATGCCGCGCAATTCTGGTGCTTAAATCTGCATTCAGGCTTTGTTTTCATTCATCGTCTTTGGCCTTACTATCGGTAGGCTCAACTACACCAATCATCTCCCCCGTGGAGATCCTTTGAATAGAGGTACAGTAAAAGTGTCTTTCTGACTACATTACTGGCTGAAGCGGTCTTGCAGGAAGGGACTTCTATGGTGCGAAACCCCGCCTCTGTTAATTTCTTCTCTGGACGCGCTTTGTTAGACCCGGACATCGTCGAGCTCTTGGTCACAACCATAATGTCTATAGCTTGGGCAATCTTCGTGTATGTGGCGCGCAAATCAATTACTCGCCACCAGTCTTATTGTCTTCCAGCATTCGCACTATTCACAAGCGCGTGGAGGATAACCTCGTTTCAACTTTCCGCGGGGAACTCATCGGCCTGTTCATCATCTGGATGTTCTGGATTGTTGGAACTGCCATAGCCACTGTGCGTTATTTCTGGTTGTTTCTACCATGCCTCAAATTTGCTGCCAGACGCAATGGGGCAGCCTTGGCTTTTGCCAGGAATTCGAGCCCTGCCGGGTTCTTTCCGCCATTGTTGCTTTTTCCTGGCTCTCTTGGGTTATGGTTACATTCAATTTCGGCGTCAGTTTGACATTCATCCTCGCGAACGGCGCCCTCTTGGAACCGCTGCACGGTCAATGGGTCCCCGCAGTCAGGGACGGGGACAATGAAAGCCACTACACTGAGCGTAGCCGGCGGTCGCGCCCTGTCTCAGCTGCCTAGACACCCACTCATTTTTGGTATGTATGACTTGATTTGCAATGATCAATTATGGTCGGATACAATTCAGAATCAACTCTCCGTATCGTACATACAGTCGGAAGGTACATAGGTGTCAAACTTACACAGTGGATAACCGGAACTGCGTGGTGCTTCACGCTTCTGTCATTTTGAGCCAAAGTCCTCCCTTCGAGTACATCGTCAAATGGAACTTCGGATGGATCTTGTCCATCGCCTTCCGGCCCTCGAGCCCTGCCCATTCTTGGGGAGGAAGTGAGCCAGGGGGGAATGCGTCGAAGTCCAAAGAGAACGAGCTAAAGCTCTGGAGAAGGCGAATAATAACGAACGACATTTCGTTATAGGCGAACTTGGAGTTGCTATCAGCGAAACGGATAATTTTAGGGATAAGTACAGTACCAATTGACCCATACACACGCGCGGTCCGCCGTTAAATCTACGCAAAGCTAGATAAGAGATTTTCGCGAGGAAAAATTGGGGCAACCGTACGGCAGGAATTTGAAAGAGTCCGCCAAGAGGTAGGTCTTGAGGCGTTCGTCAAGCCATCGGTCAGGGTCAAATTCTTCTGCGTCCGGCCCCCAAAGATCTTTGCGTCTCTGCATAAGCAGGACCGAATACGGAACTCTTTTTGTGAATGTCAGTCCGATCAAAGGTTTAATACATAGATGATGACGACGCACTGAGTCCCCGCCGGGATGTAGATCGGCTTCTCGTTCGGGTTCGGTGAGGGCCACGTAGTCGCATTAATGCACTCCCTATGAAGAGTTAACAAGTCGTAGGTCATCAATGGATTTCCGACCCTTACCTAACGTTGATTGGTCTAGAAATAATAATTCAGCTACCCGTCGATGCCATGACCGGAAGACTTACACAGAGGGATAGAGTCGCAGTGCCTCTAAAGACATCCCCACGATCAGTGGAATTGCTGAAAAGTAACATCGACAACCGACCATTGATGACCGCTCTGAGGAATTTCATGTCCCTAATATCGTCGTAGGTTGGACGGCGATCAGGACCAACGTGTTCGAGGATTTCCTCGCGCAACCGTGCGTTAACCTTGGGGTACATCGCGAGGCTGTCGCAAACATCGATGATTTTTTGGCCTCTCTTTGGAGCATATAATATGCTCACAAGTAGACGATGACGGTGGTCATCCATTGCGTTGTGTCCTTCCCAGCTAAATATCGTTAGGACAAGGCAGACGAACAAAGTGAGAACAAACCCAGCAGAATGTTCAAGCTGGACAGAATGGGAGGTCAGCAAATAAAATAAGACAAGTTGAGGGAAGCCTCATACGTTTCGTCTTTGAGAACCTTGGGATCTAATGGAATGTGGAGTTCAGTTTGAGCTCCTGCTTATTATGCTATGAAAACTCACCCGACGTCACATTGAGCAACTCGTCCAGAAGCGTTGCCCCCTCGATAACCTCGTCGTCCACCTTTTCGCTGGTGCTCCCAAGTGAATTCGACAATTTCTTCTTCTCGATGGCCTCATGAATGATTGGGTCAATATAGGCACTAACTAATTTCATAGGTTCGATAGTCTTGTCGGACCACATCTCAAGCAGTGGCCACGCCCAGCCGATACGGGCGCGGTTGGCGATGCGCAACATCGATTCGTTGAACGCAGCCGAGAATTCCATGGCCACTTGGGCTCGAGCAGAGACTGACTCCGGGGTCGTGAAGGCTGCGTTGTGCGGGAAAGGGAGGGCGGCGTGAAGGCTATCAACGCACGAGCCAAAGAGGAATTCTGTGGCAGAGTCCATCGTGAAGCGTCCGATGAGGTCCTGCAGGGGCCTTTAGCTTTTAGGACCCGTAGATTCGACTTTGCGGACAAACCTGGAAATCGACCGCATATCCGGTCTTCATGCGCTCCTTGAGAAGAGCGATGACTTCGTCGGCGTGACGGTCAAATATATCGAAATGGCTGATTCTATCGCGACTGAAGAAGGGTCTGGATGTCCGTTTGAGTGCGATGATCATGCAAATTGATTGTTCGACTCGAACCTGGACAATGCACGATGAAATTTCCACATTTCGCCTGTCAATTCCAGTCAAGAGAGCGGATACGAGATTAAGTAACGACGCGCCATCACTATTGAAGACGCCGGTCTGCGAAATAGTGAGCTAGGAGTCTCAATCATGCGGGCATAAGTTACTGACGCCGAGGACGGAACTCATGCCAAACTGGAATCTTTCGCCTGTAGAAGGTTGAATGTGCTGGTTTCGATTTTAAAAAAAGGTCTGACCTTTGACATAGTTGTTGAAATCCGTAGCAAGTATCAGCTTTATATGCGCCGGCTCCGTCGTGAAGATGATATCTGCCCATAGCGGCTTCAGGTTAACCGCAGGGCCGATTTCTTCCGTAACTTCGCGCAGTCCGTCCCCTGGATATCCAGTTTCGACTATTCTCTGGAATTCCATGACGAGGTCGAGATTCCCAGGCCACTTGCCACGAAGGGAGATGGGAGCGAGGCGCGCACCAAGAGCCGCAGCCTCGCGTTGGTGACGGAAGTGCTTGAGGGTCAACCGGAGAGCAGCAAGCAGAGGTACACTAGCGCAGGAGACAGAAACCAGGATCCAGGTAGGTATAAAGATGCCCCAGGTCGCTGCAGTGAATTGGCGAACAGCTATAGCAGCACAGGCAAGAGGGACACCGAGCGTGAGGGCATTTCGCCCAAGGTACACGACGCCTGGCGCAATCATGGTGGTTGAACAGAGAGAATGAGCGCTTCAATTGGCAATTTTCGGGGATCAAAGTCGGGCCCACCTGACCGCGCAAATGATCGCCGGCCGATTTCACATGCCGAGACCGCCTAAACTCTGACCGGACTGAAGCTAGCTAGTACTGAAGATACGATTGGTAAAAGAAGTGTTTTTCATAGAGGAAAGGGCATGTAAGACCAAATAATTTGTCAAGCTAGAGCGTGGCCACTATCCGAAAGCTACGGACGCAAACGAACGGCTGCAGTCGTGTCTGCAACCGGGCGTGTCCGCGAACTATCCAGAACGGGTACCTGGAGTTCTAGACGGCAGGTCAAAGAACACGCGGTTTCTAGAAATTTCGACACCCGAAGAGTGAGCAGTCGTGAGCGCACTGGGTTTCTGTGCCCGTATGGTAACAGCATCGACAGATTCAATCTGGCAAGCAGCGCGCGCTACCTCGCGCACGAAGGCCTCGAGAGTGAGATATTCTGTTCTTTCTATAGTCTTTGGACAAAAAGATCAAGACCGTGTTTTCCACCATGGAAAAGCAAGTAAATGCACCTTGAGCAGTTCAGCATGTATCTTTTGCCAACCCTGAGCTTCCGCCAACTTGGTCCAATCCAAGTCGTGGAATTTTAAATTCAACAAGACTGTTTGTTTCGCCTCGCGTTCGGGAGGGTTGACACCGATGATTATTGAAGTTTGTAGATCGCGGATGAGGGCCAGCTGATATTCGTCTGCAGCTGTCCTCGTACGCCGTATTTCAACCCCAAGAGATTCCGCCTGAAGGAACTGATTTTTGGCATCCGCTTGGACATTCACTGCCAGTACTCGACCGTCCATCTTTATAGCCAGCTGTGCGATGGATTCGGCCAATTCAAAAAGGTTGTGAAATTCAAAGTTCTCTGTCGCTTTCACAACATCCTTGGCGAGGTTTCCGTAATGTACCGAGTCTGCTACATCGTCTGAGGCTCCCGCTTGAATCAGAGAGGCTTCGACATGGATCGATACAATGATGGGTTGGGCTCTCGTCTTGCCCCAGCGGTCTGGTCCCACCGTGCTATTCAGGCGAAGGTCGTGGATGATGATGGTATCCTTTGGAATAGGAACCGCCATAGGAGCCAGTGACGCGCAAATGAGGCCCAAGGACTTGAAAGGTGAACGTCGAAAGCAAAACCAATGTTGGCCCTGTTTGTCGACTTGGGATTGATTAGCCATCACCACCTTCTCGTCCATCGCGATGAACGCAACCGAGCGTATTGAGGCGGCGTGCAGTTTTCTACTTCAATCACCACCGGGGGAGATTAACGATGTCTTGAATGGTGTGGCCTAACTTGTTCGCGCCTTTTCCCGGCAGGTCGCTCACCATCTGCCTGCGGAATGGTAGATGTTCGTAACATCATCTCGGACGACGATTCGCTCCACGAAGGGGTCCTACCGGCTTTGAAAGAGTACAATCTTTCTCAATTCATGACCGTCGATGTTCCTGGAACGGACCACCAGGTATGTATCTGGCTCTGCGCGTTACACCGCTCACATGCCGCCCACCAGTCAATTGTTAGCGAGGCTGCGCGCGTTGCAGCAACACAAGAAGGGCAGGAACGATTTATAGATCCTCGATCCAAGACGAGCTTCTTGTTCGATCATCTGAGTCTGGTGCGTCCAGTTAGTTATACCATCATCTCCGCAGAATTTGGTCTTGGCTGAACGCTTTTCGTAGGAGGCCTCGGACTCACAACCAGAAGAGCCTGACGCAGACTCTGAACCCTTTCGGTACGCGATGCCAGAACTTTTCCCCGTTTTCTATCTCTATAATTCTATTCAGCTCCGCATTAGAGAAGGCGACTCTAACATACCTCGCTGCACATTTCCACGATGGCGTTACGTCCGTTTTTTCTTCGAAAGAAGCAGCAAACCAGTTTGTGATCCAAGTTGTGGCCAATAAATACAACCCGACGAATTACTGGTGAGTCAAATCTTCACGTCAAACTATCTGGACTGACGCACGCAAGGGCTGGGAGATGGCGTTCATCGTATACCATCGATCTGAACGAAAACACGGTTCGGGGTCAGGTGTTGGTGAATGTACACTACTATGAGCAAGGCAATGTGAGTTTCGGCCTTGGTTCTCCTTGCGTCGCGCTAACTCGCGTTAGGTTCAACTTTCCACAACCCACACAATATCGTTATCGCTTCCCGCGGCTATCGTAACTTCCTCTCCGAGTTCTTCTGCGTCCAAGATACTCGCCTTGATTGAGAATGAAGAGGGCAAATATCAGGAGTCGTTGAACGACACCTATCAGGAGATGGGGGAGAAGACATTCAAGGGCCTTCGGCGTGCACTCCCATTAACAAGACAGAAGCTGGACTGGGATAAGGTTTGGCGCTCTCCCGTCTTGCCGGTGTGTTACTCATTATCTCCGCAGGTTCTTGGCTACAAATTGGGGGCGGAGCTTGCCTCAAGTAAGGGGATGTTTGGAGGCTCATAACTGTAGCTATCTCTGTAACAATTGCGGCGCATGATAGAAGCGGTCTGCGTCTTGTAACATCAAACCGTGGCACCAATTATGCTCCAACGGTACAAATGTACCAAATCACGATCAACTACCGCATTTGGACTGATATCCACGTGCAGGCGTAGTGTTTCCAAAGGCGGACGACCGTCTCAGACCTCCTCAATGACGAGTCCTCATAGTAGCTTGGCTGCCGTGAAACCCGAGAAAATCTCGGGATTACTGTTAAGCGATACTGCTACCTCCGATATGGGTAATACCGTTCTCGTACTTCCCAAGGAGAGCTAAGGAGGTCTGAGTTCGTGGTGCATACACAGGGAACATTAAGCGGGGCAAAAACACATAAGTAAAGAACATGCATTCGTTCCGGTGCTGCTCGGAGTCCAGTGGGCGTGCACCAATAAATAAAGTTGATCGAACTGAAAACATAAAATATGGTACGAGCGCGATCGCGTTAACAACCAAGGCCCATACTACATAAGTAGAAAAGGTGTGCGGAGAGTGGACAGGAGCTGAGAAGACGGAGAGTCTCAGACCAGTTGGTCAGGCCTTCAGGAACAATTGCGATGGTGATCAGATGAACTGATGGATACACAAAAAGTCTATCTCCTCCACCTCACCCCACCTCTTCAACGAGTTTCCCCGTTTCTGTGCGTTCCACCGCACTGAACAACTCTGGAATATGGCCCCATTCTGGTCGAGAAACCCACGCTATGTCGTGTTGATTTTTCTGGCCATCGTCAGCACGCTTTATCTGCTCGGTCCATTCAACGAGGCGCCACCCCCTGGGAAGAGGCTCTCACATCTCGAGGACCACGACTTGCCCAACAGGCTCGCGCGTTCGGAGCGTATCTACAACAAGTTGCTTCTAGACCGCAAAGAACTCATCAAGAAGTTTGGACCGACCCCGAACGACGTTGTCTCGTGAGCTTTCTGTTCTTCCGTCTACCCCGCCCGTCTCATTTCTTGTTCGCCTAGATTCCCTCCCAACAAGGATCCGTGGCCGGCATACACTGTCTGTATGTGCTTTCCAAGTCCTAATTTACGTGACCAATAACTCCGTTCCAGGGGATTTCTTCCCGGCAGCATACAACTGCCCGCACGAGATTCAGCGGCTGGGAGCACTCGGTGGTGAGTATCCGTGGCTGATACACATTCGTCAGGCTAATCAATATTCCCCGCTTCCGTAATTCCCTTCCTACCGCGATTCTTCAACAATCCAAGACGGCGGCAAGTGGGTATGCGGTATTTCTCGGGTCGAGACCAAGCCAGACTGCGTCGTATATTCCTTCGGAATCAACTACGAGTCGTCATTCGAGGCCGAAATCCTTGCCAACACCGATGAGTGTGAAATTTGGGGTTACGACTTCTCTGTGAAGTCTTTCGGCCCCCAGATCCCTCGCTCGCAAGCTCACCGGACTCATTTCCATCCCTTTGGGTTGGCGGGCACGGACAAGCACGGTCCGGATGACACGCCCAAGATGTACACCCTCGAGAGTCTCATGAAAATGAATGGTGAGTTTTCTTTCGTTGTCTACGGTCTTCGCTAAATGTTCTGTAGGGCACACGCACATCGACATTCTCAAAATCGATATTGAGCGTTGGGAATTTGAGACCCTTGCTACTCTCGTAAAGCCCTATCTCGCGTCTGGCAAGCCTCTTCCCTTCGGTCAACTTCAACTTGAAATCCACCTCTGGTACTTTTCGTTCGCCGAGTTCTTGGCCTGGTGGGAATCTCTCGAGGAAGCAGGCCTGCGTCCCTTCTGGACTGAGCCGAACTTGGTGTACCAGAACTACAACCGCGATGGCACGACTGACCTGGCCGAGGTGCCCAATATTCCTGACATTCATTCTGGCTGCCCTGACCCATGTTTCCAGTACTCGTTACTCAACATTAAAGGAGACAACATCTTCATCAAGGACCCGAAGCGCCGCCCCCCTTCCGACGACGATGAGTACGGGCATCGTAACGGCCCGGGACCGACACCTTAAAAAAATAGTTCATAAAAACATATACCTCGCGGATCTCTCTCTTACCTCTCTCGCAAGTCTTGCGAGAGCGAGACTTGCGAGAGCGGTCGACCTTGTTTCGTCAAGGTACAATATTGTTGTTCATAATTTGTGACGTTGCTGCAGGTTGCTGCGTATCCAGCTAGTCCTTTGCTCTCTATTTATCTGGATGGGATAAAAGTACGACCTCTCGCTGATCGAGAACCGCTCGATAGAATCTTTCCCGCTGAATCTGTCGCAAAGCAACATAGGCCGCGAAGTTTCCCGGCCCAAATATGCAGACTGGCACTCATCGCGAAAGCCCGTCAAGGAACGGCATTCCGTTCGAGCGAACAGCATTGGTATATGCCGGCCTATGCGGTGAACGGAGGTGTATTGGGCGGTCTCTTGGATCGATTCTGTCGACGACCGCCAGTGCTAAATTGCCAGCGACTCAACTGCAAGCGGGCTTGGCGCGTCGAGTCTCCCACGGAATTCTTTTGCCTAGGGACCCGTCCAACTTGAAGCTGATGCTTGGGCTCAGCGTCCTCTCCCAATGGTATAAAATCGGGTTTCGTGAATGGACATTCCTCGTAACAGCTGGTCTGTCGCCTCTCCATGTTGAACTCGGCCACCCTTCGATCCTATTCTTATTTTTTTAAATTCCGTTTACGACCTGTTACGATGCATTATACTCTTGCATTGGTGTTTGTTGCCTCCGCTCTTGCTGCTCCCCTGGATCATGAAGCCTCCAAATCGGCCTCTGAATCCCCAAGCTCAACAATCTCCACGGAGCCACCCAACTCGTCGGCGTCTGGGGGTTCTGTCAGTCCTGCTTCTGTCGCACCTAGCCAACGTCTCGCCTGTGACGACCCCACGAAATGGCCGAATGGTGGTATATCTCTTCTAAGCGACGCAATGAACATGAACGTATGGCCCGTCCTCACCTTTTTCTTTCGCTGATTTTCATTGTGAATTTCTTTAGAACTGGTTGCGGTCGAAAAATCCGGGTGCCACGCTCTATCAATACGACCTTTCTACTGGTCTTGTCTCGAATTCCTCAGTGGTGTGTTTCTCGTCTTGCGAACTAAGAATAAATGATACTAACGGATAAGGTAGACAGCTTCCCCGAGCAATGCGACGTGTGGTATGTCCGTTTTCTCCAAATTCGAGAACCTCCTAATAACAAATACCTTTCCAGGTTTCCTTCTCGATGTCGGACTCCTTGCTCAGGTCTTCGAGGCGTCGGGAGGGCCATGCGATCAGGTTAAACCCAAACTGTCTACCTTGGATCCAGTCAAGAACGTCACCAAGATCGCGGATGTTAAGAAAAGCTTCACGAACCTGACCGATTTAATTATCGGCCCCAACAACACGGCGTTCATCCAGCTTTCCTTGAATGCCATGGTGGGTCTCGATTTCTTCTTATTATCTACTTTTAAACGCATTATACGTTTTGAAAAGCGAGTCGATGAGGTCAGTAAATATGCGGAAAACCCGGTGTACTCGTATACCGCCAATGCCTCCGATCCCGGCCTGCTAACTCGCCTTACCGCTGTGTACGATCTGATGAAGAAGACCAGTGCATCTTCATTCATTCTTGCAAGACAAGTGGATAAAGTTCTTGGGGCCACTTTCGTTCGTCTTCTGTTTTCCGTTTATTTTATCCTGTGCTGACTCCGGGGTCAACCACAAATTTTACTTCCGTTTACAATGGATTTTTACAGTTCTCTGCTAATGCAGGCAATTCGACGAGGCCGGGTTCTGAGCTTCCTCCTCCTGGATGGTGCTCTTGCCCATCATCGTCGTCCGATGTGGGTCCAAATCACCCCGAGGGACGGCCTCAAGGTCCCGGTCCCGCCCAGTCAAGACATCCGGGTCCCGCTCAACCAGGCCATCCAGGTCCCGCTCAACCAGGCCATCCAGGTCCCGCGCAACCGGGTTATTCAGGCCCTCCACATAATAACTCCCCAGCACACGGGTCACCCGCTGGGAACGGAAGGAATGATAACGAGAACCGCGCGTTATTGCAAGTAGAATAATATTGTCGTGTGTGAATACATCGTTGCCCCGAAATAAAGGTTACTCCTGCCCTTTGCCTGTAGGTCCATCCGGAGGCTTCATTAACGTTAAGAATTACAAGATCGATACAATATCCGTA
This sequence comes from Mycena metata, assembly GCA_029378385.1. NCBI lineage: Eukaryota > Fungi > Basidiomycota > Agaricomycetes > Agaricales > Mycenaceae > Mycena > Mycena metata. The sequence continues at coordinate 1,519 of JARKIB010000604.1, read as the reverse complement.
GATCCAGACATATGAATGTTTAATGACTCCTGCCAGCCAACCATTGGAGACATATATCGAGGTTGTGCTGATTCTTAACGGAGCACTAGGGGAGCATCAATTTCAACAGCAGCAACGAAACAAGAAAGACAGACTGAGTAGCACTGTAAAAAAACAGTCGTTTAGAGCGTCGGACGGGGTAAGAAGTTGGGATGCTCACCGAGACTGGCCTATCTGTTATTTTATCCAATTGCCTGTTAATGGGTTGAAACGTGCTCGAAGTTCCAACGACGCGGATAATACGAACAGGTCTCGAATAAGATCTTTTACGGGTACGTGTCCTTCCAGATCGTTTTTATTGCCGAGCTGAAGGGGCAAGGTCAAACAGTGTATGTGTAAAGAGAGAAAGAAAGACGCACGACGAGTAACGGGACGCCATTCAGTGCAGGGTGACCCAGCAGTTGATGTAGTTCAAAACGAGCGGTATTAAATTTTTCGGGCTGTGGAGGACGTCAGAGACCAGCTGCGGAGAAGGATCAAAACTTGCGTCTGCAGAGTCAATGATGAAGCTAGATATTAATGTCAGTTAATGGATATCCGGTCTTACGCTCGTGAATTCTTATTCTTACACTATCGCATCCACACCATGGCAGTATCGTTCCCACATGGAACGGAATTTCGGTTGACCTTCAGAAAGTAGGACGTCAAGAGAGACGCGGGAAGAGAGGAAAGGCCACGCACCAGCCACGTCCCAGATTTTGAGAGTTACATTCCCCTTGCGCACCTGCCAAATGTTGATGCGATGGACGGTTCGGCCCCAGATGACTTACTTTTCGGAAAATGAACCCCACTGTAGGGACAACATCCTCACTCCACTGATGAATAGGTCAGAACGCCGAGGGAGAGCGAGCACGAGCTCGCAGAGTTAATGGCTATCCCGACCTGTCCCGAGCCAATGACATTTACAAAGGACGTCTTTCCAGACGCCTAGAGCGTCCGTAAGCGAATGTAACAAGTACTCATGGGTAGACATACTTGCAGCCCGACGATAGCTGCGAGAGGTTTGTTAACTGCTGTTTCACGAGTCCGCAGCACTCGAGTTGAATAAGCGCACCAATTTCCGCGGTTTTGGACAGGAACAGGCCACTGAGCCACTGGAACAGCGCCGAGAAGAATGAAGCCATTCTCAAGAAAGAGATGGTGGTAAGAGAGAGAACGCCAGTTAAGTATAGGCGCCGAAGTCGTTTACGTGATGTGATGGTCACGCCGCGAAACGAAATTTGTTCTCGATTTGTTCTATCGCGTTCATGAAGCGGGGTGTGGTGAATGCAAGCGCGTGCATTTCAACCAGGACAAGATTCGCCGCGGGAATGTCGCGCAGTTCTCCACCGTGGTATTGAAGAACAAACCGCCTTTTCCTCCGAAGACCTCGCTTGCGGAAAGGCTCAGAAAAAAACCATCACCTCCGGCGTCTGAATCCGAGGCCAAAGCCACGACTGGCGCTGCCACCCCTTTCAGTTGGAGCAATGGCACTACTGGC